>CM053626.1:255482844-255542736 GCA_028646595.1 Phalanger gymnotis
GCTAATTCTGCCTTTCAAGGCATTCTTCTCCTCATTGGCTTTTTGGAGCTCTTTTGCCATTTGAGTTAGTGTATTTTTTAAGGTGTTATTTTCTTTAGTATATTTTTGGGTCTCCTTTAGCAAGTCATTGACTTGTTTTTCATGGTTTTCTCACATCCTTCTCATTTCTCTTCCCATTTTTTCCTCTACTTCTCTAACTTGCTTTTCCAACTCCTTTTTGAGCTCTTCCATGGCCTGAGACCAGTTCATGTTTTTCTTGGAGGCTTTTGTTGTAGGCTCTTTGACTATGTTGTTTTGGTCTTCTTTGTCACCAAAGAAAGATTCCAAAGTCTGAGACTGGATCTGGGAGCGTTTTCACTGCCTGGCCATGTTCCAGCCAACTTACTTGACCCTTGAGTTTTTCAGCAGTGTATGACTGCTTGTAGAGTAAAGAGTTCTATGTTCCAAGCTTGGGAGGATGCGCTGCCACACCAGCACTCCTCCTTCCCCAAGAACCCCCAACCTGGACTGGACTTAGATCTTCAGCAGGCTTTGCACTCCTGCTCTGATCAGCCACTTAATTCCTCCCACCAGGTGGGCCTGGGGCTGGAAGCAACTGCAGCTGTAGTTCTGTAGCTGCTCTACCTCTGCTGCCCCCGGGGCAGTGCCTGAACCGCAAACTCCTTCTTACACTCTGTCCCCAGCAGCTTTTCCCACTAACCTTCTCTGTTGTCTTTGGTGTTTGTGGGTTGAGAAGTCTGGTAACTGCTGCAGCTCACTGATTCAGGGCACCAGGGCCCACTCTGCCCAGCTCCTGCTCTGGTTGGTCCGTACTGCCCACGCTGGCCTCTGCTCCGCTCCCAGCTCCGTGCGAGAAAGACCTCACCCAGCAACCATCCAGGCTGTCCTGGGCTGGAGCCCTGCTTCCTTCTACTATTTTGTGTGTCCTGCAGCTCTACAATTGGTTCAGAGCCATTTTTTTTAGGTTTTTGGAGGGACTTGGCGCGGAGCTCATGCCAGTCCCTGCTTTCCAGCTGCCATCTTGGCTCCGCCCCCCTCTCTTTTCTTTTACCCTGTCCATCTTCAAAAGTCTGTTTTGCTTCTCACCATCACTTTCCCCAATCTGCCGTCCCTTCTATTATCTCCATTCCCCTTCTACTTCCCTGTAGAGCAAGATAGATTTCTATGTACAAATGATTATGTATGTTATTCCTTCTTTTAGCCAATTCCAATGAGAGTAAGGTTTCCTGCCGACCTCCTAAATTGTTCTGGGATGGAAAATTGTTTCATCTCGACCTTTTGTTGATTCTTTCACTCCAGAATTCTATTTGAGGTATTATTTTCAAGTTGTTTGGGGGAGAATTTGGGAGAGTTTGGGTGAGTCCCTGCCTTTACTGTGACATCTTGGCCCCACCTCTGTCTTCTCATTTTCTTCTCAATATTCTGCAATCTGGTTTTCAATTTCATTGTTCAAATGAAATTGCCATCTCCAAACTTACTTCTTAATTTCTACCTCTCATGGTCTTTTCTTAGTCTTGTCTTCCTTGTTCTCTCTATAGCATCTCATATCTCCTTCTGGGTATTCTCTCTTCTCTAAGTTTTTGTGACACTGCTGTCTCCTGTTTTTCTCCAATCTGGTCAGTCCTTTTCAGTCTTTTTTACTGATCATACATTTGCATCATGCCTGTTCACCATGAGTGAGAAGTTCCCCCAGAGCTCCGTCCTGGACTCCCTTCTCTTTCTGCTCTATACTCCCTTGCTTAATGATTTCATCAGCTCAATTATCATCTTTATGCAGACAATTTCCACTTCTATATCTCCAGCTCTCATCTCTCTGCTGAGCTACAGATATGCATCTCCAACTGCCTTTTGGATATCTCAAATTAGATGTTCTATAGGCATTTCGAACTCCAAAATAAAACTCATAATCTTTCCCTCCAAACCTTGCCCCCTTCCAATCTTTCCTATTATTTTCAATGATATAATACTCCTATTATGCCACCTTCCCAGTGAACTAGCCTCGTAACCTCAATATCATTCTTCCTCCCTTCTCTCACTCATCCCACATATCCAATCCATTGCAAATCTTGTAATTTCTACTATTACAACATCTTTCCCGTATGTTTCCTTATCTCTACTTATACAGCCACAGTCCTACTTCGGTCTCTTCACCTCAGGTCTGATTGTTGCAATACCCTTCTGTCTGGTCTCCCTATTTCAAGTCTCTCTCCACTACAATCCATCCTCCACTCGGATGCCAATATAATTTTCCAAAAGTATAAATCTGACTGCATCAACCCTCCCCACCCCCAAATGAGCTTCAGTGTCTCCATCTTACCTTCAGGATGAAATAGAGAGTCTTTTCTTTGGTATTTAAAATTTTGGTCCCTTCTTAGTTTTCCATCCTTCTTTTATTTGACTCTGACCTCCTTGCATTTTCTCCCACACTTCGCTCTGTCTCTAATCTGTCTCTGTGCTTCAGAACTGATTGTCTCTGCCCCCCACCTGTAATAGCAATTTAGATTTGAAGATTTTTCCCACCCATTAATAGGCCATGTGACCCGATTACTTCACGGGAAGTCTAAGTCACTGTGGTGGAAGGAGCTTCCTGACAGGAAAAGGAAGTTGTGTCACAGGAAGTGCAGAGATAGAGAGAGAGAGAAGTTATGGCTGCTAATGGCCACCATTGTGATAGAGCTGAACAGGCTGACTTAGCTGTACTGTGAGTTTGTCTTTGGGAAGACCCCAGCAGTGGTTCAGAGAGATTTTGGGATGGTGAGGCTCTATGTTGTGATATTGTGTATTGAATGTTTTACTGCTCTGATAGATTGGATAAATGACTTGTGGGATATGGTTGTCTGGTGTCTGAATAAATGGTTTACTTCTTCTACCTTCTGTGTGGAGAGTCTCATATACTTTGCGATATAGAACTACACAGGCATTTTGACAATTATCATTTATTTTGTTATTATTGCCTTACTGATACACCACCCTGTCTGAAGTGTGCCCCCTCCTTACCTCCTCTCTTAGTCTTTCCTGTAAGACTCAGCTTAAATCCCAACTTCTGCAGGAGCTCTTTCCTGTCCCCCCAAGTCACTAATGCCTTCTTATTTCAGATTACCTTCATCTACTCTGTATAGCTCTTGCACAGCCCTCCCTCACTCAAATCAAAGTCAACTGCAAGTCATGGCATCATTAACCTGATGTCATGGCCCTCTTTGAGAACAAAGTACAAACACAATAAAAGCTCTTTTATGAACCTAATTATTTATATGTTGTCTCTCACATTATAGTGTGAGGTCTTGGTGGGCAAGGGATTGTGTTTTGTCTTTTTTTTGTATCCTTAGCATGTAGCATAGCACCTGGCACATGGCAAACACTTAATAAATGTTTGTTGACTGGCTGACAGATATGGCTAAAGTATTTATGAGCCCTGTGAGCATTCTCCCAGCCTGCCTACTTGACTTCTGAGGTATGATGGGGAGCAAATACATCTTAGATGTATTAGGGGGACTAGATCTCACCCATCCTTCTCCCACAGACTCCAAATACCATGGAGGCAGGGATTTCATCAAGATCTGGCCTATTTGACATCATGGGTAACCAGAAGACTAAATGCCTTTTGGTCTGAGTGAGGAAACATTGCAAAATACTAAGCTTGAATGTGACAAGCATGGTACAGAGTAAAGGACTTTGACTATGTGGTCAGAGGACCTAGGTTTAAATCCCTCCTCTGATACTTACTACCCTTACTGATACTTAAGTTACTTGAGTAACTTCACCACCACTCTCAGCCTCAGTTTCCTTATCTGTGAAATGAGGGGGTTGGAGTAGATGGCCTCTGAGATCACTTCCAGCTCTAACTCTGTGACCCCATGAACCTGCTTCCCACTCTTTCTAACCGTGCTAGGATTTAGTTGGCTGATGCTACATAATCCAGGCATTGCTAGGATTCTGAAAAGGTCACCTCCAATTCCTAGCACTGACAGAAGGATTGCCTGGAGCACATATGGCCTATATCCAGCCATAGTCTCAATCCAAACTTTGAGCCATAGCTCTCTCCCTAGAACGAGTATTATAGAGATGTTGTTTTAATCTGATTGAAGCAAAGATATTGCCTCCAAATAGGCTGTAAGAGTCTGAAATTAAATCAGACCCAGCTTCTCCAGTTCAGGCTGGCCAGATCTACTCACTGACCAGGCCAGAAATGGTGGCTCCACAAGAGTATTTGGAAAAAGACTGAATGAGGAAGCTCCTCTGGCCCTCTACCTCTCCTGCTAAAGCCCAGGTACTACATAAAAAGGAGGAAAAGGAAATTATGACTCTGATGTGACTATAAAGCCATGGATGCTATGACCATCTGGCATTGGTTAGCTCCTACTCCTGATGCAATCAGGATGAATCAGCTGGCAGGGATGGTAATAATCACCAAATTATGCTTTGGGTGGTTAAGAAAAAAAAGTCTTGCCTAGGTACAGAAACATGATAAACTGAAGATAGCTTTTCAGACCCAAAATAGCTTGTGTGAATATTGCGTTATGCCTTTTGGTCTTCTAAATGCTTCTGCAATCTTGAAAGTTCATGCATTATGTATTTCAGGACCTGCTGAGTCAGGCAGTCTACCTGGTTTGTAGACTCATCTGCTTCTGGGACCTGGCCCAGGAGCATACCCAATGTCCCAAGCCATCTTCCAGCACCAGGGGAATGCTGACAAATATTTAACAATTCAGCTTACTGAAAGAAAAGTGTATACACACATTTAAGTTCAATCTGTATTTTTAGCACTTTCTTAAGTCTAGACAATCAACAAAACAATAAATCAAATCCTAATTTGTTGTGATTAGGAGCCTGCGAGAGCACACCTCTATCTAGCACCTCCCATGTATATTAGCTTTTGCCAGATTGGAGAAATGCATATTAGAGGAGGCAGTGGTGTGTATGGGGCACATGGTAAAGGGGTAGGGCATCTGAATAGATCTATACAAAGTTGTTGTTTAGTCATTTTAGTTGTGCCCAACTCTTCATGACCCCATTTGGAGTTTTCCTAGCAAAGATACTGGAATGGTTTGCCATTTCCTTTTCCAGCTCATTTTACAGATGAGGAAACTGAGGCCAACAGAGTGAAGTGACTTGCCCAGGGTCATACAGGTATTAAGTGTCTGAGGTGAGATCTGAACTCAGGAGGATGAGTTTTCCTGACTTCAGGCCTAGTGCTCTATTCATTATGCCATGAGGTAGAGGCTATGTAACCTTATGAGAGATATCCCACTCAGCACAAAACCTGAAAGGGAACATTTTATTGGGGGGACAGCAACTATGGCCGCTTCATCCCAAATGCTCCATAAAGGCATTCTTCTAGACCTGATAACACATTCCACTGTTTATAAGGTGCATGGTACACTGAGTGATGAAGGAATGGTTCACCACAATCTCTAGCTTGAGATTCCCAGACCAGAAGACACAGAAAGTCATGAAGAATGGCACCACTAATGTTGCCTTGGCAGCTGCCCTTTCACAGATCATACAATGGCTGGATGTATCCTACTACTGGAAGCTGACCATAACAGAATCTTTTCTGTTATGATCAGCTTTCAGCCATGTGACGTAGCAAGAAACAGAGCTCCTTGCAGTTAAAGCCATGTTCGAAACATGGGGGCAACCTCTTGAAGGAGCCCAGGCACTGATTATCCTTTATGCTAACCATTCAATCACCCCTTCAATTCAGCACACATTGTATAAGCACTGGAGTTAAAAAGACAGAAATAAAAATAGTACCTGCCCTCAAAAAGACTTACATTTGACTAATAAGAATTTAGAATGTCTTCAGACGACATGGCAGCTGGATCCACCTGTGGTCCACTGGGCATTATTTTTGGTAGATTCAAATTCATCATCACCCACATTAAATGCTGATTAAATTGAGTTTCCAGGCATCGCAATCTGTAGGCAGATAAAAAATTTCAAAAATCAGAATCGAGCACCCAGAAGATCAATAATCTTTCATAACAACATGAATGCATTTCAAATTCTAGAATGGAAAATATCAATAGATATAACCCATACAAACAAAAGCTCTTTGAAAGAGTCCTCAATAATGACGTCCTCAGGTCAAAAGAAGTTTGAGAATTGTTTCTACGGATGATATCCATTACCCATTTAAGAATCAAATTCACAAAGGAATTTCATTTCTTTCCAGACCCCCATCTTGGATTCATGTTAGTCCTTCTGTACTTTATTCTTTCCAGGCATGTTGACAGATGTTCCTCTCCTAGGCAGCCCTGATTGAGAAACAAGTTGTTTGAAAATTGAGGGGGCAGTAAAAAGGGGACAGGTGGTGGGTAGGGGAGCAACACTGGGAAGAGTGAATATGTTGGACAGTTGCAGATAGTCACTCCTCCCCATGGTGATTACTATGTGTCCTCTCTCCTTAGGCGTCAGACAAAAAGTGGTGGGGAGGCAGGCTGGTTGGAGGCATAGTATAAAGTAGAGTAATGAAGGGATAGAAGGACAGAGAGAATTATCATAGAAAGAAAGGCGAATAAATGAGAGGAGTAGTAAATCTTATGTTTAGACCAAAGGTCAGGATAGATGCAAGTTATCAAAGCTTAAAACTGCACTAAGACTACTGGGACACCATATTATGGGGTCTGAAGGGAAAGCTAAGATTAACCGTTTCTTCAGAAATAGGATTTCCAGACACATTGATGTCATGAGAGTCTTGGAAACACTGCCTTGGCCACCAGACCAGGTCCTGGGACCTTGTTGCACCATTATTCTTCTGGTCCCAGGAAGGAATTTCCTGTAACGATTTCCCCCAACTTTCTCTCTTCCAATTCACATCCAGAGTTTTCAAAGAGGTAGAGGTATCCTAATCAGTATATCCCTGCTGTCCAGGTGACCTCCAATGTCTGTTACCAGCTCATCAGATTTCATTGTTACCCCCATTAGCCCTGCTTCACCTTCTCTTCTTTTATCCTAAACTCCCCAAGGGCAGTTCTGTTCCAGGCCCTTCTCCCCTAGACTGTGAATGGGACAGTTCCTCATCCAGATGACATAGACAAATGTCTTCAGTATTTCCATGTGAAAGAAGGTCCTGGAGAAGAGACAATGAAATATACTCTCCCTCCCCTCACCTCATGACCCAGAGGTATGTGGAGAGGGACTATTGGGATAGAACACTGAATACATTGTCAGGCAAAGTTTCAATACTGGACGATTTTGTTTTCTTTGTCACAAAGGAGGGGTCAATCTGGGCAGTGAGTCAGAAATGACAATGATGCAAAGATAAAAAAAAATTAATAAAATTTGTTTAAAAAAGGCAGGTGGGACTAAATTGCATTTTGAAGCTAGTCTGGTCACCTAAAACAATATCTTTCTTTCTCTTGTTCCATACAAGTATTTGTTTCCTACTCCTCCTTGTTGCAAGTCAAGCCTGGTTTCTCTTAATGTTGCCCTCTAGCCTAATGGCGCAAAGACTACCATTTCTCAATCTAAGGCAGCTTGTCATTGTCAGTTGAGTGCCTCTATCTGTGTGACCTTGGACAAGTCACTTAACCACTTTTATCCTCAGTTTCCTCACTTGTACAATGAGGACAGCTTCATTGCCTCTATGTCATGGGATTGTTGTCATGAGGACCAAATCAATTAATGTATTAAAACCTTAAAGGTCAGTGAGTGATGTTATTATTATAATACAGTTAAAGCTCATTCTTCTTCTGGGCTTTTTCTTCTGTCCTCGAGGTAGGTATTGAAGCCCAGAGAAGATAAATCGTTGACTTGAGAGTCCTCAGAAAATCCAGGAGGATGGAAATAGGAGTAGAAATCAAATATCCAGACTCCCCTAGACTAGGGATTCTTTCAATAAGGCGTCTCAAGTCTCACTGCCACCCCAGTGTCTGCCATGCACTGAGCAGTGACTGGATCTTTAGCCCTGGTCATCAACAGTCCCCAAGGGCCCTCTATATCTTGCCTTTCATCTATTTCTCCTTAGAGAGAAAGAAAAAAAAGAAGACAAGTTCCAAGTACCACGGCTAATCAGTCACCATAATGATTTCAAATCAGAAATCATTACTGTGATAAATTGTTTTGGATTTCTCATCAGAGGCAGCTTTCTGAGGAGGGCGAAGTTAGCTTTAGACACTGGGCATGGGTCCCAACTCCATCCATCACCCTGAACATGCTTTTCATAAAGAAAGCAAGAAATACCAGTATATTTGGCTATTTTGCTCTTTAGGAATATCTGAACAGGGTGTGGAGGAAAGAAAAGAAAGGGTATGATGATACTCCAGAAGGGAAAAGAGGGGAGGGATGGGATCATGCTCTAGAGAGGGCGAATGGAGGAATGAGATCATACCCCCAAGGGGAAAAGCTCCCAGAACTCTAATTTTCTTAATCTATGGAATTACTGAGGGACTGAGCATAGACATTGGGAGACCTGGTATTGATGAACGATCCTAAGATTTGGCATGATATCTAGACAGTCATGTCTTAATGACTCATTTTCCCAGGCTGGAAATCAGACCAACTCAACCCAGCAGATCGTCTGTTCACTGAGGACTGGCATGAAACAATGAGCAGATAGGGATGGGGTAGACAAGGGGAATAAAGCTGCAGTGGGTGGGGAGCAAGAAGTACAATGACTTCATAGCATAAATGACCTTTAGAGCTACAAGGGATCAAAGGTAATCTCATCCTTCACTTCTTCACTTTATAGAGAAGGAAACTGTGGCTCAGAGAGATGTGGTAACTTGCCCAAAATCATACGTGAAGTTACAATCACAGCTAGGACTGGCACCCATGTCTCGTGCCACTCAACCCCTGGCTCGGACCTCCAGACCACAAGCTGGTCTTTGGAAAGCCAAAGGACAGAAGCTGCAAAGTCCTCTTTCACAACTGAAGATAAGAGGACAGATGGGTCTTAGAAGTTGTTGGCTTCATAGGATGAATAAAGGGTGCACTGATCAGTGAATCATAGATTGTGAGCTGGAAGGGGTCTGAGAAGTCATCTGATCCAAATCCCTCATTAGAGATCCAGAGATGGGTAGTTACTTATCCAGGGTCACAGTAAGCAGTAGATTGGATTTGAACATGGATCATATGATTCCCAATCTGGTGCTTTTGCACAGGGAAAAGGAAAACCTATCCATCTGGCTGCTACAGGAAGAAACCACCCAAGATGGTTTTCATTGGGTTCTTCTGAAAGGAGTTGCATCATTTCTGTCAAGGCATCTCTGTAATAGTCTTTTCCTTCCAGAGAAAGCCAGTGACTTTATTTTCAGATCCCATGGTGAATTTGGCTTTCTCTTCAGACCAAGTCCAAGCAGAAGAACCCTAGGTCTGTGAGATTAGAACAACAGTAACTACCATTCATCCACCCCTTTAAGCTTTACAAAGTGCTTAGCCATAACAACCCTAGCATAATTACCACCATTTTGCAGATGAGAAAACTGAGTCTTGGTGAGTTTAAGTGATTTGCTCATAGTCCTACTTAACTCAAGGTCTATTTCTATTTCAAGAGGTAAGCTTCCCTAGGATAAGGAGAGGAAGCCAATTTTCAACAGGAGTGGATGAAGTTTTCAGTGAGGAAAGGGAGGCTTCAGGGGCTGACAATAGGAGAAAGAATAATTTAGCTTTGAGCTTCCAAGGGCTGTTTGGCTGGCACATTAGTGTTTTGGGATGGGCAGTTTTTAGAAGAATGAGAAGGCAATAAGAAAAGAAGAGACATATTTGTACAAAAGTATTTGTAGCAGCACTTTTTTGTTGTTATAGCAAAGAACTGGAAACAGAGAATGTCCCTGTGACCTGAGGAGAGACTGAACAAATGATGGGATATGAATGTAATGGAATATTATTGTGCCATAAGAAATGGCTAAAAGGTTGGAGTCAGAAAAACTTAGGAGGACTTGTATAAACAGATACAGAGTCAAGGGGACAGAACAAAAAGAATAATTCATATATTGACTACAATATTGTAAGGACAATTGTGAAAGACTTAAGGACTCTGACTAATGCAATGACCAATTATGAATCCAGAAGTCTGAGGATGGAATGTGATTTCCACATCTGGGTGGAGAAGTAATGGATGGTAGGTACAGAATGAACCATACGTTTTTATACTCTCCAAAGCAATGAACATCTGTTTTGCATGTTAACTTGTTACAAGGGTGGACGTCTTTATTTGGAAGGGGGAAGTGACATTTATGAGAGAGAGAGAGAGAGAGAGAGAGAGAGAGAGAGAAACATTTAAAACCTACAGAATAGCACAGAAGCAAGTTCAAAGGGTATGCAGACAAAAAGAGCAGTGTTGAGCCTACTAGGTCAACTTCAATGATGATGAATACCTAAGAGAAAAAAACCCAAATGATACATGATAGATTAGTAATTTCATAAACTCCCCCTTCTCTGTCACTGTTTATGGAAATGTTGAGATTTGTCAATGGTTGCCAAATTCATCATTTAAAAATTATTAATTTTTTATATGTAATTTTTAGCACTTACATAGGACTTTAAGTTATGTAAATTGCTTTACAAATATTATATCATTTTATCTTCATAACAGCCCTAGAAAATAGATGAAATGTAAAATATTATTATCACCATTTTACATGAGAAAACTGAGGTAGATAGAGGTTAAAATGCTGTTACCTTGAAACTACATGAAATGAAACAATGAGGCAAGTCACTGAAATTTCAGATTTTCCGAGACTCAGTTTCTCCATATGTAAAATTGGGATCATAATAAACAGGGCACTCTTTGGAATACACACACACACACACACACACACACACACACACACACAGAAGTATGCTAGAGCCAGTTCAAATCTATTCACTAGAGCTGATCATTTAAAAAAATATTAAAAAAGAAAAGCACAGGTATGGAAATAGCTAAAATCTCACCTCTTCTGGGAGGCTTTCCAGACCACTCCACTTTCCTGTAAACTTATAAAACATTTATCAGTCTTCTTGTCCACCCCCTTGCTTTAAAGGCCATGCTTGTCTCTTCCTAGTCTTTAAGGATGAGCTGGACTGGATACAATACAGGAAGAGCTTGAGTCTAAGCCAGATTGGCTGTCAGGTCCCTCCCATTTACAATAGCCTTATTCGGTTCCAAAATGCGCACAGTGAGATATGCTGTGATCTCTCTGGGTGGTAGCAGGCCTCCTGGTGAATATCCAGAGGAAAAGAGAAACTTGGTCCAAGTTGGAGGTTGTAAAAGAGTGGGGAGAAAGAATCCAAGGGAGGGGAAATGGGTTGTAGGAGAAACTGAAGTCATGCCTAGCATCCAAGCAATGAATTCTTTATCTGCAATGGGTCAAAGACTAAGGACTAGGGAAAAGTATAACTTGCTGTAGCTTTGGAAAGTGGGGGGAAGAGGGGACAGGAATTAATAACAATACTATTCTAGGTGGCACAGTCAGTCATTCTTGTGGAGATCCAAAGCAGAAGGGGAGTTGAAGAGTGAGAAGATGATATGGGGAATAGGAAATGAGTTTTGAAGCCACGCATCATTGGTCGGAGAGAAGATTCAAGTGTGACTGTTGTGAGAAGGGGAAATGGGTGGCGAGTCGTCCTTGGAGACATTTTAGAACTGAATCTTACTCTATTAATAGATAAGTTTTGTTCAACAGGGCTTTGAAGTGAAAATGGAGAGTAAGGGGGGAGGGTCCAAAATGGTCACATTTATTTGATGGATGAATGAATAAAGCATTTACTTAGCACTTACTATGTACAAAACACTGTACTAAACCCTGGGAATATTAACAGAAAAATAATACAGTCCCTACCTTCAAGAAACTGACATTCTAGTGGGGGGTGGGGATAAGCAAGATACTATGGAGGAACAGCATGGGAAGAAAACTATTAGTGAAAAAACCCAAATAATTAATTAGAGACAATATTCAAGACTGACAATAATAATTAGCATTTATACAGCCCTTTAAGGTTTATAAAGTGCTTTACAAATACCTTTTTTCATTCTTATTCCAACACTATGAAGTAGGTACTATTATCCCCATTTTGTAGATGAGAAAAATGGGGTAGGCAAGTTAAGGGATTTCTCCAGGGTCATATAGCTGGTAAATATCTGAGACCAGATTTGAATTCATTTTGTCCTGAGTCTGGGTCCAGAGTTCTATCTACTGTGCCACCTAGCAGTAGCATCATTCATTGTCTCAGAAGTCTATATACAAATGCACAGAAGGCAGATAATAAAGTGAACCAGACATCTTTAAGACGACATGGTAAAATTTATCATGGGTAATCACTGAGATTTGGGGGAATGTGGTTCATGGTTAGAATATAGCAATGGAAGGGCATACCTCAGTCAAAAGGAGGAAGATTTAATTATATGTCAACACAATATATTCTAATGAGGAAATCCACAAACCAGAGAAGGAAGCATTTGGGTAAAAATCAATGGAGTGAGAAAGAGAAATGATATTGTGGGAGGGATGCACAACAGACCCCCTATCCAGAAGGAGGAAATGGATAATGAAAAATGAATTCCACAAGTAGATCATAGAGTTGGCAGAGAACCACGACATAGTAGTGAATGCTCTGGATATCTCTTAAGTCAGAACAGCTTACATATTTTCGCCTTGACTTGAAAATAATTTCCTTCTTCAAAAAGCAGAAGAGATTAAATGAACTGCTATTCTGTATCTGATTCTGACCAATAAAGAGGAATAGGTTTCCTGACACAGAAATTATAAAAACCTTAGAGGAAATGACTATATCATTATGAAAAATAAAGTGAAAGCTTGGAACAGTCTAACATGAACCCTAAATTTTTGGAAAGAAACTTTCAATGAGTTCAGTAAAAAGATAGATAGGATCTCATGACCTAAAAGGCTATAGAAGAAGTTGACTTAGGAAAGATGGGGTGCCTTAAGAAGAAAAACTTGTATGAGGAAAAAGAGAGAACTGTCTAAAGGGACTGATGTTTATGGGTATAAAGGAACTTAATGATCACCTTAGATTATATTTCTAAATTAATATCTTAATGCTTATCTTTTGTTTTTACATCACAGTCATTTTTGAATAGGCATCCCTTCTACCTTGTGAAGTTTCCATTGAAACCAGTAAATGCAGCAATCATATCTGGCAGTGTATGTTGGGTGACCCACAGCCCTCCTCCTCCTCTATCCTGCTCAAAGGAAAGGAGAGAGCTTTATACATTTCTTTATATTTTCTTCAGAGCTGAGACTGATCAACTTAGACTTTTTGAAGACATATTAAAGCTAGAAGCAAAGACAAGTAACTGGGAGCAAATGACAAGTAACCCAGGAGAGATTACTCATAGTGAAATCTTATCAGAATAATGCCAGGCATGCCAAAGCCCAGACAGACCTAGGGATGGCAATGTAGCGTAAGAAAAACAAAAAGAGCTTTTAAAAAAAAGATTTTTTGGGAGTAAGAGGAAGCTTGGATATGGAAGAGAACCACTGCTGAGGGTAGATGGGATGGTGATCAGAGATGATGGAAAGATGATTCAGTTCTACATAGCTCTTATTCTATAAATATCAAAAACAGTGATCTTCAGACTAGCAAGTATAGAATAAAAATGTTAAACAGGTGTAGTAGCAATTAGATTTGAAGATCTCTCTCACCCATTAATAGGCCATGTGACCTGCTTATGTCACAGGTAGGAGGAGCTTCCTGACAGGAAAAGGAAGTTATGTCACAGAAAATGCTGAGAGAGAGATGTAATGGCTGCCCTTGTGAGTGTTAGAATTGAACAGGCTGACTTAGCTGTACTATGAGTTTGTTTTGCGGAAGACCCCAGCAAGGGGTCAGAGAGGTTTGGGGATGGTGAGGCTCCAGGCTGTTATATGGTGTTTCAAGTTCCTTGCTATTATGATAAAATGGGCTTTCTGGCTGTGGGAGCTGAACATTTGGTTATGGGATATGATTTTCTGGTGTCTGAATAAATGTTATACTTCTTTTACCTTCTTTATGGAGAGTCTCTTATACCTTGCAATACAGAACTACATAGGCGTATTCACAATTATTGTTGATGTTGTGTTTATTGCCTAACTCTTAAAACAGAGAATTGAAGCTCATGTCAAGCTGTAGGAAGACAGTACCTAGGTGTCTTCAATGAATTCAAGTCTTTTGGCTCAGACAAATTGTCTCCCAGGATACCAAAGACCTTTCAGATATGATTGTTGAAATGGTCTTTGACAAGTTGTGGAGAAAGAGAAAGGCCATCTTCAGGGACTGGAGACGAGCAAAATATTGTCCCAGTTTTGAAAGAGAGAAAGAAGCAGATTCTTCAGACTATAGGCTAGTGAGCTTGACAGATTTATATTACAGGATGGGCAGAATTATAGGATAAGCTGTTAAAGGATAGTTTGAGAAAGGGGTGTTGTGACCACTACAAGCCAGCAGAGGTTCAAAAAGAAAAAGATGTGCTAGACTAACCTAGTACGCTTTTTTTTTTAAACAGGACTACTAATCTGGTGGTACATGGCTCTAATCTCTGCTTTGGGCGCTGGTGGATGGATGAGTTCTGATCTATAGTAGCACTAAAGCCAATGAGAGGATTTCATTTAGTCGGGCACCAATATGGTGAGCCCTAGACAGAGAGGTAGGGCACTTCTTGTTGTTTGTTCAGTTGTGTCCAACTCTTCCTGACCCTATTTCTTGGTAAAGATCCTGGTTTGCCATTTCCTTCTCCAGCTCATTTTACAAGATAAGGAAACTGAGGCAAACAGAGTTAAGTGACTTGCCCAAGGTCGCACAGTTAGTAAGTGTCAGAGGCCAGATTTGAACTCAGGAAGATGAGTCTTCCTGACTCCAGGTGGCCACTCTATCCATTGCACCATCTACCTGGCCCACTCTCACTATATACTTGAAGATAAAATGTAGAAGTAAGGTGGATAGAGACCGGTTGGTTGTAATGCAAACTCAAGGGCAAGAAATAAATAGGCTTTTATTCATTTCAATGCTGCAAACGCTATTGAATACTTGCTAAGTGAGGATCCCTGGACTAGGTGGGAGAGGGATCTGAAATGTTCATCAGGTTACCCTGCCCCTGCCCTCTTGGAGCTTATGGTGCCTTAGAAGAATCAATAAAAGATAACCAATCAGGAGTCAACCAACAAGCATTTACTAGGTGCCAACTTAGGCACAGGTGCTGATAAGTGCCTGAAAGGTTCAAATAATGTGCTTCCTGAAGTCTGAGGGAGAGAGAGATAGAAGATGGCATCTGAATTAGGCTTTAAAGTATGGCGGAGATTTTAGTAGGTGAGATATGGGTGCATATGGCAGGGGGCAAAAGAGGGAGGAGCCAGTATAGTATAGTGGAAAAAGCCCTAGAGTTGATAAGTGAGATTGGCATTTGAATCTTGGATGTATCCAGGTTTGTGCTAATAAATGTTTAAGGACATCCCTTTCCCCGCCAAAAAAAAAGTCACAACATGTTTTTAAATTTAATATTCATTATTGTAATTTTCTCTATCACTTTCTTAATTGTGGACAATAAACAAGACAATAGATCAAGTCCTGATCTGTAGCATTTACTGATTAACGAGCTACAAATGCTCACACTGAAAATTTAACAATCATCTTTAGTTCAAACTGGCTCCAGGATGTACCTGTCTGCATCATTTACCAACTGGGTGATCTTGGCAAAGTCAACGAACCCCTCAGAGCTTTATAGTTAATGGAGACAGTAGTGCTTGCACCATCTAGCTCTCAGGGTTATTTTGTTGTTTTATAAATCTTAAAGTGTGGGTAGACATAATTTAGTATTAACTTAAGAGAGAGGTAGCTTGATATAGAAACCACAGAGCTAGGCCTTGGAATCAAGAAGGCTCGGGCTCAGATATTGTCTTTAACTCATTTACTGTGTGACCCTTGGCAAGGCACTTAACTTCTTGGTGCCCCAGGCAGCTCTATAACACCCTTCACAAACTGGCACTGGTGGAGGGAATTTCCTCACTTGGAGTTCCTTATACCATAGAAACCACAGGTTTGGTTAAAAGAAAAAGGAAAAAGAAACTTACTTAAGTAATTCAGAGTGGCAGCATGATGTAATAGAATGCTGGCCTAGGAGCTGAGTTCAAATCCTGCCTCAGGCACATACTATCTGGATAAATTCTGGGTATTCTGGGTAAATTACTTAACTCCTCAAATGCTCTAGGCCAGTGCTTCTTAAACTATGGGTTAAGAGTGGCAAAAGTCTAGCTCTGGGCAACTCTTTAAGACAGTGTCAGTTAACAAGCATTTATTAAGCCCTTACCTTGTTCCAGCCAGGGGTGGGGAACTTTCAGCCTCAAGGACACATGTGGCCTTCTAGGTTCTTGGGTGCAGCCTTTTAACTGAGTCCAAGTTTAACAGAACAAGTCCTTTTATTAAGGGGATTCCTTCTGTGAAGTTTGGATTCAGCCAAAGGGCTGCACTTGGGGACCTAGAGGGCAAGGACTTGTTCTGTGAAGTTTGGATTCTAGATTCCTAGAATCTAGGCATTAAGCACTGGAGATGAATTGGAAAATAAAAACGTTGTCCCCTCCCCTCAAAGAGTTCACAGTCTAATGGTGGGCGGGGCAATGAGAGACAACGTGACAAAATGTGTACATTCAAGATATATACAGGGTAAGTGGAAGAGAATCCTGGCAGGAAGGAAGGATGGCAAAGGCTTCCTGTTGGAGGTGGGATCCGAGCAATCCAGGGGGAACCAGGCTGGGCAGGTGAGTGAATCTTCTATTTGAAACAGGGGGCTCAATCAGCAAAAAAAAAAAGCAGGGAGAAGTTGAGAATTTGGCAGAAAAAGTGCCAACCTGCTCTTTGACAGTCTGTGATCTCCTTATAACAATCAAATCACAGATCAAATCCCCTTAACTAATGCCTAAGCTTCCCTAGTTTAGTCTAAGAGGTGCTTCCTTTTCTTCTGGTGGAGGAAGGGGAGAAGGGGCTCTCTCAATTATGGTGGAATTGCTTATATTCAGGTAGCATCAATTATGAAATTATCAACATAGGTTTGCAAGTATAATGCTTCCTTCCATAGGTACCCTTGACTACCTTTAAAAATAGTTGGCAAGGGAGCTCTTCTCTCCTCCCTTCCTCTCTCAGTTTAAATACAGTAGTTCATTTAGTTACATCTATGTGTGAGCAGAATCTGTACTAAAGCATAACTTAAGCAAATACATGGAAATCATTTGCATGCTGTGACAGGGTGATTTCTTAAAGCCCAATGAGGAAGGTAGCATGAGAGAGTGGGAAAAGCCCAGGGCTGAGAGTCAGGAGCCCTGGAAAATTTTAGTACTGCTTTTACCACCCCTCCCTCCCCCCACTATGTTAGCCTTTTCAGGTGAGAGAAAGGACCTCGCCGATAGGATCTAGAAAGTGGTCATGGGGAAACGATGGGTAAGACTTGGTCTGCAGCATTTTTCTTTGAAAACTGTCCAGCTGAAATACTATGAGTCAATAGTCTTTGATTTTGGACCAGAAAAACTAGCAGCCCAAGCTACCTCCAAGAGATTTTTGGGACCCCCTCCAAGTAGGCCTCTGATGTGGGACCTTCAGAAAGTCACTTAAGCTTTCATGGCCTCCCTTTCCAGAGAGAGAGACAAAGACAGAGACAGACAGAGATAGAGACAGTGACAGAAAGACAGAGAGAGATAGAGACAGAGACACAGAGAGACAGAGACACAAAGACAGAGACAGACAGAGAGAGAAGAGAGACAGAGAGGGAGAGAATTGGATTGGATGGTCTTCAAATTTCTTTATCACGCAACCACTGCAAGATTCTGTACTAGTTCCCCCACATCCCCATACCTACATCTCCTCTTTTTATTCTCTTAGGGCAACAACCAACCAATCAATTTGACTTTATATCTGTCAGTCAAAGTCTCAAAACCTCAGCTCCCTCATCTATAAAATGGGTTGCTAATACCTCTCCACATACCTCACAGAGCAGATGTGAAAATCAAAAGTGATCATAGGATCTCAGACCTAGATGGGCAGAGGGGACCTGAGAGGCTGTATCCTAGCCTCTCATTTTATAGGAAAAATAGAAAGTTTTAAAAAATTGTATAATTGAACATAGATGTTATTTTGATGAAACAGCCAATTTCAGGTAGCTCCAGTGGTTGGGTTTGGGCCCCTAAGAAGAGAGAGAGGTCAGACCAGGATCTGGGTGTGTGGGTGGTTCCTTCTTTGATCCCACCCCAGGAGGACCTCAGTGGGAGGTCCAGATGGGAGGGCCTCCATCTGGTCCCCCAGGGTTTGTGGGGTTTCATTCTCCTAAAATGTTCTTTCTTACCCCTTTTGGGATCTGTTTTCCATTAGAAAGAAATGTGTCTTCCTAGTCCTCCCCACCCTTCTTTCCAAGAGGCTACCCTGGAAGCCCCCTTACCCCCCTGCCCAGCTCAGGGAAACGCCTGCATCTGCTCTTGCTTAAATCATCCACTAATTCAAACTAAAGAGGGCAGCCAGGCGGACTGCCCACTCCGGACCGCCCCGTGGCTCCCCTCGTTTGCCCTCTCCCTCCTTCCTTCCTGCCTTCCTTCCTGGAGTGGAAAATCTGGCCTCAGAGTGCCCTTGTGACTGGAAAAAACAGGGTCAAAGCATCAAAGCAGAACTGAGGTTGTTAGGTTTCTTCTCAGAGAGGGTTATTAAGCAGGCGTGGCTCGGGGAGAGGGGGAGTCAGCCCAGGCCCAAGTCCACATCCAAGCCAATGACTCCGAAAAGCCTGGGGCAAGGCTGAGGAGAATGAGTGGGCTTTAGCCGGTGAAAGAAATGTCAGCATGTCAGCAGTGCGGAGAGAACATTAGAGGGTGTTGAGAGATGGGGGAGCAGGGGGAGGAGCAGGGGGAGGGGAGATCAACAAGGGGCCTAGGCAGTGGTTTCAGACTTGCCCTGCCTTCCTCCTTAGTCCCTGCGGGGAGACAAGGCCAGGAGGAAATGACTCCATCTCTGTGCCTTCTGTCTTCTGGTGGATCTCAGTATGGGAGCCAATGCCGCCTCTCCCTCTTCCCGCCTCTCACTTCCCTAAGAGTTGAGGAGCTTGGCCCCAGTGTGTGAAATGGTGGGGGGCAGGGAGAGGAAGGATGGGTCCTGAAGGAGGAATGGACTCTAGGTCCAAGGGAAGGGGCCAGCTCCTGCTGGGAAGGAAGGTTTTCATGTCTCAGTGATCAGAAGATCCTCTTCCCACTCCAGGCAAGGGCTATGCTATGGTGGTGAGACTTCCTATAGGCTTTCTTGAATCATTTGGAATGGATGAGGTCCTTACACTATCCTGACAATATATGGCCCCTGGAACATGATCCTGGGAGCCTGTGTGTAGTGTGGGGCTGTAAGGAAGAGGCCTGGAAAAGAATCATTGAGGCGAGAAGGTTAAAGAGGTTAGAATGTTTTCTCTACTAAATCATTGCAGTGGATGGGAAGAAGAGGTGTGCAGAGACAGAGAAAAGCAGGTAGGGGGTATAGGGCCTATAGACATTCCCATTCTTTATTCTCACATCTTCTCTGCCTCTCCAATCCTCTCTAATGCAAAAACTCTGCAGCTGCTGCTTCCAAGTTCAAATGATTCTTAGGATTCATCTCATGGAAATACCAGGTGGGAGACCTTGGGAAAGACACCAGAGACCCTGCTCTTTCTGGGCTGAGGGAAAGGTGATCCCTAGTGGTCCCCCTATTAGGTGCAAACTGGTTTGGCCTACCTAATTCCATAGTTATAGTGGCCCCCACATCTAAATCTGTGGCCCTGGCTCTTGTTTTTGTAGCTGCTTACTGGACGTCACCAGAATGTCCTGTAGCTCACCTCCAACTGAACTTGTTCAGAATCAAACTCTTCGTTACCTTCTCCCTCTTCCTCCATCCAAATCACCAAATACTGGTTGGTCATCTTGAGTTACCAGCAACTGGTTAGTATCCTTTAGGCTCTCCTTCCAGTGGTATGCAAATTCTGGGATGGAAGGACACTGGCTTTTTTTGAGAAAGATCCACAATTTAAAATCAAGAGATCATTGAATCCATTCCCTGCCTTACCACAAAACTGAACCATCTCTGATTTTGTTTTTCTTCTAATCAGTCAACAAAAAATGATTAAGCACCTACTGTGTGCTGACCATCCATGCCCTTAAGGGGTTTACAATCTAACAGGAGAGACAACAAGCAACAAATATATACAAAGCAAGCTATGTACAGGATAAATAGAAAACAATTAAAAGAGGGAAAGCACTGGGATTAAGAGGGGTTGGAGAAGGCTTCCTATAGAAGGTGAGATTTTAACCAGGACTTAAAGGAAGCCAGAGAGCTCAGCAGTCAGAGCAAAGAAGGGAGAGCATTGCAGATACAGGGGACAGCCAGAGAAAATGCTCAGAGCAGAGATGGAGTGTCTTGTTCATAGAACAGCCAGGAGACCGGGGTCAATGGATGGAAGAATGGATGCATGCGGAGGAATATTTTTCCCTACAGAGCTCTGCAGAAGGCAATTCTGTGATCAAACTCAGAATCAAAAAATTGTCCCCACTCTCCTTACTTATCAGGAAACTGTAATAAGCTCCTTGAGGTTAGGGACTTTGTTTTTGTCTTTGTGTGTCAGGTGTGTGGCATAGTGTTTTGTGCATAGTGGACAATAAATGTTTGTCAAACTTAATTTTACCTTCTCTATCTCCTTTTAAAAATGCATAAATTTTGTTTTGACTTCCATTGACAAGCATAGGTATTTAACTGGACACGTAGCCCGGGCCTCTCAAACATGGGCCCCTGGAAACTACCACCAGAAAAGAAAGTTCTGTTCTATCATCTGTTCAAACCACCAGTTCAAGAGCTTTTCACTAGACTAAACCAAGAAACCTATTAACTCAAAGCAAAGATGTTTAATTAAACACAAGAACAAATTAAATAATAAGGGAAATTCCCCTTCCTCCTATATACTGTTGAGAGAGGGAAAATGTGTAGCCTTTCTGACTCATGGTCCTAGGGCTGGGTCCCAATCAGAAGACAGCTCTGTCTCTGAAGTTGCCTCTTGATGCTTTCCCACAGAACTGCTGATGTCATTTGCTAGTCTGCTTTTCTCCACTGGTCTGGGAGCTGCTAATGCTGTCTGCTATAGTGTTTTCCCTTCTGTTGTGCTGCCATCTGCATAATCTCTTCCACTAAGCTGTTATTAATTAGATTACCACTGCCATCTGTTTATTAGTCAATCAATAAACATTTATTAAGTACCTACTATGTGCTTATTATTACTTATGGTATAATACTATAATAAGCACTGTGCTAAGTAGTGGGGATACAAATATTAAAAAGGCATATCCTGCCCTCAAGAAGTTTAAAATCTAAGTGAGGAAGACAATACATGATGTTAAAAAGTTACAAAGACAATACACAAAAGGAAGCTGAAAAGCAAGGGGGTGGACATGATAGAGAAATAAAGAGAAACTGGGGTAAAAGATACACAGCTGGGGGCATGGTAGATTCCAGTCTAAGGAATGCAAGGTTGTGGGAAATGAAGAAGACTTTGAGAGGAGTTCTTTTACCCTCCAATCAGAGGGGCAGAGATTATTGAGGGTACTGATGAGATGCAAGTACCAAAACTAATACAATTTGGAAGGATGATGGGAAAGGATGGTGGAGGTCAGTCCAAAGAGTGTAAACTGTTGGGAAAATGGTTCTGTAATGAATTGCAGCGGCTTGTGCCTTTTTCCCTGGAAGGAAAAGTGTAACTTCACTTTTGAAAGATAGCCCATAGCCTCAGGGATATTTCATCTCTTTTGTGAGTCAGACCAATAGCTGCACTGAGCCAATAGAGGAGAATATCTTTGGCTAAGTCTGTCTTTTGAACTCACTTTGCTTTCTCCTCAGGCTAGCCAGATATTTGAGGAGGGGTGCACAAATTCCTTTTAACCTCATGCAGATTGCTCTGAAATTTGATTTATCAAGCATAGAGGCAGCAGGGTGAGGCTAATAATTTTTGTCTTGAATTTCTAAAGTTGCAACCAAATTGCTTTTCCCACTACATAACAAATAAGAACATAAGAAAACAATACAAGAAAAAATAAAAGAAAAAAGAATATAAGAACTAAAACTACCCAAAGATCCCTAAGAAATAGTATGTTGTTATACATGTGTTTGTGACTTCTGTTTTTCACCAATCATCAACCCATCCCAAAAAGATTTGCATATTTAACATAGCATTACCCATTTCCCTTTGGTTTTTACTTTCTATGATGTGTATATAATATGAATTTGCTGTTATCATTGCCTCTAACTATATATTGTCAGTGTGTACATTGTTATTTGGATTCTGCTTTTCTCTCTATATCACTTCATATGAGGCCTCCCCTATTTCTTGGGACTTTTCCTAATCTTTATTACTTAGGTCATAATAATATTCTATTCTATTCATATACCCTAAATTGTTTGGCCATTCCACAATTGATGGATGCTTACTTTGTTCCCATTTTTCCCTATCATAAATAATGCTCCTAGAAAACTGAAACTACTCTCTCCAAATGATCTCTTAATTGCCAAGTCTTTTTATCGGTCTTGGCCTTCTTGACCCTTGTGCAGCATTTGACCTTGCTGGTCATCTTCTCCTGGATACTTTATCCTCTCTAGTTTTTCTGTACACTGCTCCCTCCAGATTCTCCTCATCTGTTGGATCACACTGTTTCCTTTGTTGATTTTTCACCCCTAAACTGTAGACATACCTTCATAGTCTGTCCTAGACCTTCTCTTTTCTCTCTATATTATTTCACTTCCTGATCTCATCAGCTCAAATGGTTTCCATTATTACTTTTATGAAGATGATTCCCACATCTACATATCTAGCCCCATGGCTTCTTATCTGAACCACAGTGCTACATTACTATTTTGAATTGGATATCTTATAGGTATTTCAGATTCACTATGTCTAAACTTGAATTCATTATCTTTCTCCTCAGGAGGACAGCTAGGTGGCACAGTGGATAGAGCACTGGAATCAGGAAGACATGTTCAGGAGTTCAAATCAGGCCTCAGACACTTGCTAGATGGGTGACCCTCGGCAAGTCACTTAACCCTGTTTGCCTCAGTTTCCTCATCTGTAAAATGAGCTGGAGAAGGAAATGGCAAACCGCTCCAGTATCTCTGCCAAGGAAACCCCAAATGCAGTCATGAAGTGAGACACGATAACCACCACCACCACCACCTCCACCACCCTTTTTTCCTCAAACCCTCCCCTGTTCCAAACTTTTCCTTGCTGTCAAGAGCAACCCCATTCCCTCAATCATATAGACTCACAATGTCAGTTTCATCCTCCGTTTCTCATTTTCACTCATTCCCCCTTGGATAATCAGGTGCCAAAGCTGACCTTCTTATCATTTCTCATGTCTATCCCCTTTTCTTCATTTATATACCAACCACCTTAGTTCAGGCACACTTTACTTCATACCCGCACCATTGCAACAATCTTCTAATTGGTCTCCTGGCCTCAATGGCTACCATTTATATAGCACTTTTATGCTTACAAAACAATTTACATTTTTTATCGCATTTGGTTCTCACAACAACCCTGCGAGGATGCTATTATTCCCATCTTACTGACAAGGAAACCGAAGCTGAGAGTATTCAGGCGACTCAAGCATCTTCCTTTTCTAATCCCACATTTGCACAGTTTGTCCCCCATGCCTGCAATACTCTCTCTCTTCACCTCTGTTTTTAGTTTCCATGGCTTCCTTCAAGACTTAACTTAATAAAAATGCTTGTTGACTGACTAGGGATATTATCCTACAGATAGGCTTTTTTTTTTTCCTCTTGTCAACAGTCTTCTTGTAATATAGTCCCAGTTTAGGGACCACTGGGACAAAGAGTATGCATATCTTTATCACTGTTACTGCATAATCTCGTATTGCTTTCCAGAAAGGTTGAACTAATCATAACTCACCGAGAGTATAATGACATGCCTGTTTTGTTTTGTCTTGTTTTCAACCGCAGCTATTGTAAACATTGACTTTTCTTGTGTTTTATTAGCTTTTTTCATTTTGACGGGGATTAGGTAGACTTTAGAGTTGTTTTAATTTGCATTTTCTTGGTAATTAGGGGTTTGGGATTTTTTTTAATTGTTAATTATTTTCATTCTTTCTTTTAAAACTTGCCTGTTCATGTCATTTAGCCACTCAACTGGAGAATTTTGCCCACGTTTTTAATGCTTGAATCATTTTCCAATATCCTAATAAATCATTTTTTATATCAACAAATACCCAAAAGATCTGTAATTTCTTTAGTGTGAGCACTCCCTCTATCAATGCAGGTCCAGTCTCTCTTTGTCTTTGTCTGAGGAGATGATCCTAACCTGAAAAATTTGTCACCCTGATGCCAACCTGATGCTGACCTTATTTACTGAGGTCCTTATTGGACCTTATTGGTGTTTGGATGACAGATAGTCAATTATAGAAACCCTCCTAGAAGATCTTCCAGCGTGGTAGGATCTTTCAAAGATCACAGTTCTTTTCCATAGCCTTCAGAAACCTCTATGGCCACCTATACACTACAGTGAAACAATGGAGGAGACAAGTTTTGGACAGTATATTAAAAATAGATGTATAATGTATATACATAATTCATTTGCAGTTGAAATAATACAGGAGGTATCCTTAGACACATAGCAATTAACCTTTACTTCCACAATAAGTTCAAAATATTTCCTAAGTTCAATCAGAATTATGAAAAAAATCCTTTATTCCATGTGATATATGTCATATGAACATGTCAAATCTATTATACAGGCCATGCCAGTCATTCTTTTGTCTTTAGTAAACATGCTGAAAAAACAGTCGTACAACTGTGTAGGCAGATGTTAACCAATGGCATTTACTTTTTTTTGTGTTTTCAAATTTCTCTGCCCACTTTCCAAATGAACAAGAACAAGAGAGGACCAAATCTCACAGGAGTGGGGAATTAGGGGAAGGAAATGATCTCTAGAAACCTGATGTCCATGGGGCATGCTGCCCATAGTGGATCTCAGCATGGATATTGTAGGGAAATAATTAAAACAGACGCATCTGGGCAGTCCCATCCATTACAATGGGGCAGAACCTTTGGGCTCTATTTTCTGCAGTTACAGGATGTCCTGACCTTGACCCTAGCCCTTTCAAGCCCTGTTATCATTCCTCAGTACTCATGAAATGGGAAAGCATTGGCAGAGGTCCAAATGCCTTGGGGTGGCACCAGTCATGGTGTCTTGAGACGCCAATCCATTGAAAGTATCTATTCTCTTCTGTACTAAATTCCTTACACAGAGTTCTGAATTTCAGCAAAGCAGTCTGCCCACTGGTGTCTGGATCCATATCGCCCCTCCCCACCCTCAACCCCCCTTAAAACTGTTGGAAGAGGCTGCCACACCCTTCCTTCTTGTACACCATGCCCAGTACACTGCCTTCCCATGTTCTGTCTCTCCAGATTTCTTGATGCATAGCCATAACTTTATTCATACTTCATAAAGTCCTGTGGCAAGATGGAAACTCATGAGGTCATTTAATCCATTTCTCTTTTCCTTCAAAGTCCCTGGGGAAAAATTTGGGTAGTCTTCTGATGTAACTGGTGCTAGCATCTCCCAATCCTGGCAGTCAGAAAGTTATCTCTGGCATATAGGAGAGGAAGAAATTTGGAATGTGACTGGGGCCCCACACATACATTCACTCATGCATTCAGAAACCATCTATTAAGCACCTATAATGTGCAAAGCATCAAGGTATAATTGAAAAGGTGTTGGCTATGGAGTCAGAGGATCTGTGAGGCCTTGGGCAAGTCACTTAAATTTTCTGGGACTTAGTTTCCTCATTTGTACAATGAGAGGATTAGACTACATATTATCTAAAGTTCCTTCCAGACCTATATTTATAACCAGTGCACTGGGGTGACTGAAATAATATCTGACAATATAGCACTTTAAGATTGTAACAACAACGTTGCTAGCAGCTGTTGTGGGGGTGAAAGACCAACAAGACCAACAACAAAGGCACACAGAAAGTCTGCTAGCACAGATTCTTTGATCTGCTTTTCTAAGGAAAGCAACTTTAAGGGGTTAACAATCTCACTTTAATTAAACATACATATATCATTCACTTAGTTCAGGGGGGAAAGCCAGCACCCTGAACTTCAGAGCAAATACAAACAGAAATTGCAAACAGAGGCGGTATAAACAGATCAACAGACAGATTTCTGCCTGACAAAAATCACGATATACATAGTTACCAGAGAAGCACCAACATCTGGGTTTTTCAAAGTGGGGTGGGGGGAGCTGCTTCAGTGGTTTACCCAGAGTCTTGTCACCAACACTCTTTCAATGAGTGTGCTCTCAAAGGCAAAATGCCAATCTCAGAGCTCTTATACTCTGTTCAGGGCCCTGAAGCCTCAGAGCCTACTTAGCAAAAAAGTCGGGGGCCTGGGGCCTCATACCTAGTTAGTGAACTGGTATGGGCCTGCCTCTAATCAGGCCTCCCTTTGTTGGCCCCACCTGAGGTCTATTCAATGGACAGGAAAGATTTTTCACTTACAGATTGACCTTACAAAGATTTACAAAATGATTCACGTATATTATTTGATCTTCACAGCAGTTCTGTGATGCGTTATTGCTATCCCCATTTTACAGATAAGAAAATTGAAGTTCAGAAAAGTTCATTGACTTGCTCAGGGCACCATAGCTGGCAGGGCACCATCCCTAAGGTAAGATGTGAACTCAAGTCTTTCTTACTCCAAATAAAGCAGGCTATCCACTACACCATGTTGTTTTCCTCCCTATCGCTTCCTGTATTTTAGGGCTCTATAACCCTTGATTTCTGCCAACGACTTGGGAGGGAAGGATTCCAGGTATGGGAGGATTTGCTCATGTTTCAGTTATTGATATCTCTGTATTATTAGAGATCCTGGTCAATGATTGTTTTCATGTCATCATTAGAAAAGGATTAGTTTAAACAAATTATGAGGAAGTGTAGGAGAGGGAAGGCATGGCAACAAGCAGCAAAATCAGACTTTGTAACATCGAAGTGACTAATCTTTGGAAAAATGCAGAGCAATGTGGGAGCAAGAGATAAGACTGATTCACAAAGATGGAATTATTTGTTTTCATTGATAAAATTATCATTTGGCATGGGATCTTTGAAATTTAATGATATTTGGAAACTTTTGAGGGGTTAAACTCAGAATCGCAGAATCTGAAAGCTAGAAAGACCTCAGGGGTCACCTAGCCGCATACACAAATCCTCACTCTAACATTCCTGATAAATAATGGTCCATCTGCTTGAAGGTCACCAAGGAGGGGGAGCCCACCCCATCTTGGGGAAGCCCACCTGCTCTTGGGCAGCCCAGTCCACTTTTACATAGCTCTAATTTTTAGGAAGCTTTTTTAAACTTCTATGCAACTTTCCACCCATTGTGCCTAGTTCTGCCTTCTAGAATAAAACATGACAAGGCTCGTTCTTTCACAACCTTTCAAATACTTGAAGATGACTACCATGTGTCCTCCACATTCCCCCCTGCCCAACCTTCTCTTCTCCCAGCTAAAAAATACTCAATTCTTTCAACCAATCCTTACATGTCATAGACTCAAGGTTCTTCACCATCATGGCTACCTTCCTCTGGGCGCTCTCTAGCTCACTCACATCCTTCTTAAACCCAACACCCAGAACTGAACATAATATTCCAAATGAGATCTGACAAAGGCAGAGGGACAGTGAGATTATCACCAGCCTATTCCTGGAAGCTAGGGCTGCCTTAATGGAGCTCCAAATCTCATTAGCTTTTTCAGCTGCCAAATTATACTCCTGAATCATGCTGATCTTACAGTTCACTAAAACTCCCAGATTGTTTGCAGAACAATTAGGAGTCTAATTATGCCTCTCCTATCTCATACCTTAGCACTAGAACTTATGCATTAATACATTAGAACCAGGGGCCAGGAGGTGTGGGTGCAAATTCTAGCTCTGCTATTAGATTTCTGTGATCTCTCTTGGATTCAGTTTCATCATAAAAGGACTGGCCTCGACTAGATGGCCTCTGTGACTCTGCTTCTAATTCTATAACTATTTCTAATAAACATTTTTTTTTCAATCTTCAGCCACTCTTGCTGATGTCTAAGCTCATTTGGTATTGTTCTGTTCTCAGTGTCTATGATGCTAACTGTTCTCTGTACAACAGCTTTTTTGTTTTGTTTTTTTGTTTGTTTTTGGAGGTGGGAAGGCAGGGCAATTGGAGTTAAGTGACTTGCCTAAGGTCACACTAGCTAGTAAGTGTGTCAAGTGCCTGAGGCCAGATTTGAACTCAGGTCCTCCTGACTCCAGGGCTGGTGCTCTACTACTCCAGAGCTGGTGCATTGTGTAGCTGCCTCTCTATACATCTTTTTACCCACCTGTTATTTCTGATCAATAATACCAGTCCTTTTTGCAGTTGGACTATAGTCCTTATATAACTCAATCCACTCCATACTTAGTCTGTTCAGATAAAAGATTCCAAGATAGAAGTCCAATCACTCTTTTGCTTCTGGACATCACTGGCCAAACTCTTCCTTGGAGCTCTGAGGAAATCTCCTTCTCTTGGGAATGGTCAAGTCCTACCAGGAGAACTGTGGGTCAGGCAGGAACCTAGACTTCTACTTCATTAAGGAAGCCAGTTAGGGCTTTTAGAGGTTCATTAAAACAACAAACAGCAAATGCTCCCATGGAAGTCATTGGATTGCTAAATACTTTGGCTAAGTGGAGATACTTAGCTCCCTGGGAAATACAGCCAAGAGGAACTAGTCCTGGCCCAGAAGTGTTGTTAGTCACTACTTTGACTTTAGATTCACTTCCCAAGTCCCCTTGGTGGATCTACCATGGCTTTCCTCTTCCCCACAGCATTTCTCTAAGCACTTATAGGTCCTAGAGTAAAGCATTCCCTCCCTAATTTGTACTGGTCACCATCACTCAGTTAATTAGGGTACCCTTAGCACGTACATACAAACTCAGAAATGTCCTCATTTTAATGCAGTTCAACAAACATTTATTAAGCATTGACAGTGTGTCAAGCCTTGTACTAGGCACTAGGAATGAGGATAAGTGGTTCTCCTGAGTAGCAGCTCAGAGTAGAACGTGGCAGGGGTAACATAGACATCCAGCCAAAGCACTTTAGTGACATGAAGGAAGACTCACTTTCATTTGTGGGATGGGGATGGTGGAACTGGGGATCACAGGCTTACAGGTCAAGAGCCTGAAGGGGCCTTCGGAGCCACCTAACCCAGTCCCTCATTTTACAGATGAGGGGAGCCTCACGCAGTACCTGAAGGAAGGGAAGGCTTTCATTTTCACTTCTTCCAATGTCACACCTGATCTCTGTGACTTGAGGCCCAGACCAGTCTATTCCCTTTCCCTCATTCCCCAGCCCCAGTCACCAACCACCCACAACCTTGTTCCCAAAGAATTATGTTTCACCTCCATCACAGGCAGCTTATGTGATATGATAATAATAATAACTAACATTTATATAATACCATACATGTTGTCTTACTTAATCCTCACAATTCTACGGGGTAGGTACCCCATTTTGCAGATAAAGAAGCTAAAGGTAAGTGAAGTTAATTGACTTTCCCTGGGTCCCACAGTTAGTAAGTGTCTAAGGCAGGATTTGTGTACAGGGAACAACTTCCCGACTCCAAGCCTAGAACTCTATCCACTGTGTCACTTAGCTCTCTAGTATAGTGAGTAAATAGAGTGCAGAACTTGGATTGAGGAGGGCCTGTGTTTGAATCCTGCTTCAAATACTAGCTAGGTGACCTCAGGGGTCACTTAATCTCTCTCAGCCTCAGTTTTCTATCTATAAAATGGGTATAATAGTAGTGTCTAGCTCAAAGAGTTCTGAGGGTTGAATGAAAAAGCATATAGAGAGTGCTTTTCCAGCATTAAAGTGCTATATAAAACATTATTGTCATAATCATCATTCTTAAGCTAGAAACTTCCCAAGGACAGAGACTGGGCCTCTTCTTCCCTCTAGATTCCCTTACCCTCCCCTCCCAGGATCACACATAGAGGGTATTTTCTCACTGACTAGAAGGGTGATGTCGCTTTTCCTCCTTCCCTCCCCCCCATCAGTGTTAATCCAAGTGACCCCAAACTGTTTTCAAATCCACTTGGGACAAGTTGCCTAGACAAGCACTTGGCTCAGCCTGTGGTTTGGCTCGAGAGGGCAGATTCCCATAATACATTCCTCTACACTCTGGATCCTGTCTGTTTGGTGACTCCAGAGGCAGGCAGTTGCTTATCATAGTTGATTTTTTGGGTTGCCCTTATCCAGTTACCCACGGTTTAAGGATTCATCGATAACCCCAGCCATCTGTGAATAGAGCCCTGAGCTGAGAAGTGGGAGGACCAAAAAGAGATAGTAGCCAGTCTTTACTCATTCCAGGACTTGGTGGGAGAACGAATGTGCATTCCTGCAGACTCAAGGACACTTATCAGCAAATCTATCTGTAGAAGACAGATGACCTAGTGTATTATGGTCTGTTTATGTAATTAAGTACACCCAGGAGGTAGAATAAGGTAGGATCAAGCAGGGTAGGCTTCCTGAAGAAACTGAATTTAAGCAAAAATTAGAAAGAGAGGGTTGAACTTGGTTTGATGATCAATCAGGAGGAAAGATATCTGGGGGGCTATATCAGTGCTCAATAAATGTTTGGTGAATGAGTGGCTGTTTAAAGCAAGGACTGAACGGTCTAGTAGAAAGATTGCTGGACTTAGAATCAAGAGGTCACAGGTGTGGGTCGGGACTCTCCTGCTTTTCACCTGTACGACCTTGGGTAACTCAATTCAACAGCTACTTGTGCTGTGAGTGTGGCATTGTGCTACAGGAGAAACACAAAGACTGAAACAAAACAGCCCCGGCCTTCAGAGAGCATACTAGAGGAATAAAATATGTACATATATATGGAAATATAGAGTTTATATAAGTAATTTAAATTTTTTAGTTTTTATTGCGAATTAGCAATTGTCAACAAACCTTCCAATATGCCAAGAACAAGAGAATTTATCTAAGAAGGTATGAACTTCTGTTGGTACAGTATGTTTTGAAGAAATATATAGAATTTAAACTTCAGGAAGGGGGAAGGGAATAAATACACCGACAGACACACAGACACATTGACATGCAGGCACACACTCACACACACACATATTATATATATATATGTATATACACACACATATACATACACACGGCTGGCACATACTAGGCAATATTATATTACGTATCATTATATAATTACAATATTTTATATTATGTTATATTATAGTTATATAGCATATACTATATATTAAAAATAGAAAATACTGCCTACTCTGTGCTAGGCACTTTGCAAATATTATTTCATATGATCTTCATAATAACCCTGTGAGGTAGATTCTATTATTATCCCCCTTTTACAGATGAGGAAACTGAGGAAAACAGAAGTGAAATAAATTGCCCAGTAAATATCTGAGGCTGGACTTGAACTCAGGTCTTCCTGATTCCCTGCCCTGTACTCTATCCACTGTACCACCTAGCTCCCAGTAACAAAGTTGCTGTTTGTGTCTCCTTTTGCACTCATTTTTTTCCAGCATATTTTTGGTTTATTTTTTACAAGTTTTTATTGATATTTTCTGATTCTTACATTACCATAGTATTCCTTGTATCCCTTTCCTTCCCCCTCCCCAAGAGCTTTCCCACATGACAAATAATATTTTTAGAGAGAAAAAAGCAGTCAGCACAACTGATTGATACATGAAAAAAGTCTGAAAACATATATAATGTGTAACATCTGAGGACTCCCTGCCTCCACAAAGGAATAGGTTAGGGTATCTTTTCATATTTCTACATTCAAGTCCCATTTGATCTTTATAATTTTGTTATAGGTTTTGTTATAATGTTACATTAATTTTTGTTGTGTTGTTCTTTCCATTTAGATTATTATAGTTACTGTGTATATTATTTTCTTGGCTCTGCTTCCTTCTCTCTGCCTCATTTCTTTTAGCTCTTTCCGTGCTTCTCTATCCATCACACATGACTTCTTATAGCACAGTGATATTCCATTACATTCATGTACCATAATTTGTAGCCATTCCCCAACTGATGGGCATCTACTTTGTTTCCAATTCTTAATTATCACAAAAAAGTGCTGCTATAAGTATTTTGGAGTATGTAGAATTGGGGGGGGGGTCCTAATTGTTGGCTTCTTTGGGATATAAGCCTAAGTAATATAGTTTTAGGTTCAAAGGCTATGGACATTTTAGTCACTTTATTAGCATAATTTCAAGTTGCTTTCCAAAATCACTGTGCCACTTCACAAATCCACCAACAATGTATTAGTGTGCCTATCTTTCCACAACCCCTCTAACATTCACTATTGCCACCTATTGTCATTTTTGCCAATTTGCAATGTGTGAAGTAAAACCTCAGGTTTTCTGTACATTTTTAATTTTGAGAAGAAGAGGGAACTAATATGTCAAAAGATCTGAAATTTTCAAATTAATAAATCTTTATTAAGTGCCTACTATGTGCCAGTCACTGTGCTACATGCTGGAGGTACAAGTAAGAAAAAGAAACAGTCCTTTCCCTCAAGGAGCTTACAATCTAATGGGGGAAGACAATACAGAAAATCGAACTGAAAAGCTTGGTGGGGTAACAAGGGCCATCAAAGGCTACTCAGTGTGGTGGCACGATGTTTTGTGGAGTCAAAAGCAAGCTGAACCACTGATGGAAAATGGAGAGTTACCTGGAAAGTTCTGAACCCTCTATACATAAAGGTTTGGGGAGGAGTTTAATACTCCATCCTCTAACTCTCCAATTTTGCAATAGAAGGGAGAGGAAATTGAGGGATTTAAGAAGGTATAGAGTATTAAACAACAGCTAGGTAGTACAGTGGGCAGTGCTGGGTCTGGAGTCAGGAAGACTCATTTATCTGAGTTCAAATCTAGCCTCAGATACTTACTAGACTCTGGGCAAGTCACTTAAACCGATTGGCCTCAGTTTCCTCATCTATATAAAGAGCTGGAGAAGGAAATGGCAAACCACTCTAGTGTCTTCGGCATGAAAACCCCAAATGGGGTATGAAGACTCAGACATGATTGAAACAATGAAATAACAGCCACAAGAGTATTAAAAGCTGAGTCATTCATTTTGGTGATGAAATTTCAGGTGATCCGTTTATCCTGGGAGAGGTATGATGAAAGCAAGCAGAGTTGCCGATGGAGAAGGGAGAGATCTTTTGTAGGACATTACATCTGAGCTATGTTTTGATGGAAAATAGGCATTTGGAGGTGAAGGAGTGAACTTCAGGTGTGGGGTAACATCTGTGCAAACGCATAAAGGTGAGAGATGAATGTGATGGTTATAACCTTTTAGAGCAGGAAGCGAAGTCAACAATGGAAGCTCTAGTGGGCAACGGATCAAGAACTTATGTATCTGATGCTTTTATGACCAACTGGGTTTACATTTTTTCCCAAGTGAACCATGAAAGGCATTGGCTAGCCAAGCAAGATATTCCTCCATGTCATTAAGGGGGAAACTGAGGTCTCAAAGGTTGAATAAATATAGGATGGTGTGCTTGTTCTTAATCTATGATCCTGTAATCTAGGGATTAGCAAACTACAGCCTTCAGCTCTCTTACTGGACAAGGGAGAAGTGGCACCATTTCCTCCACAGGCCTTGAGGAAAACGGCCAGATGACTGACCTCTTGGGAAGTTGTCTTATCCCTTACTAGACTTTTTTTCCCCCTCAGAGCCTACCCTAGTCCTGGGTATGAGAGTAAGAGAATATTGGTTCATAGGATCAGATCTAGAGCAGGGAAGAACCTCAGTGACCACCTAGTCCAACCCCCTCATTTTACAACCGAGGCCCAGAAAAGGTAAGTTACCAGGGTACCAGTAATAAGAGGTAAGTAGAATTTGAAGCTAGGTCCTCTGATATGTTCTTTCCACTAACTGTCTTAATGCTAAATCCACAAATGGAAATAAAGGACAGCACCTTGAAAATGCCCAGAATAGCTTTCTGTTGGGGCTAGACTATGTGCAGAGTTCCTAAGACTTGATCACAAGAGTATAGAGTCAAATTTATAATTGTAGCATATTATCCCCCCTCCTCCAATCCTTCCCACTGCCCAAATCTCATTCCTTCTTTCTCCCTCTTCTCTCTCTATGAGTCCAAGAGGCACTATCCATTCATCTCCCAGGCTATTAACACGCAGGGGGAAACCAATTTACTCATTTTGAGGCATAAATTTACCAAGACACCAGCTTAATAAACAGAATAAATCTCTCTTCTAAGTATTTTCTCTCATTATGAATATGAATGAGCTCTTATAACCTTAACGGGGTTGAGGGGAGGTGAGGGGAGCTGGGCTTTGGGAAGATAGTTCCTGGATTCGAACTAAGAGAACATCACATACATGAGCCATGCTCTCAGATCCCTCCTTGACCATTATAAACCCAAAAGAGGCTGAGAGGGCTGAGAGGAGAGGCTAGAATGATGAGCTGAGGAAAGGAGATTTAGAAAACCAGATCTGCTGGATTCTTTCTGCCCTAGAAAAGAGAGGATCTAGGGAAGAGTTCACAACATTATAGAAAGTTAGCAAAAATAGGTTTTATGTAATAGAGGTGGCCAATGGAAATATCCAGCCCAGAGAAGAAAAGGCTGAGGAGAATGGGAGATAGGTCAGAAGGAGCTGGACAAGGCGAGCTCCTAGGACTTTTCCAATTCATTTTATGACTCTGAGTTTGATTTATTTTGCCTTGAGAAGACCACTGTGTAGATACTCCTGGCTTACTTACCAGAATACAACTGTGAAATGGATGTGTACAACAAAGTCCTTGGCAGAGAGGAAAGAGTATTGGCCTGAGACTCAAGAGACCTGGATTTAGTCCCTGATCCATTGCTAATTTCCTGTGTTACTTTGGTCAGGTCACTTCATTTAGTTTCACTTCTAAAAAGTGGAGAAAATAATTCAACCCTGCCCTCTTTATAAAGGGACTTTATGAAGATCAAATATGATCATAGACAGATTCAATCAATAAGCATTTATTATACACCTTACTATAAGCAGAAACTATGCTTGGAGCTGAGGAAAGACAAAAGTTAAATAATCCCTGCCCTCAGGGAGACAATGTATACAAATATAGATACATACAAAATAGACACAAGGCGATGGGGTGAGGGACCTAGCAGCTGGGGCATCCGGAAAGGATTGATATAAAAGGAAATGTGAGCTGAGTCTTGAAGGATTCTCAGAGGTAAAGGTGATGGGGGGATCCCCATTGCGGACATGGGGGACAATCAGGACAAAAACATGAAAATGTAAGGTGAAAGGTGATGTGTGAAGAATAGTAAGAAGGCCCTTTTGACCAGATGAAGTACATGAAGAGGACAAATCGATAATAAGTTTGGAAAATAGGCTGGGGCCAAGTTGTGAAAAGCTTCAAATGCCAAACATTGGAAAAAGGACTTGGAAAAACTTGAAAAGCCCTGTATAAATATGAAAGGTCGGGATGAGTGGTTTCTTATCATTTATTGTCTCTTTACCTCATTTGGCACTCCTGTGCTGCCTGGAATCATTAGTTATATTTTCCTGTGAGTAGGTCTTGTCTCCCCATTCAGATTACAACCTATTTTAGGAGTTACATGTAGCAGAATCTCTCACAGATCTAACACATATTCTCATAGCTAAGAAATGCTCTATCATTATTGGCTGATTCATTAATCAAATTGGAAGTCCTCTATGTGGGCCTCAGATTCTGGCATATACACAGATATAAGCCTCTGAAAGAGTCTCCAAGTCTCTTGGGGTGAATTTCTGTTCTCTTTGTTCACTAAGGTCAAGATTGGGAACTATGATCCTGACCTGTAGAAGGAAAGCTTTAGGTCAAATCTGAAAGAGGATGAAGAGACTGGAAGGGAAACATGGTGCTACTGAAAGAGACTATGGAGTCTATGGCCTTTTCTGATTGGTTGGTTTTTTAATTTTATTTTTATTGATGCCTTTTGTTTTTCTGTCTGCTTCATTTCCGAATATATCTCTCTTTTCTTCCCTTCCCCAATGAAACTTTCCCTGGTAGAGGAATTTTAAAAGAATCGATATCTTTTGGTTTTCTATCACCTTCATTTCTGAATAGTTCCCTTTGCTGCTTCTCTTCCCAGTGAGCCATCCCTTGAAACAAAGCTTAAAAAAAGAAAAGCAGGTCAGCAAAACCAACCAACACCTGGGAGGGGATGAAGTACAGTGGAAAGAGTGAGGGATTTGGAGGCAGAAGACTGGGATTCAAATCTCTCCTCTGATTATAAACTACCTATGTGACCCTGGGCAAATAACTTAACTATCTTTGGTCTCAATTTCTTTAGCTGTACAGCGAGTGGGTTGGACTAAATGACCTCTCATGTCCTTTCCATCAATGATCCTATAACATCAACTGATTCTATCAGCACAAACAGTATTCCACATCCTTCATCCCCCACTTCTGTAATGAAGGCTAAGGAGGTACGTTTTCTCATCTCTTCTCTGAATCCAAGCTTGGTAATATAATCACACAACTTCTGTCTTACTGGGTTTTTTTTTCAATTTAAATTATCATACTAATTGTGCGAATTGTTTTCCTGGTTCTGCTTACTTCACTCTGTATCAGTTCATGTCTTCCCATATTTCTCTGAATTCTCCATATAAATTATTTCTTATGGCATAGTATCTTGTTTAAATAAAGGAATAGAGAACCCTCTTTTCCCCTCTTGGAATCATCCTGTCAAGTGTTAGAGCTGGAAGGAATCTCAGATTATCTCATCTAGTCCAAATCCTCAACTTACAGCTGAGGAGCCCAAGGCCCAGTGACTTAGCCAATTCTCCATGGCTAATGACTGGCAGAGGTGGAATGCAAACCCAGATCTCCTGACTCCATGCCCTATGCTCATTCTGCATTACCTTCCTTAGCAGGGATGAAATGCAGGCATGAATAAGGTTAGGGAATAAACTTGCAGGCTGCTCTGGGCTAGAGTTCTTGCTCCTGGAGGACTTCTTTATCCAGTGAGACTCTCTGTAAGGTTGGCATTGGTGGTGGGGTGTTCCTGGATCAAGAGAAAGGAACAGATGGGTGAAGTTGACTTAAGGGAAAATTTAATGTTTCTCTTTCTCCCTTCATTGCCTTTGGCCCCTGTCGCTTAGGATCCATTTCCAGGGACTCTTTTATCTCTCTCCATGAAACCTGAACAAAATCAAGCACTGTGTGTGCCTAAATTGCAAATCAATGGAGCCAGAATTAAATATTGATTTTCGCCCTCCCCCTCCCTTTCCTTCTTTCCTTCCTTCCTTCTTTCTTTCCTTGCTTCTTTCTTTCAGGGCAGTTTCTTTAGTGTAATTGGTTTGCAGGATGCTCCACCTCCCACCCCCATCCTTCCCTTAAACACTCTTGTGCTGAAAGACTAACATTCAGGGCTAAGCTGGGTCTCCCCCCCCCCTTTCCCTCCCTCATGCCGGTAACTTTCCTTTGAGAGTCTGAAGCATCAGGAAGTGGGAGAAATATCTCATAAAAATGTGACTCCCACGCAGCCGGACCACAAATCTATAGCTGAGAAACTGGTAGTGGAGAGAGCATCCTTCTGAAACCCTGAGGCTGTTAGGTTTTTGTTGAGAGCTCCAAAGCTAAAGCTTTGGCTTGGAGATACTGAAGGAAGCATAGATTCAGACCCAGGCCATCCAGGGAGGCTGGATTAATCCTGAGATCCCTCCAGGAGTTCGTGTATATTACGATGCACCCCCCCTTCCTTTCCTCTCCAACAACCCTCTCTTTCCCTCTCCAATCTTGCTCATAATTCCCCTCATTCAGGAAGCCTTTAATGATCAACCCACCTCAACCAAAAGGAATCATTCCAATCCCTTCAGTAGTAACAGAATTTAAGGCCAGAAGGGATCTTTGAGCCAATCTAGTCCACTCCCTCTCCTCATTTCACAGATAAGGAAACTGAGGCCAAGATTAGAGAAATTATTGTCCTAAGTTTATAGGTTAGGAAGTATTAGAGCCAGGATTTTCATCCAAATCTAATACTTCTCTATTATACTACACTGCCCTTCAAGGCTATAATGCAGGAGAATGGGGAGTGGGGTAGGAGACTGGAACCATTTGCATTTTTTTTTTGAAGAGGGAGGGAAAGCTTCGGGAGGACGTCTTTGGATACTGTCCAGCAACTAGGCCTTCTGGGGATGGGGATGGCTAGCTCTGGGTTGGTTGTTTGAATCCGACTGTGTGAATCCATGGCTGGCTGCTACAGAGGACAGCTCCCTTCTGGGGAATTCCCCTCTTTTACTTTCCTCACCCTTGTCTCTGTATTCCTCCAGTGACCCAGGTCCTTGGGGTTAGCTTGTCACTCAGGCAGTAGAAAAATAAAACAGACCAACTCTCTATCCCCCAAGGGACAAGTCTGGAGGGAGGCTGTTCCAGTACGAACTCATTAGGGCCTAAACTGAATTAAGGTCCAGACTGTTGGCTCTGTGTTTCCAAAGAACCTCATTCTCCAAGATTTTTCATGAGAAGATCTGCATGAATCAAAAAGGGGGAATTGAGGCTCTGGGCTGGGATCATTTAAAGGAATTATAGCAGAGGAAAAAGTACACAGGGTTCCTCACCACCAGCTTTTTCTTCTTTAAAAAATCAATAAACACATACTAAAAACCTGAGTCCTGAACCCTAGGAGATGGGAAATGATACAGCCCTGCTCTTAGGAAGCTTACAATCCAATAGAGGAAAATATCCTCATACAAACAACTAAGTAGACAGTAATTGCAAATGAGAGGTTCACAAAAAGTACTATGAGAAAGTGGAAGAGGGGGAGGTCATTTCAAACAGAGAGATGGGGAAGGGGAGAGAGGAGAGGAGAAGGGTCCGGGAAAGCTTCAAGTAAAAAGAGGCATTTGAGTTGGACCCTGAAGGAAGAAAAGGATTTCAACAGAGGTGGGGAGAATACATTTTAAGCATGAGAAGTGGCTAATAATAATAGCTAGCATTTATATAGCATTTTAAGGTTTGCAAAGCACTTTACAAATACCTTATTTTATCCTCATAATAGCCCTGAAAAGTAGATGCTATTTTAACCTCCATTTTACACATGAGGAAACTAAGGCATAGAGAAGTTAACTGACTCACCTAGGTAACAAGTGCCTGAGGTCATACCTGAACTCGAATCTTCCTGATTCCAAGCCCAGCACTCTATTACTTATGTTTCCCAGTTGCCACTAGGAACTCCAAGCAATGAACTCAAGAATGTCATGAACATTTTTCCAAGAAAATTTTGACACAAGGTATTTTTAATTTTTGTTTATTTTTCCTCTTTCACATTATTTTATATGGTTAACATCTAAATAACAATCTAGTATACAGTTCAGTAATTTAAAACTACCACAGTACTCATAAGTAAGATTTTTCCATATTGAAAAGATAGAACTTGGAATGCCAGGAGATTCTCTGATCCCACTGAGGTAGACAATCCCTTTAACAGTGAAGCTAGTAACCCATCCATGTCTAGGGCACATTTGTCTATAAACCTGCCACTTGGCATGCTGGGGGATTTCCTCTAGATCTCTTGGAATGGGCAGACATCAATGGCACACAAGAACTATCCATCAATTAGCTTCCCCTTCTTGGTATGCGACAGCTCGTCCTTTTTTTCCCCCTCTAGTTATATATTTCTCTGATGGCATCTTTTGTGCCAACCTTTCTCTTGAGTCATTCATATAAAATCCATGCTTACCATATTCCCTCTGTATTGTTCTTTGGGTGATTGCTACTCACTGCCCCCATAAAATATTTCTGAGCTAAGATCCTATTAGCGTAGACAGAAGAATTTCTCTAGAATTGAGATGCTGGAACCAGTGACTTAAAGGAAGGAAATTATCATTTTTCAAAAGTACCTACTATATGCCAGGTACTTCACAAACATTATCTCTTGTGATTCTCACAATAACCCTGGAAAGTAGGGGCTATTATTATTATTCTCATTTTATATTTGAGGAAACTGAGGCAGACCGAAGTTAAGTGACTCGCCCAGGGTCAGACAACTAGTAAGTGTCTGGGGTCAGATGTGAACTCAGGTTTTCCTGATTCCAGGCCCAGCACACTATCCACCACACTGTCCTGATGCCTCGAGGCAACAAACTGAAGTTTGTCATGAAGACTTTTCTGAATTAGAAAGATACTCCTCTTCCTTCTGAACCTCCTTTTTTCCCGCCCAGATGCAAGCTAGTAGTCAAGAAAGACTTTAGAACCCCTTTCAAATGAGCTTTCTGTGATAATATGGGGCTCTAAATCTTGCCTATGGAGGTAGAGCCAAAATGGCAGAATAAAGGCAGGGACCTGCCTGAGCTTTGCCCCAAACCCCTCCAAATAACTTTAAATCATGACTCTAAACAAATTCTAGAGCGGCAGAACCCACAAAAAGATGGAGGGAAACAGTTTTCCAGCCTAAGACAACTTAGAAGGTCAGCAGGAAAGCTCTGTTGCACCAAGGTGAAAGAGGAGTGCAGTCTAGCACAGGCTGTGCCAGCATAGACAGGGCCCCAGCAAACTAGGAGCAGGCCTCAGGGCAACTGAACTAGTGGTAGCCGTGGTGTGGTTTCCAGACCTCTCAGTCCACAGACAATAAGAGAATCAGACAATAGGTCAAAAGGAGATTTACCGGGGACCCTTTGCTGGCACCAAAGGTAGGACTCTAGTGCATTGCCCATACTTGGACCTGGTTTACAGTCCTGGGTCTTAGTCCCACTGTGAACAGGAGCACCACTGCAGCTGAGCTTGTAGCCATAGGGGAGCAGGGACCTTGGTCGCAGTTCCAGGGTTGAAAAGAGTGTTTGTGGTCGCTCACAAACCAGTGCATGGTATAGGAGAGTAATAAACACACCTCTCCCTAGATCATACCACCTTGGAAGAGCCAAAAACTAGCAGGTACCCAGAACTGCCTCTGAAAATAGCTGCACAAAAAACTTGAAGCTTGGGACAGGGCCACCTATACTTGGGAAGCAGAGCCCCACTTTAGCATAGAATTAGAAGTCAAGAAATAGGCTGGAAAATGAGCAAGCAACATTTCTTTGGATAAACAACTGACCTGGAAAATAGATCCAAAAGAGATAATTTAAGAATTATTGGACTATCTGAAAGCCATGATCAAAACAAGAGCCTAGCCATCATCTTTCAAGAAATTATCAAGGAAAACTTCCCTGATATTCTAGAATCAGAGGGTAAAACAGAAACTGAAAAAAAAAAATCCACCCATCACCTCCTGAAAGAGATCCCAAAATGAAAACTCCCAGGAGTCTTCATGCCAAATTCCAGCTCTCCCAGATCAAGAAGAAAATACTGCAAGCAGCCAAAATGAAACAATTCAAATGTGAATCTTGCCTACACCAATCCTGGGCTTCTCTTCATGGAGGCGGCATGGCATAGTAAATAGACTGTTAGATTTGGAATAAGGAAGACCTGGATTTGAATCTGACCTCATGTTCTTATTTACTGTGTGATCTTTGATTATCCTCATAGATGAAATGGAGATTGTAGTAGAGATAAACTACTTCTCAGAGTTGTTGTAAGAATCAAAGAGAGAATGTTTGTAAAACGCTTTGAGAAACCCTAAAACACCACATAAACATGAGCAATATTGTGTAATTATTTTGTGATTGGTTTGATTGCTATCTTTTGTTCTTACATCCATGGATTTCCCTCTAACAGCTCTTCCCCTCCTTCCCCTCAGCCAGCTATCTCTTATGGCAAATAATTTATCATAACTATTACAGTGGAAGGAACACTAGATTCAGACTTGGAATCAGAAGGCTTGGCTTTAAATCTTGGCCTTGCCTGTGAACAATGTGGCATGTGTCTTGGGCAAATAATTTCATTTATTTGGCTTCTGCCAAACGGAAGGAGGTTGGACTTAATTGATCCCCATGGCCCCTTCCAGTGAATGACCTTGTGAGTAATCTGTTCTAACATGAACCTGTGAAATCTCATTCCCACCAAACCCACATATTCAGACTGAGTTTCCCAGCTGGAGGCTACCAAGTCCTGCCAGATTCTAATAAGGCCAAGAAGTCTATTTTGAATCCACTAATGCTTTGGTTCTGCCCTCACTCTCCACTCCACCCCTAACCCCCAGCTCCCTCAGGGGCTGGATGCCCTGGTGAGTGTCGGTTTCCTTAGTGGAAGCTCCTCCGGAAGCCATATTTCTAGGTTTCTTTAAATTTAGAGCATGTGAGACAGGGAGGAGCCTGTCAGCCTGCATGGAGAGGAAATGAGAGGAGGTGGGAAAGGGGCTGGGGGCCAGAAAGGAAAGTATAGTATAGAGAACCCTAGGAGTGATGTCGCCTCCCCAGAACTGTGGATACTAAAGTCAATGAGGTAAGGTGAGGGACAGAGGCTTTAACAACTCTATGAAATTCACTTCCAATTCCTTTGATCCCTTCAATAATGTTCATTTGAAGTTAAAAAACGTCCCTAGCCCTTAGGTCAGGGGACTGAGCAAGAGAGGAAGGGGGCTAAGTCTGAGTCCTCTGTGGCTAAGCTCTAAGAATGAGGTGGGGGGGGGAGTGGTGCTCAGGGAGAAGGAGAGAGGGAAGTAAGTAAGGTCAGTAATCCAGTCCTACTCAGACTTCATCCTGATACTATTTATTAAGTACCTACTATGTGCCTGGCCCTGTTGTTGTTGCTTGTCCTTCATTCTGGAAGAGGGCCATGACATCATGAAGGTGATGCCACGACATGCAAGCGAATTAGATTTCAGTGTGGTAAGGCTGTGCAAAGTCAACAGCCTCATTCTCTACTCCAGAGCCATCTGGGTCCAGTGGGAAGATATCAATCAGGATGACTGGAGATGGCCTTTGCCTGGCACTGTTCTAAGCACAAGGCAAAAAGTAGTCCTTGGCCTCAAGGAGCTTACAATCTAATGGAGAGACAACATCCAAACAAATATACACAAAATAAGCCATTTGTTGTTGGGTTGTTTCTGTTGTGTCAGACTCTTCGTGACCTTATTTGGGGTCACAAAGATACTGGAGTGCTTTTGTCATTTCCTTTTCCAGCTCATTTGACAGATGAGGAAATTGAGACAAACAGGGTTAAGTCACTTGCCCAGGGTCACACAGCTCATGTCTGAGGCTAGATTTGAATTCAGGTCTTCTTGACTTCATGCCTAGTCCTCTACCCACTGTGCCACCTAACTGCCCTAAGCCATATACAGGATAAATAGGAAATAGCTGGAATTAAGAGGGGCTGGGGAAGGTTTCTTATAGAAGGTGGGATTTTAGATAAAACTTAAAAGAAGCCAGGGAGGTCCATAGTTGGAGCAGAGGAAGGAGAACATTCTGGGATTGGTGGATAGTGAGAGAAAATGTCTGAAGTAGAGAGATGGAGTATTTTGTTGGTAGAAGAGCCAAGAGGCCAGTGTCACTGTATCAAAGAGTTTATATGGGGAGTACAGTGTGAGAAGACTGGAAAGGTAGGAGGGAGACAGGCTATAAAGGATTTTGAATGCCAAATAGCATTTTGTATTTGCTCTTGGAGGCTACACTGAGCCACTGGGGTTTATTGAGTAAGGGGATAATGTGTTTGGGCTCACACTTTAAGAAAGTCACTTTAGTGGCAGAACGGACTGATAGATTTAAGTGGAGAGAGACTTGGGGCAGGCAGATCTGCCAGCAGGCTATTGTGATAGTCCAGGTAAGAGGTGGCGAGGGGGTCGCGGTGTCAAAGGAGGGAAGGGGGTATATATGAGAGATGTTTCCAAGATGAAATTTACAGGCCTTGGCAACTAATTGGAAATGGCGGGTGTGTGGAGGGGGGTGGTGGTGAGAGATAATGAGGAGAATGCCTAGATTGTGAGCCTCAGTGCCTGGGAGGATGGAGTTGCCCTCTATAGTAATAGGGAAGGTGGTGTAGGGTTTGGGGGAAAGATAATTTTTGTTTTGGATTTGTTGAGTTTAAGATGTCTACTGGACTGCCTTTCAGCTGCAATATGGGAGTAAGATTGGAGGTCAGCTGAGAAATTGGGACAGGAAAGTTAGATTTGAGAATCATCGGCAGAGAGAAGATGATTAATTCAATGGAAGCTGATGAGATCACCAGGTGAAGTAGTATAGAGCAAGAAGAGAAGAGGGCCCAGGACAGAACCCTGAGGGATGCCTATGTTAGAGGGTGTGATCTGGAGGAGGAGCCAGCAAAGCAGACAGAGAAGGATTGGTGAGATAGGTAGGAGGAGAACCAGGAGAGAATGGTTTCCAAAAAAATCTGTAGAGAAGAGAGAGTACCAGAGAGGAGAGAGTGGTCAGCAGTGTCAGAGGCTGCAGGGAGGTCACGGAGAATGAAGATTGAGAAAAGGCCATTGGATTTGGCGGCTAAGAAATTGTGTTGTTAAGCAAAATTGTCTCATTAGCATGGCTTTTGTTTCTTTTGAGTGGAAGTACTTTCAGCTGTTAAGTGCTAAGCCCCAGGCCCAGGGCCCTGTCAGGTGTGAAACCTGTGTGGGTGTGGATTGGTAACTTAGGAGGGGCCAGCTCGGGAACCAATGGTCTCTGGTCATTGAGGCGGGGCTTGAGAACGCCGGAAGCTCGGCTGCGAGGAGGGGTGAGCTGGGAGACAACTTCAGCGGCGGCGGAGGCAGCGGAAGGTGTGGAGGCCAGAAGCTGCAGAGGCAGGAGGCTGCAGACTTCAGCGGCAGCGGCGGCGGAAGGTGTGGAAGCCAGAAGCTGCGGAAGCGGGGCTTACCCGAGTGCGAGCAGGAACGTGAGGCCTGTGAACATGATTTGGCTAAATACTTTCTTGCTTTTCTTTGGCCTCCTAGTTGCCCTTGTGAAATGGGCTTTCTGGGCCTGGAGTCTTTTTGTCAACATGTTGGAATGGGGAGGCTGGTTCAAGTTTTTGCTGCGGTGGGGCCTAAATAAATTTCTTGTTGTTTTCTCCTTAGAGAATCTCTCATACCTTGCGATTTTGGACCATTCAAACATATACATGATTATATTTGAGATCATAAATTCAGCCTTCCTACTACAGAAATCACTGGTAACTTTGGAGAGAGCAGTTTGGCTGGACTGATAAGGTTGGAAGTCAGACTGTAAAGGGTTAAGAAGAGAGTGGGAGGAGAGAAGGTGGAGGGCCTGCTGCAGATGGCCTTTCTGAGGAGTTTAGCTACAAAGGGCAGAAGAGACATGGGATGATATTTTAACAGAAATGGAAGGATCGAGTGGGGGTTTGGGTTTTGTTCAGGATGGGAGAGACCTGGGCATGTTTCTAGGCAATATCTTCCCACTGCTTTTCTCCCATTCTCTGAGCTAACCAGGGAGGCCAAGACCTCTCCTGCAGCTAGCTGTAAGTGGGATGCACAGCCAGGAAAGGCTGAGGACGATGTGGCAAGAGGCTAGGGAAGCAGTAGAGGAGGTTGAAGTGGGGTGGAGGGGAGGAAGTGTCTTAAGATGCCAGCTCCGAGTTTGGCAGTGCTGGCTCCCAGTCATTGACTCTGGAGGTGATGCCAAGAGGAGGGTGATGCAAAATCTGATCACAGCAGATTAGTATAATCACTGTATTACCAGCCTTGCTCACTCCCCCACTCTTTCCCTTAGTGGTGATTACTATACTTGTTAGAGTCTCAGCTGCCAATGGTTATCAATAGCCCCTGTTGTAGCATTTTAATCAGGAATTTGATACTAGCAGGCCCTGAGCCCCGGGGACAGGTGCAGACTAGGGCGCTGAAATGCCTTCTGCCAGGTGGGGCATCCCCAGGGCTCTGCCAGGAGGGGTGGGGATGGGCACGGGAGCAGGGGCAGCTCTGTCACATCATTCTAGGGAGCACAACCTGCTGTTTTTCCAGCCTGGGTCAGCCGGGGCCTGCAGAGAGCCCTTCCCAGCTTCTCCCTCCATCCCCCATCTCCCTCACTTCCTGATGGTCCTTTATCATCTCTAGCTTTGGAGTATTTGGAGTGGGGGGTAGCAGGTCCCAGTAGGGGGTGAGAAGTAGGGGATATTCACAACTGTTTCTGCCTCCAGCCTGGCTTTGTGCTTGGGGTTATCACATACTCTTTTCTTTTCTTTTTTTTTTGGAGGGGGAAGGCAGGGCAGTTGGGGATGAGTGACTCGGCCAAGGTCACACAGCTAGTAAGTGTGTCAAGTGTCTGAGGCCGGATTTGAACTCAGGTCCTCCTGACTCCAGGGCTGGTGTTCTACTCACTGTGCCACTTAGCTGCCGCATCACATACTCTTGACAGTTCTTCAACTACTGTTGGAAATAGGGGAATACAAATCCCCAAATCATGGATTAGGGCAATTTGTAAATTGAGAAATCTTTTTTTTTTTTCATTGACCAGCTCTAGGTAAGGGATATAGGCCACAAGACTCTAGAGTAGCATGGAATTCTCTGATAGCTTCATGTATGAGCCCTGAAGGGAAAAAATAGGTCAGTTAAACAAAATAAAATTGTGAAAAACAAAGATATTATTTAATGAGAGACAACAAGGCAGAGTAGTTAGAAACCATAGATGTTGGCCTCAGAGTCAGGCTTCTGACATAGTCTGTCCATGTGACCCTGGGCAAATCACAACCTCTCAGTATCCCAGAAAACTCTTTTAAAAGAGTATAAATTACGAATTTGTAATCATAATTTATAACTGTTGCTAATTTATTCTGGTAGAGAGAATTTCCTCCCAAGCAATTCCTTATACTAATATAATCATACATACAGGCCAAACAAATATTTAACCAATTATTTTATTTACAAATAAAAATGAATAAATAATAAAGACTTATCAGTTCTGTTTGGTATAATAAATGAAATAGGAAGTGACAGAGTTATAGCTGACCTTTGTCCAGGACAAATAGAACTAAGCACTGAATCCTGGCCCCTCCTCCCTTTGGTTAAATTTATTCTGTCTATATTGTACTATGGATGGACATAGGTGTTAGCCTGTGGGAAAGTTTCTCTCTTGGCCAGGCTGTAATCACATGGGAACATTTGGGAGCGCTGCTACATTTGGGGCAACTTTTAGATGGAAATGTTCTCTGCACCTCCCTGAGTTATAGTTCATGAGATTTAAGGAAAGAAGGAACCTTAGCAATCCTCTAGTCCAGAAGTTCCCAAACTTATGTGGCCTACTGCCCCCTTTAAAAAAAATTACTCAGAGCTCCCCTGGAAATCTACTTTCTTTAACCCTTTAATGATTTTTTTTTTGAAATTTGCATCATTTAAAAAAATACTGCCCACCTGGATCATTCCAGTGCCCCTGGGGGGGGTGGTATCACCCTCTTTGGGAACTATGCATCTAGTCCAACCTCATAATAAGATGGGGAAACTGAGACCCACAGAGATTAAATCAACTTGCTCAAAACAACAATGGGTAGTAAGTGGTAGAGCTGAGATTTAAATCCAGGTCTTTTGATGCCAAATGAATTATTCCATTTTACCAGGCTGACTCAAGAAGGATGTAGGGTGTGTGTGTGTGTGTGTGTGTGTGTGTGTGTGTGTGTGTATGTGTGTGTATTCATTGAGTAATCTGGGGACCTATATAATAATACAAAATCCATGCGTAAAAACATGCAGCCTCACCCTTATATTTTAGCTTGGTGAAGTGGGAAAAGCACTAAATTGGAGTCAAAAGATCTGTGTGTCACAGGTCACACAACTGCTGTAAAACTCCCATTTTGCATCTAGAAAACAAAGCCAAGCCTAGGACTCTACCTCTTCGGGTAGTTGTGATGATTCCTCTTAGTCATTCGCATATTCACCTGCATTGGCTATGCATCCTCCAGTATTCCATTTAATTAAGCAAATTTAATTCAACAAACATTTATTAAATGCTTGATATAAGCAAATCCCTATGCTGGGTGCTGGGAGACATAAAAAGTTTAGACAAGACCCAGTCATGGAGCCTGTAGTCAAGTAGGGAGATATAATATGTACTAGCATATTGAAACTAAGTCCTCCAGGAGATTCTAAGAGGCAATGGCTACCAATCAGAGAAGTCAGAGAGGTTTCACATAAGAGGAAGCCTCTGAGGGTTCACCAGGCTTAGAGGGAAAGACAGGACATTCCAAGAATGGGGCACTGTGTGAGAAATGGCATGGAGGTGGGAGTTTGAGTCAACAACTCCCATATCTCTTTGTTCCTGTAGCCATTTCCTAATTTATCTTCTCTGGAACAATTCAGTCCAGAAGACTTGGGTTTCATTCTCAGTTCTGCCATTGACTTTGTCAACTTGGGCAAATTGCTTTATCTCTCTGGGCCTTGACTTTATCTTCTTTTAAATGGATGGGTTGGATTAGGTGATCTTTGAAGTCTGATATTCCATGAACTTTACCTCCCTGATTCACTTACTACCTATCATCGCTTCTCCTCCCTCCTTATGCCACTCCTAAGACTAAAAGAGGTGACTGTCTTTCCATTCCTCTGAATGGGGACAGGGCACCTGAGTCAGACATCTCTGCCTTGGCATGTAGCTCAATCTCATCTGTTTCTCTTTTTTCTCTTCCTTCTCTTACTCTTTTTCTTCCCTCTGCACTCCCCCTCTCCCCTCCCCTTACCTTCTTCGTTTCTTTTTGCCTCCTTCCCTTGCCCATGAGTCACCCTAGGGCCTTTATGCAATGGTGGGAAAATGTTGTAAATGCCCAGATCATGTATGGAAAATGGCACCCGCCAGTTTGGGAGCTGCAGAGCTGGATGCCTACATCCATATTTAGAGCTGTCTCCCTCGCTGCTCTGCACTCCTTGCTTACCTCCTGATTGCAAAGCAGCTTAATGGGGCTGCAGGCTCCGCTCTCCCAACTCCCTGGGCTAGCTCACTGTGATGTTTCACCTCCACAGTTGGATGCCTTTCTCAAGCAACCAGTTACCAATCATGGGTTTTTTTTCTCCCATTATTCTCATGGGCCTGCTCTTCCCCACCTCCAATTTATCTCTCCTTTCTTTCACTCTCTCTCCTCTCCCTCCCAACCACTTTCTCTCCTTTCTCTCTCTGACTCCTTTCTCTCTCTCCCAATCTCCCTCTCCCTGTCTCTTTCAGTCTTGATCTATTTTTCTTCTTTCTCTCAATCTCTCTTCCTCTTTTCTCAGTCTCATGTCTCATCCTCCTCCTTCAATCTTTTTCTTTTCTCCTCCTCTCTCATCTCTCTTTCTCAATGTGCATCTCTCCCTCATCTCTCCTTTTCTTCCTCTTCTCTCTCTCTCTCTCTCTCTCTCTCTCTCTCTCTCGCTCTCGCTCTCGCTGGCTCTTTCTCTCTCTTTTTACCCCCTTCAGCTCCCCATCAGTGATCCTCTGGTCCTATGAACTATACTTCTATCAGGAAGTTCTTCCCCCATCTGACCTTTTCTTTTAGGTATTCAAACTTGTCCAGTTCTGTGTGAAAGTAGAAGGAAGCTGATAATCCTCAAGGGATCTGAGGGTCTGATCAGTTTAATTCCAACCGGATCCTTCACTTTTTCAGCAAATCCCTTAGATAAGCCTCTCTTAGGATCTCAATTCTCTTTTCCTCCCCCGCACCTGACCTTCCACTATTCTCTTCCCACCCAGAACAAAATGGAGGATCCTTTCAAGCCCATGTGCAGCCTCTCTCAATACCGCTTCCCCAGTGAACTGTGAGATTCAGGGAATGGTATATAGGATCTGATAACACATAGATATCATAAAGAGGGAGCAGGAGAAATCAAAGGAGTCAGTGTTACTGAAGCCAGTTATGATCATGGGCATGATCAGCTGCTGATGTCTCCTCTAAAACTTGGAAATGGGGAGATATTCTTTCATTCCTTGCCCTTCTGGTTTCCTGCCAAATGCTTCTGTGGACACAAAGGGTCTTTGTTGACAAAACCTTCAGCCTCGCTCCCCCCCCCCCCTGCAACTTCTACCTCCCTCCCTCCAACTTGATGCTGGACTTTTGTTGATCGTTTTCCTCTGCTATTCCTGCGACTCCAGAAGGAAAGACTGGAAGTCACCTGGGCAGATTCCCTTCCAGGACAGGTAGATCAGATGTGGACACCCGGTTCTAGAAACTGCCAATGCTCAAAATCCTTTTTCACGTGGGCCCTTCCATCAACCTCTCCCTTAGCAAGGAGGCATCATCATGCCTTATTCTAGAATTACAAAATATCAGTATTGAAAGCACCTTAGAGGCCATCTAATGCAACCCTCTTGTTTTACAATTGAGGAAACTAAGGCTCATAGAGATTTGAATTACTTTGCTCAAGGTCCTACAGCTATTAAATAGTAGAAACTGAGGTCTAATACAAGTCTTTTAATTCCTAGTCCCTGTGTTGTTCTATGAGTGAATTGTGTGTGTGACCATGAAAAATATTTATGTTCATGTTAGTTGTTTAAGTGTGATAGATAGAATTTGAGGATTTGATTACCCGCTGATGAAGAGGAGAAGAGCCAGCACCACAGTTGGGGGGGCGGGGCGGGGCAGGGCAGAGCGGAAGCAGGAAAAGGTAAATGAGTGTCCATAGCATTGCCAAGTTAAGGGCTCTTTCCTGCAGTTTCTGAGAGGTTGCTGCATTAGAATGCTGTCAGCCTCCCTTCCCTCTGAAATATTGATGGTTTGGGTGTATAAGAGGTTCAAAACAAAAGCTACTTACATGGTTGCTCTTAAGGGGGGAAGGTTACCCTCAGTCTTCACTTGCAGGTTTAACTCCTTTCTGCCAAATGCTGGCTCCACAAAAGACCATCACAAATAGCAAATTGCAAGTAAACCCATTCATCCAAGCAAAAAGCAAACAGAAATCAAAGGAGTTCTACAGAATGGAATATAACAAAAAACACACAAAGTGAATGAGCTAGATGAGATCTCAGTTCATTGAAGACAGAGGTCCCACTCTCACCCAAGGGGAAATTTCCCATAGTCTTTGTGGAAGGAAGCGAGAAGTCAGAAATGTATTGAAAAGCCAGCTTTCCCTACCTGCCTTTATCTGTCAAAGTCTGTCTGTCTCTCTGTTTTTCTCTCTACATGTCTGGAATTAATCTCAAAGAAACAATCTGGAACAACATAGCTATCTTCCATCTGTTTCTCTCTCTCTCTCTCTCTCTCTCTCTCTTTCTCTCTCTCCCCTCCCTCTCTGTCCCTCTCTCTCTCTGTCTCTGTCTCTTTCTCTCTCTGTCTCTGTCTCTATTTGTCTCTCTCTTGCTCTCTCAAATTTTTGTACCAACTCCTCCCTCCCAGAGGTACTCAGCCTTATCCACCAATCTAGAGTCATGCTTAAACAAAATATGAAAAATTTCCTAAATTACTCAGATACCTGAGTTAGAGCTATAAAGTGGGTCCTGCTACTACCTTAGGCAGGTAAACAAGAAACCCCTTAGTAGAAATAGTGGCTCCCCATCTGGCTATCTTCAAGAAGGAAGTCTTGAGATGATTGGGCTAGGGATTAAGGAGGGAGAGGAGACATAAGAAAGAACCAATCAAAACCTTGGCTTTGGCATTCCCCCTTCCCACCCTTGCCCAAATAAATTTCAATGGCTCCCTATTACCTCTAAGACCAAATATATTCTCCAGTGACTCCTTTTTACCTCTAGGCTCAAATAAGTAGTCTGTGTACAGCATTTAAAGTTTCATAGCCTGACCTTTTCCTATCCTTCTTGTCTTCTTACACATTATTGCCTTTCATACATTATATAGTCCAGCAATACCGGCCGTCTTGCTGCTCCTCAAACACCATGTCCCATCTTCTATCACTCTGTCTCTGCATTGATTGTCTCCTATGTCTGGAATATTCTCTTCTCTCACTTCTGCCTTTTATAATCTTGCTTCCTTTAAGCCTCAGCTCAAATGCCACCTTCCGCAGGAGGTCTTTCCCCATCTCCTGGCACTTTCTCTTCTAAGTTTCCTGTCCTTGTACTTGGCATGAATTCTGTACCTACCTATTTATGTACATGTCTCTCTCATTAGAATGTGACTCCTTGAAGGCAGAGATTGTTGTTGCTTTTTTTTTGTATCCTAGCATAATGCCTGACACATAGTAAATGATTCATAAATGCTTATGATTCCTTTTTCTTCTCTTCATCTTCCTTGTCCTCTTCTATTTTGACCTCCTGTTCGTTTTCTTGGAAGACACATGGTCCCCATCTTCATGGAAGCCATGGTGTTAATAGTCCTTTCTCTGCCCTGCTGGTGAAGAAAATGAAGGGATGGTAACATGGGCAAGGTGATAGAAGTGTGTCATCCAACTAGAGTTTTCAAAGGAACTATAGATATTTTGAAGCTCTGTGACACTGAAAATGGTACAAAACTGAGGATTATTGGGTAATGGAAATGATACTAAAGTCAGAGCCAGGAGACATGGGTTCTAGTCCTGATTCTGACAGGAACTTACTTTGTCACATTTGGCAAGTTTCTTTGCCTTAGTGTCTTCATCTGATGTTATTTAACTATCACTTTAATGAAGTCCTGGAATATGTAATCACCAAGGTCCCTTCTAGTTGTTCTGTGATTCGAATTCTATGAAGAACCTAAGAATGTTCGCTCATTTGGGTACCATAGCTTCATTGTAGAGGCGCATCCACCTTGAGGACCACCTGGAGGTGTCACCCATTTAAAAGGCAGATCTCAGCGTGCAGCATTGTCACCCCAGGGGCTGAGAAGCTGGGAGTTGTCAATTCCAGGCTGTCCTCAGTTAGCCCTCTCTGCTGTTATCTCCATGACAAAAGAGGGCAAGGCAATCCAAACTGTCATCGGGCACCTCCTGGTGGCCATGCTGGAGAATGAAGCAGATGGAAATCACTAGGGAGGGTGTGTCTTTGAGGTAAATAAGGAGGGAAAGAAAGACAGAGGTGTAAGGGACTTGTCCAGAAGCTGACCTTGGAGGACAAGCACAGAGGGCTTAAGGAACCAAGTAAGGCTAGGGTAGGTAGGCTAAGCCATCCATTTCTTTATCTCTCTTTTCCTTCAAAAATAAGCTATCATTGAAGTCATTCACCCATCATTCCAAAAGCACTGAGCACCCACTATGTGTAAAGCCACATTATTACCATCAGAAAGATGGATATTTGGTTCCGGGCTGGACACTGTACATGGTGAGTCCCACACACTTGTAGTATTTGCCATCTCATGTACTGAAATAACAAAGCCTAGATCCAATGCCACCTTCTCCAAGCAGCACCCCTCAATCCCCTCAGCCCAGTGATTTCTCCTTTCTTCCATCCTATCTAGAATTTACTTCTTGTATCAGCCCCATGATACTTATGACATACTAGCTGAGATTGGTATCCGTGTATTTCTTCGTATGCTTCTTACTGCCTTATACATATAATGTTCATCAACATGTATTTGATCAATGGAGGCAGCCAGGTGTCCAAGTGAGTAAAGGAGTGGACTTGAAATGAGGAAGACTTGAGTTCAAATCTAGCCTCGGGCACTTACTAGCTATGTGACCCTGGGCAAGTCATGTAACTTCTGCCAGGCTCAATTTCCTCATCTGTAAAATGATGATGTCAGGGTTGTTGTGAGGATAAAATGAGATAATATTTGTAAGGTACTTTGCACACTTAAAAGCACTATATAAATGCTAGCAATTGTTATTGTCATGAAAAATGTAGAAGGAAGTATATTTACCCCAGGATTATTTATGGTAGAAGAAGGGAGAAAATGAACAGGGAGGGGAGGGGAGGCAATATGAAGAGAGGGGAGAGGAGGAGAGGAGAGACAATATAACAAATCTTTATTAATTAGCTACTACATGCAAAGCACTGTGCTGGGCCTTAGCCATACAAAGGTAAATCCAACAAATGCTTACCTTCAAGGAGCTTACGTTCTCTTGGGTGCTATAATGAAGATACAGCTAAATATAAGATCACTTCAGCAGGGGGCCAGCCCTAACAACCTGGGGGTCTGTATGGGGCAGTGTATGAGTGCATGTGTGTGCGTGTATGTGTGTGCGTGTGTGTGTGCATGTGTGTGTGTGCACGCGCATGTATGTGTGTGTGTGTGTATGTGTGTGTGTGATCAAGAAAGGCTCTGTGTAGAAGGTGACCCCTGAACTGAGTCTCCAGGGAAGCTAAGGATTCTAAGAGGCACAGATGAGAAGGAGACATAAAGGATAGATACCCTGTGTGGAGAAATAGAGAAAGGAATAGAAATAGTGAGTTCAATTGGCCAGTTTTACTGGAACAGAGAGTGCCTAAAGGGTTGTAATATGAAATAAGGCTGGAAAAGAAAATAGGAGCCAGATTAAGAGGGCTTTAAATGACAAGAAGCCTCGTTCATCGTCTGTGTGCCAGGCACCGTTCTATTAGGGATACAAAGAAAGGCAAAAACTATTCAAGACTCTAAAGAGGTGACATGCTAATGGGAGGGGAAGGAGGGGAGAAACAACGCACAAATACCTATGGATGTGCAAGAAAATTACATACAAGGTAAATCGGAGGAAATCTCACAGGGAGGCTACTAACATGGAGGGGGACCAAGAAAAGCTTCTTGTACTTGAGGCTTGATGGAAGCCAGGGAAGCCAGGAAATAGACAAGGAGGAAGAATATTTCAGGCACTTAATTTTATCCTAAAGGCACTGGGGAACCTCTAAATATTTCAGAGTAGAAGAGAGAGTGGGCCATGTCTGTCAATAACATTATTTTGGGTTAGTGTAGATCGGTTGAGTATCAGGGAGAATATTTAAGAGGCTATTATAAAAATCTAGACAAGAGGTATGATAATAATGAAAAGATAGCATTTATACAGCTCTTCAAAGTTCACCAATCTCAGGCTAGGTAGTGCAGTGGATAGAGCACCAGGTCTGGAGTCAGGAAGACCTGAGTTCAAATGTGACCTCAAACATTTATTAGCTGTGCTACCCTGGGCAAGTCACTTAACCCTGTTTGCTTCAGTTTCCTCATCTGTAAAATGAACTGGAGAAGGAAACGGTAAACCATTCCAATATTTTTGGTAAGAAAATGCTAAATGAGGTCACAAAGAGTTGAACACGACTGAAAAGACTGAACAATCTCCTTTGATCCTTACAACAACCCTGGGAGGTAGGTGCTATTATTATCCCTATTTTACAGATGAAACTGAAGCAAAGAGAGGTTAAATGATTTGCCCAGAGTCACACAGCTAGTAAGTGTCTGAAATTGGATTATGAACTGTCAGTCTGATGCCTTGTCCATTTTGTTACCTACTTGATGAAGCCCTTGACTAGAGTGGTAGCTGAGTAGAAAGGATGGTTGTGGGAAATATTATAGAGGTAGAATTGAGAAGCCTTAGCTGATTATTGGGATATGAGAGCAAGGAGAGGGAAAGCCCAATGATATGAGCAGGGGTAACTGGTAAGATGGTGGAGTTCTCAACTGCAATACTGGACATGTAGAGGAAAGAGAGGGGTGAAGATGATGAGTGCCATTTTGGACATGTTGAGGCTGAAGTGCAATTGAGCCATCCAGGAAGAGATGTATAGGAGGCAGTTGAGGGTGTGTTCAGGAGAGGAATTAGGTCTGGCTGTGTAAGTCTGGGAGTTATAAGCTTTGAGATAATTTAAACCATGAAAGCTGAAGAAACCACCAAAAGAGAAAGAACACAGAGTGAGAAGTCCTAGAACAGAGCCCTAGGGAACTACTATGCTTAGTGGGTGAGAAATGGATGATGAGCCACCAGAGGAGAAGACAAAGTGAGAAAGGTAGGAGGGGAACTGGAAAGAGGAGTGTGACCAAAACCAAGAGACAAGAGGAGAGCATACAGGAGGAGGGGATCATTGGCAGCATCAGAAGCTGCAGAAAAGTCAACAGGAAAAGAACTGAGAAAATGGCATTGGATTCAACAGTTTAGAGATCATTGGTAACAATGGAAAAGTGATTTCAGCTGGAGGTGGGTCAGAAGCCAGATTGTAAGAGGCTGAGAGGAAAATGGTTGATGAGAAACTAGAAGCAGGGATTTAGGTAATTATTTCTAAGATTTTGGCTATGCAAAAAAGAGGAAAGATACAGAGTAGATAGGGAGAATCTGAAGCTCTGTGTGTGTGTGTGTGAGAGAGAGAGAGAGAGAGAGAGAGAGAGAGAGAGAGAGAGAGAGAGAGAGACAGAGACAGAGACAGAGAGAGACAGAGAGACAGAGAGAGAGAGAGACAGAGACAGAGAGACAGAGAGAGGCAGAGACAGAGAGAGACAGAGACAGATGGACAGACAGATGGATGGAGATATAATGAAGAAAGAGACAGAGAAAGTCAGAGAGAGACAGAGAGAGAGACAGAGAAAAACAGAGACAGAGAGAGACAGAGACAGAAACACACACAAAGAGAGAGAGAGAGAGAGAGAGAGAGAATGATAAATAATGCATGTTCCTGGAGAAGGGAAGGGATGGAAACGAAAGAAGGGACACCTCTTCCTCAGACCTCATTGTAAAGGAAGAGAAGATGGATAAAAAAATAGAGAGATTCTGAGGTGGGTGATAGAGGAGGGGAGGGAGTTCATGGCCTCAGTTTTTTTCATAGACATTCTCATCTACTGGGAGGGGGTAGGGATGATTTTGGGGATTTGGGAAGGAAGAAAAAAAGAAGCATTTAAGTAAAGCCTATTATGTGCTACGAACTGTGTTAAGTATTTTACAAATATTATCTCATTTGATCTCACAACGACCCTGGGATATAGGTACTATCATTATTCCCATATTACAGATGAAGAAACTGAGGAAGGCAGAAGATAAGTGACCTGCCCAGGGTCATACAGCTAGTACACATCTGGGTCACATTTGAACTCAGATCTTCCTAATTCCAGGACTGGAGTTCTACCTACTACACCATCTAGCTAGAAGACATTTGAAATAGCTGCTAATGGGAGAATGTTAGAGAATCAATGAGAAAGAATTAAAAAATAACCGCAGAGCAGTAAGGGCCCTGTTCAGATTATGTGGCAATGCATCCAATCACTATGGTTCTGTGATGTCCTCCAGCTGCAATCAACAGCCTGGGGTGTGATCAGAGAAAGCAGAGGATATGGGCAGAGGAGATGATGCTGGCTGGAGGCCAAGAGGGCCAGAGAATCAAAGGTGGAGGGGAATAAATGGGTGAATTTACTAACTGCAGGGTCGAGGAGGCAAATGGTGATAGCAGGGGAGATGGACTAGGAGAAAAGGGAAGGAGTGAGTGAGTGGAGTGTGTGTTAAGGACAAAATATATATTTAAGAGTGAGGCAGAGGGAGAGATGGGAGGACAGGAGATCATAAGTAGGCAGGGGATGTTGTTGTATTTCAAAGTTTGGGATCACAGAAGTGATGTGATTATGAGTTACAGTGAAATATAAGAGGTAACCATTGCCATGGGTAGATGAGGCAGAGAGAAGATGTAGGTCATGGGAGCTGAGGAAGCTGAGACAGGTGAGCATCAAAATAGACATTGGAGGCCTGAGTGTGAATGAATGATGTCCTTTGGGTGGGGTGAAAGAGGGGAGAAGAAATCTGAAATCCTCTACGAAGGAGAAGGTCTGCCCATGTTACCTCCCCACATATACCCATACATTTAATAAACTCCAGTGGTTCCAGGATCAAATATACAAGCTTCCGTTTGACTTTTAAAGCCTTTCACAAACTGGCCCCTTCCTACCTTTCCAGTCTTCTTTCACGTCTATGGACTCAACAATCCAGCCACTAGCCTCCATGTTTTTCACCCAAGAACACAGTTCCTCACTCATCTTCTGACATGGTCTTTTCTTTGTCTATCCCCCATGCCTGGAAGGTTCTCTCTCCTCATCTCAGTCTCCTGTCTTCTCTGGCTTCCTTCATGTCTAAACTAAAATCCCGCCTTCTCCTAAAAGCCTTTCCAATCCCCCCTCAAAGCTGGTGCCTTCCTTCTGAGACCACTCCCATCTATGCTGTATTCAATATATCTCGTATGCATGACGTCATTTGCATGTTGTGTCCCCATAGACAGTGAGCCTCTTGAAGGTAGGGATTAGTTTTTCGCCTTTCTTTGTACCCCCAGCACCTGACACAGTGCCTGGCACATAGTAGATACCTAATAACCTCTCTCAGCTTAAATTTCCTCATCTATAAAATGGGGATAACAACGGCATGCACCTTATAGAGTTGTGAGGACCAAATGAGGTGAGATGTAAAACCTTAAAGTGTTACACGAATTCAAGCACTACTACTGTTATTCATAAACACTTCTATTTTAATAGTATTTATCATAATAAACTATATTTATTACAATCTAGTATTTATGAATGCATAAATTCTTCTTCACAATTGCTTTTATAATTTTTATGTCTCCAAGTCAAGAACAAAAAAAGATGGGGACAGATGATGCAAATCTCAGAAGGGGAGAGGCTCTTGCAAGATGGCAGCAGAGGGATGGTTTCAGTGGCAATGGAACACAGGGTCTGCTGTCTCCTTCAGCTGCCTCTGTCTTGGGCCCATGAGAGAAGGAGCAACTACCATTGGAGAGCATGGCCTTAGACGCTTTATCTCTGGGGACCAGTAGGGTTATGTAAATGTAAGAAAAGGGAAAGCGTGTGAAAAGAAGTTTTCTAAGTTGAAGGGAGAGTTGTTAGGGCTTGGGGTGAAGGGTCCAAATTAAGTCAAAAGGTGCTTAATAAGCTCCTACTATGAGCCAAGCTGTGTGCAATGTGCTGAGGATACAAAGAAAGGTAAAAGACAGTTTCAGCTCGAAAAGCTCACAGAGGGAAAGGAAGGGACAAAGGAGGAAAGGGCCTAGGGAGGACTGAGTGGATCTGGGTGGGGACTAGGGTATTGGCAGGTAGCAAGCCAAGGAGATTTTAGCCTTGGGAGGAGGCAAATGAATCACAGGGATTAGGGGAGCCAGCCTGCAAATGTGCTAGCTTGAGTCCTGAATAGGTCTCTTTTCTCCTCTGTCTATGATAATGAAGGATGGCATTGGAGTGTATGTCTGCTTTCTAAACACTGGTGAACTGGGGTAGGGTGGGTGGACATGGTGAGTTGAGGCCAGAAATCTGAATACTTGGAGATTGGACTAAATTCAAATACGGCACAAGTTCTCTAGATCTATCCCAAGAGGTTGAGGGGCTGAGGAGGGTATTATGCAAAGCCAGGGAATATCTGAGATTTGGAATATGCCCTTGGCTCTGTCAGGCCTGGCACTGGAAGCCCTGGTCCTTTTGGAGGTGAGCCTGTTATCTGAGGGTCTAGAATTTTTGGTGTTGGGCTGTTTACGGCCCTAGTACTTTTAAGGTTTAGCCTTAGCCCTTTTCTAAGACCCTGGCCCTTTTGGATTTGGGTTGTTCCCCTTTGTCTGACTTCCTCTTTGAGGCAGCGCTAGGTTTTTGCCTGATACCTCACTAACAGCTGATGGGGACAGGGTGAGCAGTCAAAATAGCGATATTAACAGCTGCTCCTGAGCCACAGCATTGTTTTGCGCCTTGACCCAGACAATGTAGCTAATCCTCAAAGGACCAGAGAGTCCAGGAGACGCTAGAAACTATGGAGATAAGCTTATGGGAGGAGGAAGTTCTAAGTCTTATAATTTATTCTGGTCAGTACCTAGCAAAACATGAACACAGGTGTTTTATAAAAGCTTCTTAATGGAGTTGAGATGTCCTACTCATAGTACTCACTGGATAAATATTTTGTGGGCGAATGGATAGATGAATGAATGATGATGGAGATGGTGGTTTTCCTTCTGAAGGAAGAGACAATGAGATTGAGCATATCCTTTTTGGTATAGCTAAGCTAGCTTCCTTGCTGTGCCTTGGCTAGGTGACTTAAGGGACAGGGTGCTAGATTTGGAGTCAGGAAGACCTGAGTTAAAATCCTACCTCCGATATGTAACACCAAAAAAGTAATATAATCTCTCTCTCTCTCTCTCTCTCTCTCTCTCTCTCTCTCTCTCTCTCTCCCTCCCTCCCTCCCTCCCTCCCTCCTTTCCCCATCTGCAAAATGGGGGTGATAATAATATCATCTATGTTACAGTGTTGTGGTGAGGATTAAAAGAGATAACATATGTAAAATGCTTTGTAAAACTTCAAGTGTTATGTAAATGGTAGCCA
>CM053626.1:255543236-255588827 GCA_028646595.1 Phalanger gymnotis
AAAAGGAGCCTAGATATCATCTTTCAAGAAATTATCAAGGAAAACTGGCCTGATATTCTAGAGCCAGAGGGTAAAATAGAAATTGAAAGAATCCACCAATCACCTCCTGAAACAGATCCCAAAAAGAAAACTCCTAGGAATATTGTAGTCAAATTCCAGAGTTCCCAAGTCAAGGAGAAAATATTGCAAGCAGCCAGAAAGAAACAATTTGAGAATTGTGGGAATACAATCAGGATAACACAAGATCTAGCAGCTTCTACACTAAGGGATTGAAGGGCTTGGAAAAATGATATTCCAGAGGTCAAAGGATCTAGGATTAAAACCAAGAATCACCTACCCAGCAAAACTGAGTATAATGCTCCAAGGCAAAGTATGGATTTTCAATAAAATAGAGGACTTTCAAGCTTTCTCGGTGAAAAGACCAGAGCTGAATAGAAAATTTGACTTCCAAACACAAGAATCAAGGGAAGCATGAGAAGGTAAACAAGAAAGAGAAATAATAAGGGACTTACTAAAGTTGAGTTGTTTTGTTTACATTCCTACATGGAAAGGTGATGTGTGTAATTCATGAGACCTTTCTCAATATTAGGCTAGTTGAAGGGAATGTACATATATACAGACAGAGGGCACAGGGTGAGTTGAATATTAAGGGATGGTATCTAAAAAAATAAAACCAAATTAAGGGATGAGAGAGGAATATATTGACAGAGGGAGAAAGGGAGAGATAGAATGGGATAAATTATCTCACATAAAAGTGTCAAGAAAAAGCAGTTCTGTTGGAAGGGAAGGGGGGCAGGGGAGGGGGAATGAGTGAATCTTGCTCCCATCATATTTGACTCGAGGAGGGAACAACGTACACACTCAATTGGGTATCTTACCCCACAGGAAAGTAGGGGGAAGGGGATAAAAAGGGGGGATGTTAGAAGAGAGGGCAGATAGGGGGAGGAGGTAATCAAAAGCAAATACTTTTGAAAATGGACAGGGTGAAGCAAGAAAATTGAATAAAGGGGGACAGGATAGGACGGAGGGAAATATAGTTAGTCTTTCACAACATGAGTACTGTGGAAGTGTTTTACATAATGATATATGTGTAGCCTATGATGAATTGCTTGCCTTCTTAGGAAGCGTGGGTGGGAAAGGAAGAGGGGAGAGAATTTAGAACTCAAAGTTTTAAAATCAGATGCTTAAAAGAAAAAGTGGTTTTTGCATGCAACTGCGAAATAAGATATACAGGGAATGGGGCATAGAAATCTATCCTGCCCTACAAGAAAGTAAGGGAAAAAGGGAGTGGGGTGACCAAAGGGATGGCTGACTGGGGAATGGGGCAATCAGAATATATGCCATCTTGGAGGGGGGAGGATAGAAATGGGGAGAAAATTTATAATTTGAACTCTTGTGAAAATCAATGTTGAAAACTAATATATTAAATAAATTAAAATATAAAATAAAAAATACAGTTATAAAATACTTTTAAAAGTTCATAGACCCCAGATTAAGAACTTCTGTTACAGAGAAAAGGGCATTGTACTCATAGTCCAAAGTTTGTTCAGTTATGTCTGACTCTTCATGATCCCATTTGGGGTTTTCTTGGCAGAGATACTGGAGTGGTTTGCCGTTTCCTTCTCCAGCTCATTTTACAGATGAGGAAATTGAGGCAAACAAGAGTTAAGTGACTTGGCTGGAGTCACATAGCTTGCATGTGTGTGAGGCCAGATTTGAACTCAAGAAGAAAGTCTTCTTGACTCCAGGTCTTCCACTTTCTCTATTTCACCACCTAGCTGCCCTTTGATATCCAAAGACCTGAATTCAAATTCTGTCTTGTGTGACTTACTAGCTGAGGTCAAGTCACTTCACCACCTTAATCAAAGAATCATATACAGAGCTGGGAGGAATCTTAATGGTCATTTAATCCCACCCTTTCATCTTTTAGATCATCGAATCTAACCCCTTGATTTTATTGTTGGGGGAAAATGAATCCCAGAGAGATAAAGTAATTGGTGCAGGTACATTGAATATAATTTTCTATCCATGAGGAGAGTCTTACAGCCCTGAGCCCCTGGTTAAAGTAGCAACTAATAGGGGTAAGAAGTAGCATGGCTGAAATTTAAACCTCAGCCATCTAACTTCAAACACATACCATGTGAACAAGTACATGAGTATGTGTGTGTGTGTGTGTGTTTAGGCGTGTGCACCATATATGCTTGTAAGACAGTAACCACCCATTTGGAGAGATCTATCCTCATCTCACCCCAGTGCTCTCTAATCCAGGCAGGGTGCTGAACTGGCCCAGAGTCTTTACTTACTCCATCAAGTGCAAAAGGGCTGGGGGAGGCTGGAGGAGAGGAGTGAGACTGGGGAACCGGGCTAGAGTGTAATAGTCAGGAGGTGGGTCTCCTCGGCTCCACTCCAGGAAGCAGGGTGAGGAGGCGAGGTGCACGAGAGGGAGCATCCCTCTCCTCCAGATGGAAATCCACTCCCTGGCGGATGGCAGGCGGCTAAGCTGGGAGACTATGGGAGGCCCACGGAGACGGCGGCTGGCAGCTGTCTCTGGAGCTGCTGCCAAAGGAGCAGACCGCGAAGCCAGAGATGCCAGAGAGATGACCCTGCTTGAGAGGAGATGCGGGAGGGAGTAGGTGTCTGACTATGAGGAAGGGGGTGGGGTCGGGGCAGGAGCCAGAGAGGGAGAAAGGAGAAAGGGGCAGGGCTACTGACTGAACCTGTTTGTCTGAGGCCAGGTAGGGGAAGGAAGGCACCAGATGTGCCCACGTGTGTGCAGGCTTCTGACAGCAAGGACTCATAGAAATGCATAAAGGATAGCATGACCATGAGGCCTGCTGAATCAGAGGACTTGGGACAGGAACTGCTTTTTTATTTCACACTCTGGTCCCTTCCCTAGAATTTCAGAGTCGCTTCTTCCTACTCTGTTGTCAAAACCTTTCCACTGTGTTTCTATCTACTGAGGACAGCTAAGTGGTGCAATGGAAGGCCCCAGTACAAATCTCACCTCAGATACTAGCTGTGTGGCCCTGATACCTAGAAGCTTGTCTCTTGAGTGGTGTGAATCACATGAGTTAACACATAAAGTGCTTTGCAAGCCTTAAAGCACTATATGTTAGCAGCACCAGCCTGCTGCTGCCACTACTACTGCCACTACTACTGCCACTACTACTACTACTACTACTACTACTACTACTACTACTACTACTACTACTGCTGCTGCTGCTGCTGCTGCTGCTGCTGTTACTACTGCTGCTACTATTACTGCTACTCCTACTACTGCTGCTGCTACTATTACTGCTACTACTACTGCTGCTGCTGCTGCTACTGCTACTGCCACTACTACTGCTGCTGCTGCTGCCACTACTACTACTACCACCACCACCAAGCTGGGAGATGCCCTTGACATTCCTCAATTTTCTTTTCCTTCTTTTTTCTTTTCCTTCCTTCCTTCCCTTCCTTCCTTCTTTTCTTCTTCCTTCCTTTCTTTTTCCTTCCTTCACACACACACACACACACACACACACACACACACCCCTTCTCTGGTAGAGTGTAAACTCCTAGAAGAAGGGGACTATTTCATCCTAGTTTTTGTACCCCCAGGACCTCAGCAGAGTGCTAGCCAGGACCTGTTCCCAGATGTCCCACTGTCTCAAAGCAGTTGAAGGCTTGACCCAAAGCTTTAAAAACCTAGAGACAGTGTTTTCTACCTTTCTAGCCAATGTAATTCAAGCTCCACAACTCCTGGGAGCCCATTCTATCCTTTGTGCTAAGTGGATCTTCCTCTGGGCTGAGGCAGCGAGGGGGGGCAGGGGGTGTGTGTAAAAGGGAATGGGAAGCTGGAAGGGAAATGTGAAGGGAAGCAGATGGAGGTCTGGGCCACATCAGATTGGGAAAAAGGTCTCCAGTTCTGAAAAAAAGGTTAGCTCTGGAGAGGGGACATGCAGCACTTGGATCTGGAGTCAAAACATGGAGTTTGAATCTTAACTCTGGCAAACATGCCACCTAACTGAGCCTACCTACCCCCACAAAGTTGCTATGAAAAAAGTGCTTTGAGCTCAGATTCAATCTAGCTCAGTAGATTGAATCTGGCCCGCTTGTGAAAACAGGCGTCACAAAGGGTGGGATTTCTTAAGACAACCCATTATGGTGAATCCCTAATAAACTTTGTCTTTTCCCTTGGCAAAAAAAAGTGCTTTGTAAATTCAAAAGTGCTATGAAATAGGAGCTGTTGTTGTTAGACTTAGATTCCTGATGTGGTGGGAAATGCATTGAATTTGGAATCAGCTGACCTGAGTTCAAAACTCAGTTATGTCACTGACTGTGTGACCTTGGGCAAGATGTCTAATTTCTTTGAATCTCAGTTTCCTCATCTGTATAATGTAAAGGAACTCTAAGGACTCTTCCTACCCTTAAGTCTTATGATCTTCTGATTCACTCAGTTGTCTGTATATAGATACATATCTATATCTATATATGTATATGTATCTGTAAATGTGTAACTCTATGTATGTTTCTCTCTACATATATATGTGTATATAATATATATATATATCTCCTGGTATGTGTATATATGTGTGTGTATAAATATATATATCCTGATACATATTATATATGTATATATGTGTGCATATATATCCTGATATATGCATATATATAATATATATATGTATATGTATGTGTGTGTGTGTGTGTATGTATACCAGCTTTTGTTACAACCCTGTTCAGGGCTGCATATTCTTCAGAGTAATTGAGAATACTAAGGGAATACTTCATAAACTCACCCTTCCTATCCCAACCCCAGTTGGCAGAGATTCTATCATTCTATTTCTATCTGCCTCAATTCTCTGCTCAGATTCACACTATGATTTCAGGGGTCACAGGATCAGACAAGTCAGTACCCACAAAGCACTTCTTATATAGAGAGATCAAACAAGGAGCTTTTCAGGGATTTTGAAAAAGGAAGAAACAGTCCTTGAGGGGTAGGAAAGTTCTACAGGAAACAAGCTTCATATAAAGAGGATAAAGAAATTCAAATGACTAGCAGCTGGACCTGGAGTCAGGAGTCCCAGTGTGTTCGCTGACTGGTTATGTTATCTTAGACAAGATCCTTCTCTCTGGGTCTCAGATTCATCTTCTATAAAATGAGAGAAGTGGGCTGGTTGGCTTTTTCTAAAGCCTCTGGAACTTTGAGATTCTAAGGTTCTGAGGCTTATTACTTTTCCCAGGTTCAATATGGGCTATTTGGGGCCATCAATTATACAAATCATAGTCCAGGACCCCACTAGTGCAACATTTTATTTAGAGATGCTACAAAAGCTAACAATCCAATAGAAAAAGTCTTGGTTTTAAGATACAAAATATGTAAATAACAAGAGAAAATCACGTAGAGACACAAGAGAGAAAATTTAAATTATAGGAGAGAATCGTTACTTGCTAACATATACAAATAGGTATAATCTCCTATGCGTCTTCAAGATTATAAATAGACCAGAGGCCTCCTAAAAGAAATGTATGAAGACCTATGGGAAGTGTGCATGTGTCAATTATTCCCTGATCTCCCTTCAAAATGCTGTGGATGTCCAGAATGGAATCTACTGCAGTTCTCTTGGGGCTGGATTCACTTCAGGTATGGTCCCGGTTGTCAGCTCCCTCTATGCCAAGTCGATTTCCCGGGTTCCTATCCTCACAGTTGCTAGTGGTGAATGGGTCAAGTGTAGAAGCAGAGCTGATATCTCTTGCCAAGAAGACCATGTCTCAAAGCACTGGATCCCAGATGCCCGCTTCTGTGAGGCTCCTTGTTTCTCCCTTCCATCGCCTTTTTCAGTTTTCACCTCCTGAATTCCAAGTAGCAAACTACATCACTTACATTTTGGAAGAAGAGGAACCTTGCAGAAGTCGATTAAAGTACAGAAAACAATGATGACCTCCATATGGAATTGCCTGGAAATCTTGGGGATTATGAACCTTCTGCCCAGGAACACAGACTTCCTGACTCAGAGTCAACAGAAACATGCCATCTTGTGTTAACTGCTAAAGAGTAAAAGAAATATTTTGATTTATTTTCAGCAGGAAACTTTAGAGATTTGGCTTTTTTTAGAAAGAGCTGGTTCAATGGGACAAAAGGTAACTAGGAGGCAGTTTGGTTTTGAGACAATAAATGGGGTTTTTAAGACTTTTTATTTCATTTTTTCTCAATTACATAAAACAATTTTCAATATTTGTTTTTTATAATGTTTGAGTTCTAAATTCCCTCCTTCTCTCCCTCCTTGAGAAGGCAAGCATTTTGATATAGATTATTCATGTGCAGTTATGCAAAACATTAATAAATGTGTTTTTTTTAATTTGTGATATGTGTTTGTAATACAAATTGATATTTGCTTTATTTAAATAATTCAATACCTTGATTTAGTATTTAATTAGGGAAGATATATTCATTTTTTAAAACTTTACTCAGTCCTGCTGCATGACTTTGTCATTGAGTCCTCCAATAAACAGCTGCTTTTTTGTCACACCAATGTGGGCACTTGAAACAAGGGAGGAGTACTCCATTAAGGGCAATGTCTACTACATAAATACAGGATAATTTGAGGAGCGAGAGAAATCCAGCCACTTGGCCAATCAGAAAAGACTTCATGTAGGAAGTTGACACCTAAGCTGAATCTTGAAGTAAATTAAGGATTCTAAGAGGTGTAGGTGAGGAATGAGTACGTTCTAGGCAAGAGAGACAGTCTGACAAAGGCATAGTGGCTGGAGATAAAAAGCCTGATTCAGGAAACTGAAAGTAGATCAGTTTAGTTGGAATGTGGAGTGTACAAAGGTTACTAATGTGAATTAGCTCTAGGCCCATGTTCAGCATGGAGACAGACTGGGAAGGGTTTTAAATTGCAGACAGAGGAATTTTTATTCTATCCTAAAAGCAATAGGAAGCCACTGAAGCCTTTTGAGCACGCTCAGAAATAGAACATGGTATTTTCAGTAATGGAAACAAACGTGGAACTGCTATAGCTTAGCACAGTGACTAGCACATAGTAGGTACTTAATAAATGTTTACTCTCTCTGTCTCTTGTTATCTCCCTCTGTGTCTCTTGTTCTCTCTCCACATACACAGAGTCATATATATGCGTGCGTGCGTGCGTGTGTGTGTGTGTGTGTGTGTGTGTGTGTGTGTGTGTGTGTATACACATGCTTTATCAAGTTTGTTTTGGCAACTATGTGGAGGAAAATTGGAGAGGGAAGAGTCTAGCAGTAGGGAGACATTTTGGTGATTCTTGAAGTAGCCTGTGTGAAATTCAAAACCTGAACTAGAGTAGTGGTCATGTGAGTGGAGGGAATGGGATGGCTGGAAGAGTTGTAAAGCCAGAATTAAAAGACATAGCAATGATTTTAATCTTAGCGATGAGAGGGTTAGAGAGGGACAAATCAAGGACAGGTTAAGGTTGCAAACCTTGGTGATGGGAAGGATGGTGCTGCTCTCAACAGAAATAGGGGAATGTTTAGGAGGGGAGATTATGAGATCCATTTTGGAGATTTTGAATTTAAGATACCTTCAGGACATCCATAGGAGATGTCCAGGGGATAGCTGATTATGAGGGATTAGAATTCAGGAAAGAGCTCAGAGCTGGATAGCTTCTTGAGTATATCTATATCTACATAAATATATATGCATGTATGTATATGTGTATATGAAGATAAAGATAAAGATAAAAATTGAACCCAGGAGACTTGTCAAGGTCTCCAAGAGAATGGATGTAGAGAGAGAAGAGAATAGGACTCAGGACAGAATCCCGGGAGCCATGTTTAGTGTCTAGAATCTTAGATCTGAGACCATCTAATGGTCTCAGAGGTCATCTAATCTATATACCCCTACCCCCACCTCCCATTTTGCAAAATAGGCCCCAAAAGTCTAAGTGACTAGTCCATAGGTTGTAAGTGGCAAAGCAAAGATTTGAACTCAGGTTCTCCAAAGACAGCCCTCTTTTCCACTAGACTAGGGGTGGGGAATCTGCGGCCTGGAGGCCACATGTGGCCTCGAGGCCACAGGTTCCCCACCCCTGCATTAGATCATGCCAATGATCCAGCAAAAGAGACTGAGAAGGCTCCCACACACAGGAGAGCCAAATTCAAGGGAGGAGAAATCAGCCAAGAAGAGTAGGTCATCAGCAATAGCAAAAGCTTCAGAGAGGTCAAGATAGATGAGGAAAGAGCAAAGGCTATGAGATCAAGTAATTGAGAGATAATAAGTAAATCTAGAGAGAGAATTTTCAGTCAAGTGGTGGGATCAGAAGACACACTCGAAGGGGCTGAGAAATGTGTAGGAGGTGAGAATAGTGGCAGCAACGAATGTAGAGGTATGGTTTTTTTTAGGAATTTGTGAGAGGAAGTAGAGATATAGCACAATATCAAGAGGGGAGTAGTAGGGTGAAGTTTTATTTTAAGGACTGGGGAAATCTAGGCATGTTGGTACACAGCAAGGAAGAATCCAGCATGTACGGAGAGAATGATCACGAAGGATACAGAGACAGAGACGAGGAGACTGAGAGACAAAGAGTAAAAAAAAAAGCCAGGGCCAGAGACAGACAGATAGTGATCAAAAGGGCAGACTCCTAGAAGAGATGGCCAGGGCTGATAATGGGGAAGGTGATCTTGAAGTGCGATTGAAATGGCTTCCTGGTGTCCCAAATGACAGTCTCATTAGGATCTCCATCCCTAGCTCTATACTCTTTCCCTTCTCACCTTTCCCTCTGGCCTGTCTTCTGCCAGTGGCCTGTGATCACACTCTTCCTCCCTCCTGGAGAACCAAATCTCAGGCTTTAACTTCTGAAGTAGTGGGTACTGGCTGCAGACAGAAAGAAATCAAACCATTGGTCCCTTACCTGGTACACACTGTCACTCTTTCTGGGTGAATGGTCTGAGGACAACTTGGACAGCTGGGTCAGTCCAAACAGAATAGCTGCAGGTCCAGATTTCCACCCCTACTGGGTGACAGACAGTGACAGATGCAAGGTTTCCTAATCCCTGAGGGAGCCACTGAGCCAGCAGGGAGACTTTACACCTTGGAATCCTCATTCAGGAAGTGTGGAGGGGATTACTAAGAGACAGCTGGGGTGAACAGTAGGTCCATAGAGAAAACCCTGGAGAATTTTTGGCTGGAGATGCCCATGTAAAGGAGCTATGCTTAGGTATTTCTAGAGCTCCTCCCCTCACTCCTCTTCACCATCCTCTCTATCCCCATCCCTACTTCCTCTGTCTCCTTTTTTAGATTCTGGGAATATACAGATTTTTACCCGATTTTTACCCCTGATTGGTTTTAACCAGAGTATCCAGATTGGGAAACAGCTTATTGCAGGACTCTTCCAAATTGCTGCTGAGGGCCATTCATTTCTGTCTCCTCAAGCTCAGCAAAGACCAGCTCCTAATTTCAGGCCTCTAGGACATCTAGCACCCTAAGTCCTGTCACCTGGAATCTCTTCCAGTCCCAAGCCTTTTCTTGACTTGGGTTCATTAGTCAGCATCCTTCTGTCCATGGGAGATATGCCTACCACCTGAACAAAAGATTCTCAGAATAATAGCATTGAAAGGGTTCTCTCTCCCAGATACTCAGCCAAAGAAGCAGGTATTCCCTCTATAGTATTTGGCACAAGTTCACCAGAAGACCTTTTTCTGTCAAGATTGAGAGCCTGCCTTCTGAATTTTATGACATGGATTTTATGAATTTTTATGACCATTCTAATTTTATGACAGCTTTAGTTGTCAGGAAGTTGGATTCCCCACCCCCACCCAATACATGGAGCTCAAATATGCCTTTCTGAGACTTCTACCCAATACTCCTAGTTCTGCCTTCAGAAGGCAGAAAAGACAAGACTAATCCCTCTTCCACAGGGCAGCCCTTCAAATACTGGAAGACCGGGACCATTTGTCCCCTAAGGATTCCTTTCTCCAGGCTAAGCATCCTCTCAAATGGTTTTCATGTGGCATGGTCTCCAGTATTCTCTCCAGGGTTGTTACTCTCCCCTACATCTCCAGGCCAAGTTGGTTTTTATGTTAGTGTAAAGCAAAAGCTGTTTTGAGAGGAGTCCAACACCCACAGTAGGGACCACTAGCCCTGGCCTTGTCCTAGGACCAATGTATTTGCCTTGATGAGTTGAAGTGAGATGGGATCCTTGAAATGGTATGAGACTTCCTATTTAAACACCTGGGAATGGGAGTGGGGAGAGGAGAGGAAAAGAGAGAAGAGGAGAAGAGAGGAGAGGAGGGATAGGGGAATAGCTGCCCAAGGAACCTTGTGAGGATAGGGAAAGGAGAAAAGTCAAATCAGAAATATGAATCTCACATGGATAGCTCTATGGGTCTGAGAGAAAGCAAACCAGAAGTTCAGGAGTTCATGGCTTATTCCCCTCCTGGTCCTCCATTTTGGCCTGAATGAGGCCAGGGTACGGCACGGAAACATCTCCAACTGACCCGTAGACCTCTCCTCCCTCAACTCCACCTTTCAATTGCCATCCTTGAAGTAGATCGTCTCCTAAAGAGCCCTCAATAAGAATATCAATCGCCAGTCAGCAGGAGAGCCCTGCGACTCCAGTGGCTGCCAGGGCAAGATATCCGGTACTTATCACCACCCCATCACTTTCCCTACTCCCCACTCCCCAACTTCAAGTTCAACTCTAAAATGCCCACCCCTCTTCTGTCTAATCTGGATACAGACAACTGCCTTATGTCGGGGCTACCATCTGTCTAAATGGTCTCCCATCACCTCCTTCTCTTTGGTTAGTTCAATGCACAGGATTACAGAGTGAAAATACAGTTATTCACTGCTCAACAGCCCCAATCCAGACCCCAGACTGATGAGTGAGCTACATAGGTGTATTTATTTTTTTCTTCATCTTTGCACATTGCCTCCCCCTAGTGGGGCAAGGTGGGAAATCATGGGATCATTGGATCATAGATCTAGATAGAGCTGGAAAGGAACCTCGAGACCACACATTTTAAAGATGAGGAAACTGAGGCCCAGTGAAAGCATAAGCGCTTTGCCCAAGGTCACACAGGTTCTACGTGGCAAATACAGGATTACAACAAGCTCCTCTGATTTCAGAGGCAGTCTTCTTTCTATTGTGTCCTTCCCAAGAGGGAAAGAAAAGAGAGGGTTCCCAAAGGTAGCTTTTCTCTGGAGGGTAGAAAGGAGACCCCAGACTCATAGAATCTTAAGATTTAGATCTGAAAGGGGCCTTAGAAGTCTTCTCGCCCAACCCCTCCATTTTACAGATAGGTAAACTGAGGCCCAAGGAGGTTAAACGATTTGCCCAAAGTCACAAGGTGAGCGCACAGTGGAACTAGGAATTTAAACACAACTACTTTGACTCCAAATATGATTCTCCTTCCACTATTCCATAACTTTCTCAGAGAGGAATAGAACTGGGATGGAATGCAAATAAAAAATAGGACTAGACTCCTTGCTCCTGATCTGAGGCAGCCAGAGATAAACCTTGGCCCAGGATCCGAAGAGAAAAAAAATGAGGGTGAACCTCATAGATATCAGGGCAAGAGAATGAATGAGACTCAGGCCAATTGGAAAGAGCTTGCTTTTCCTTATTCACATGGCAAAGTAAAACAGAAAGGACACTGGTCAGGGTATGAGAAGACCTGAGTTCAAATCCCACTTCTTCTCCTTCCCAGCTCTGTGACTTGGGGCAAGTCTTCTCTGGGCTTCATTTCCTCTCCTAGGGAATAATAATATCTGGGCTTCCCAAATGACTCACGGAAATAAGATAATGCAAGTAAGTTATGCTTTGCAATGGTAAAGAGCTAAATAAATGTAAACTGTTCTTTTACCCAACTTCCTTGGAAGAAGAAAACTTAACGGTGTGAGAGAATTTTAGTGAGTGGCACAATAATGGTTTTGCATACCAACTGCCCTACTTGGAGACAAGAAGCTGGGATAACAACACTGGGAAAGATTCAGTCCCCCTTAAGGGTTCTCTGATGCTGGGAGTTGTTGTTTGTTTTTCTATGACCCCATTTGGGATTTTCTTTACAAAGATACTGGAGTGGTTTGCCATTTCCTTCTCCAGCTCATTTTACAGATGACGATCTGAAGCAAACAGGGTTAAGTGACTTGCTCAGGGTCCCATTGCTAGTAAGTGTCTGAGGTTGGATTTGAACTCAGGAAGATGAGTCTTCCTGATTCCAAGCCCAGTGCTCCATCCACTGTGCCATGTAGCTGCTCATGATACTGGGAATAGAGAGAAGGAAATGGTAGTTGGGAAAGATTACATAGAAGCCAGATGTGGAAGGGCATCAAGATATTCTCTGATCTAGTCCTCTGCTCTGCTGCCTATGTCACAGGAGCATAGATTTAGAGCTATAAGGGACCATACAAGTCATCTCGTCAGACAGACAGCCCACAAGCATTTATTAAGCACCTACTATGTGCCAGGTACTATGCTAAGTGCTAGGGATGCAAAAAGAGGTCAAAACAGTTCCTGCCCTGAAGGAGCTTACATTCTAATGGTGAGATGAATACAAAAATAACTCAGCATATGTAATATATACAGATTCCCCTCAGAGAGGAAGGCACAAAGCGGGGGGAGCAGAAAAGGATTCCTGCAGAAGGTAAGATTTGAGCTGAGTCTTATTCCCCCTCCTCACTTTACAGATGAGTGAAGTGAGGCCCCCCAAAGATATATTGACTTGCCCGAGGTCACACAGTTTTCTGGCTCCAAGTCAGTTCCCTCTCCATTACACCAGTGGTTCCCATTTCGGGGTTCCTAAGCAGTTCTTGATGATGGCCCAAGGGGTTTGCTCTAAATATTCTTTAATAGTGGCTTACATAGTAAATAATTGTTAAAATATTCTATTAATATTAATTCATTAATTAAATCACACTGGGGATTCACAACACATTTTTATTGTTGTTGAAAGGGATTCAAAGAGCCAAAAAATGTTGGAAACCATTGCATTACACCATGGTGCCTCCTCAGGAAAAGGACCAATTAGTCCAATGTCATCATTTTAAACAAAGAAATTGAAGTCCAGAGAAGGTGTTCATCCTTATCACTGCCCCCGTCATTGGTAAGACACATTATTGAGTACTCATTATGTATACATAAATGTATTAAGCCTTGGAGACGAGAAAAAAAGAGTCATAAGATGAGACGCCTGATAAAACATCATTATCCTCATTTTACAGATGAAGCAACTGAGGACCAAAGAGATCCTGTGACTTTCCTATGGTCGGAGTCAAGTGTAGCTGCCTATAGGCAGTCGGGGCAGGCAGAAGTAGGTGTTGGCAAAGAGGCTGAGGTTGATGGGGTTGCCATCTAGGCGGATGTCTTCCAGGGCCCTTCGGATATGCGTGTAGTCCTGAGTATCACAGAAGGTGCCTTCAGGAATCTTCTGGATGTGATTGTTCTGAGAGAATAGAATAACTTAAGACTTCTAGAGGGTTTGGAGGTTTACAAAACGCTCTGCTGCACCAATCTGGTGAGGTAGGTAGTAGGTAATACAAATCTAACTCCTCTTGTTTTACAGCTCCATGCCAGAAATGCTCTACCTTTTAGAATCTCCAATTTCCTTCAAGGTTCTGCTCAAACACCATGTTGCTGCTGTCATCTGGGAAATGGTTCTGTATTTTCTTTGTACAAATTTTGTATCAGCTTATTCATGTACAGCCTTTCCCCTCCTAGGCTGAAAAGGCTCTTTGAGGGTGTAGTCTGTTTTGTTCTTTCAAGGTCTCTTCCAGCCCCCAGGAGCCTATGATTCTAACTGGCTTCCTTCAAATCTCAGCTAAAATTCCACCTACTAGAAGCCTTTTCCCTGGCCTCCTTAATCTAGGTGCCTTTCCTCTGAGATTATTTAATTATAATTATAAATAATATGTATTATTTATATAACATAAATAATATATTCTAAATTATATACAATATAAATAATACAAATATTATAATTATATAATTTATCCAGTATATATGACTTATCTGTGCATGGTTATTTGCATGTTGTTTCTCCCATTAAGCCAGAACTGTCTTTTGCTTTTCTTTGTATTTCTAGCCCTTAGCAGAGTGTCTGATACACGGTAGGTATTTGATAAATGTTTGCTGACTTGAATTGGCAAATACCCAAGAGAAATTGGGTTCAAGTTTGACTACTCTCTCACTATCTCGTTGTGTGATGTTGGGGTATATTTCTTTATCCTTCTCTTCCTCAGTTTCACCAGTTGTATAATTTGGAGAATCTTAAAAATGCAACATTGATGAGGGGGAACAGAAGCCAAGTGTTTATCCTCTTATCTATGTTACAATGGAGGGTAAAAAAAGACTGAACATGGAGTGAGGACGCCTGGATTTCAATCTTGAATGTGGTCAAATTATTCTTTCCTGAGCCTAAATGCCTTCATCTGTAATTCAATCCAATAAGGTTATATTAAGTATCCTTTTTGTGCTAGGAACTCTATGTACCAGGCATTGGGGATACAAAGACAGAAAGAGAATAGTGGTTCCTCCCCTCGAATAGCTTCCATTCTATTGGAGGGATACAATTTGTATACAAGTAAGAAAATACAAGGTGTAGAAAAGTGATACAAACTGATTTCAGGAGGGAGAAACTGCTGATGAGTAAAGGGATGAGGAGACAGTGCTGCTCCATCTGTGGTTTGGCGGAAGGTAGGGATTCTCAGAATCAGAGGTAAGAAGGGAGTGCTTGGGGTGGGGTGGGAGGGAGGAGTTCAGTGGATGCAAAGGCAGGACAGATGAAATGCCCTATATAGGGCAAACAAAGGGAAGAATTGGCCCTTTGGTGGCTGTATAGGCTGGGAATTGAGTTAGTCTAGGAGTGAATGAGTGTTTTATTAAATGCCTACTATTTGTCAAGTTCTTGACTAAGAGCAGGACACTGTTCCCTAAGTAGAGGAGCTAAGGTTCAAGAGATAGTCTTCAAATAATAGATCATTTAATAGAAAGGTGCCTTGAGGAAAAGCTTAGTATGCCTTCTTGTTTTCTCCAACCTGGCAGAATCCAGGATTCCCAAGCCTCCATGGGTGGGATTAGTAGGGTGGGCTTCTCTCTTTGCAGGGTACCAGGAGTGTGAGAAACTGTCACTATGTACACATATACAGTGACTTAAAAGTTATAGCCTTTATATCTCAGGAAAGCAACTGCTTGCTTGTGTGCCTAGGCTCCAAGTAATTCATTGTGCCAGATCTGATTCTGGCTAGAAACAGTGGCCATTGTGTGCTGAATACCTTACTCCCTCTCCTTTCTGTTCCCAGTAGAGCTGGTTTCCATGGGAGTCTGTCTAGGGGGAGGAGGAATGGGATGTGATTCGGGGGCTGTTTACCACCAGCTGATTCTTAAGTTCTCTGAGCTGAAGGAAATGAGGAACAAGATGAGGGGAGAGATAAAGGCTAAGGTCCAGGGGGAAAGGAGACTGGGGGCTGTGGCTTCTATTTTCCAGGAACAATGTTCATTCTCCGATGTTTCTCACAAATAATTCCAAGGTCAGGAACAGATTCAGAGGCAGCTTGGTCATAGATAGGCTCATAGGAGGATAGATTTAGAGCTGGAAAGAACCTTAGAGGTGATTAAGCTCACCTCTCTCATTTCATCGATGAGGAAGCTAAAGTGCAATGGGAGTGAGGCTTACCCAGGGTCCCCCAGCCACTGGTACTTGAGGCCCTGTTTGAAGGGTTCTGGACTCCAGTCTAGCCTAGTGCTAGGCAGTTAAATGTTGCAGTGGATAGACAGAAGGAATTAGAAGCAGGACAGAGCTGAATTCAAATCCTACTTTAGGTGTTTGTTAGCTGTGTGACTATATTCATCACAACCTGACTTAGTTTTTCTTTCTGTAAAATGGGGGTAATAACAGCACCTATCTCACTAGATCGTTATGAGGATCAAATGGAAACATAAGTACAATGCTTTACAACCCTTAAGGCGCTGTTTCAAAGCTACCCCTTATTATCCCGTGGTATTTACCTCCCTCCTGAGGTAATTACCATCCCTGAACAGCAGCATCTTGCAACCTTCTACAGGGTCCCATCTCCACTTAACCCCTACAGGGGAAGGCCCAGGACTCCCTGTGGGATGGGCTGCTCCCTTCTGGCACAACTGTGCCCATGGTCAGACTGTACTCAGATATATTCCCAGAGGAAAGGGGCTTAGGGAACAGATCAGACATGTCCATTCCATTACAGGATGTTATTAATGGGAGCTGTCAGCATGAAGGTTCAGGGCCATGTCATGGACAGAGGAAGGGGAGGACCAGACAAAGATGGATATAAGGAAAGACCCTGCAGGAACATGGGGATGAGAGCAGAATGGGGAAGGAGGAAAGGAAGGGAAAAGGAGGAGAGGGAAGACAGAAAGAGAAAATGAATTGAGGGACAGAGAGGAAAGAAGAGAAAGGGAGAGAAGGTATGAGATGAGAAAGATAGCAGTTGAAAGAAGGGGGAGATTGATAGGGAGAAAAAGAAATAAGAGAGAGATGCAGGAAAGATTTTTTTAACCAAGAACAATGATTTCACTGGTGTCAGGGACTCCCACTGAGGAAACACTCTACAAGTGCAGATCTGCACTATTGGCTGTTAGAGTGTCCAGTTTCCGGGGGCTTCTTTAATATACGTTGGGGGGAAAGTGAGAGATAAGAGCTAGCATTCACATAGAATTTTAAGGTTTTCAAAGCACCTCACATGTTGTCCCATTTTATCTTCACAACAACCGTGTGAGGTAGGTGCTTGTATTATCTGCATTTTACAGGCAAAGAAACTGACTCTGAGAGACTTGCTCAGGGTCACAGCTGAGGCAAGATTTGAACCCAGGTCTTCCTGCCTCCAAGTCCAACACTTTATCTACTGACACCTGGCTGATCAACAATACCTAGATGAAACCTCAAAATTTCTGGATGATACATAGAGATAGAAGCAAGAAGGAAGGGAGAAAGAAAAGGAGAGAGATGGGAGAAAAAGTTAGGGGAGAGATAGGAAGAGCTAGGAGAGAGATGGAGAGGAAAAAAAGAAAGAAAAAGGAACAATAGAACAATAACCTAAAAGAACTTGTCTCCAGGGAAGGAGAATTAACCACCTTTCAAACTCCCTAAGCATCTGAGATCCCTCATTGACAGGTCCTTCTTCCTGTTTTCCAATTCCCTCCTACTATGAGGTCTCACCTGCAGGTGTAGAGAACGCAGGCTGGAGGGTAGAGGCACAGGGATGTAGTCCAGCTTGTTGTCTGACAGGTAGAGAAATTGCAACTTCTTCAGCTCCTGGGGAGATGAAGGGAAGTTGTGCCCTGGAGACTGAATGCCAGGTCTTGGTGGGAAATGCCAGGGGACGTTAAGGAGACCAGACAATTGGCTACTATGAGGTCTTGATAGGAAAGAAGGTTATTTCCATTGAATAAAGGGATTTTCCTCAAGTGACATATCATATGCTCTCTTAAAGGGATATTTTCTCATCGTGAATCTTGGAACACAGCAATCTTTGAAGCACCAAAGGGCAAGGAAGAAACACAATTAGGCTGTAATATATTTCCAGTTATAACCAGAGCTTAGGGGTAGGGCATAGGAGTCCTGGAAGTGATTGGATAAAAATGATATAAACTGCACAGTCCAGGACTCCCCCAGGAGGATGACAGTCTCTGTGCTCTCTCTCTCTCTCTCTCTCTCTCTCTCTCTCTCTCTCTCTCTCTCTCTCTGTGTGTGTGTGTGTGTGTTTATTGTTGGGGAAAGGGGATCCCAGGGTGCTGACTCACTCTGAAGCTCTCTGGTAAGATTCCTGAACTTTGGAGGTTGTTGAGCTGGGCATCCAGTCTCACAAGACTGCCAGGGAGCCTGGGCAGAGATACCAGCTTGTTCTCAGGGATGATCAATTCTTGCAGGGCAGGCAACAGGAAAGCATCATCTTCAATGGTAGAAATGGAGTTGCCTGAGAGGTCAATCCGCTTTAGTTTTCCTATTGAGATATGGAAGAAAGGAATGTATGTGTAGTTGGGGACAGTGGGGGAAAAATGGGAACGAATTACCTTTCTAAACCTTATGTGTGCCCCTCCTCACCTAGAGTTGTTAGAAACACAAGGAGGATGTTGGCCAGTTCTTCTCCATCTACATCCATAACCAAAGCAATGAAAATGAGCTTTATGTGGTAGGAAGGAAAGAAGGAAGGAAGGCAGGAAGGAAGGAAGGAAGGCAGGCAAGAAGGAAGGAAAAAAGGAAGGAAGGAAGGAAGGAAGGAAGGAAGGAAGGAAGGAAGGAAGGAAGGAAGGAAGGAAGGAAGGAAGGAAGGAAGGAAGAGTACTTCTATATCACTACAGGTGATATTCTGGAATCTCTCCCTGAAAATATTTCCTGTACTGTTCAATGCAGTCCTACCCAGAGGCAAAGACATATTAATTTGCATTTATGTCAACTATCACAGGCTTCTGAAACACCCCTCATATCAGTCCTGTGAGAGATGGAATACAGGAATTATTATCCTCACTTTATAGATGAGGAAACAGAGGATTGGAGGACAAGCCAGTTAAGATCACAGGATGCTGAACTAGATGGAACCTTTAGAGACCATCTTGTTCAAACCCTTTATTTTATAATTGGGGGAACTGAGGCCCTGACATGGAAAAAGATGTGCCCAAGGTCATTCACTAAGTGGCAAAGGAAAGATTTGAACCTAGGTCTTCTGACTATAAATCTAGTGCTCTTAGCACCATACCACCAGGGACTTGTCCAAGGTCATGTCACTAATAAATGTTAGAACTGGAACTGGATCCCTAGTCTTTTGGCACTAAGTGCAGTGGCATTTCTTGAAGGTGACACTCCATATCCTAACTCCGGGTATTTTCATTGACGGATGCTCTCTCTTCTCATCTCTGCTTCCTGGATTCCCTAGCTTCCTCCAGGTGCTAGTTAAAATCCTATCTGGGACGAGAAGCACATTTCCCCTTATTGCTAGGACCTTCACTTTAAGAGTATCTTCAATTCATATATACATATATATATATAATATATATGTATGTATAGATACCTTTACACATGTGTATGTATATATGTGTTATATATATGTATATATATATATATAATGTGTATGTGTGTGTGTGTGAAGTTTATCTTCTTTGTACGTAGTTGTTTGCATGTTGTCTCCCTTATTAAACTATGAGTTTCTTGAGGGCAGGGGGTGGGGGTGGGGGTAGCTTTTCTTTTGTATCCTCAGAACTTAGCACAGGGCATCTAGTAGGCTATTAATAAGTGCTTGTTGAATTGGCTTGTTGACTAGGCCACATTTCCCAGCTAACTGCTCTCTTTTGGACTTCTCCAAATATAGAGCATATGTGATGTAGAGCGCCATGACACAGGGCAGCTAGGTGCAGTGGATAGAGCACTGGGCTTGGAATCAGGAAGACTTTATGTTCATGAGTTCAAATGTGGCCTCAGATACTTATTAGCTATGTGACCCTGGGCAGGTCTTTTATCCCTGTTTGCCTCAGTTTCCTCATCTGTAAAATGAGTTGGAGAAGGAAATGGCAAACCACTCTAGTATCTTTACCAAGTAAATTCCAAATGGGGTCATGAAGAGTCAGATTGAAACAACTGAACATCACCAACACCATGACTGTGCTGGGTACTTCCTCTTTCCCACTCTCCCCCTACTCTGACCATTTTTCAGCTTCCTTCTTTTTGTCATCTTCCCCTATTAGATTTTAAGTTTCTTGAGAGCAGAGACTATCTTTCTTTTTCCTTATTTGTATCCCTAGAACTTAACACAGTGCCTGGCACATAATAAGAGCTTAACAAATGTTACTACTGCCTGGATTTTACTCACTGGATTTGGGACAAGCAAACCTATTGAAGTTGCTGTCTAACTCTGTGAAAGTTATCTAACCTCTTTGTGCCTGGGCTCTCAGTCTCTACCCCTTCACCCACTCCACCCCACCAAAAGAGAGCTAATATTATTTCTGCTTTCGGACTTCCTAAGATTTCTGGCAGAATGAAGGAGAATAAGCCAATAAAACAACCTGAGGCATTCAGGGAGAGATATTCGAGAAAAACTCACACTAATCCCATTTTATAGTAGGACGAACTAAGCCTTGAGTTCGGTGAAACTAGAGTGAAGTTCTTCGTCCCAGTGTATTTGACTCCCCTTTCCTTCCCTCACCCATACTGGCAATGGCATACTTAGCCCTTTGAAATCTCCTGTCTGGATCTGGCTGATATGATTAAAGCGGGCATAGAGATAAGTTGTCTCCTGAGGCAGAGGAGGGATGTGTTCCAGGTCAGCATCATCGCAGTACACAGAGGTGCCAAGGCACACACAGACCAAGCAGGTGGGCAATCCTAGGACAGACAGAAGGCCAAGGGGTAGAGAATAAGGGAGACCCATTTGTACAACCCTTCCAGTGGGCCTCACTCCTCTCATTCATTCATTCAACAAACATTTACTTAGCCACTCTGTGCCAGCCTCTGTCCAAGGCACTTGGTATACAGAGAAAAAAACAGTCCCTGCCACCTAGAGTTTATACTCTGCTGGAATTCTTTCTGAGAGAACCCCAGGATTGATGCCATTTCTGTCTGTTCCAGATGCTCCAGGGACTAATTCCCTGGATTGTCACCATGCCCCTTTCTCAGTGCTGATGCTTCTGCTATGCTTATCCCTTTCATAACTTAGGCGTCTCACCTGCCAACATTCCCTAACAACACCTTGCCTATGCCAGCTAGACATCTCCTAATCCCCTCAGGGAGAAAACATCCCCAAGGAAGTTTCCAAGGAGGCTATGATGGAGAATACTTTCCACAGGAGGCCCTTCCTGATCCTATCTTCTATACACCTGTGAACGGCTGTCTTCCCTAGTAGATTGTAAATTCCTTGAGGTCAGGGACTGATTTTGCCTTTTCTTTGTATCATCTGCACTCAGCACAATACTTGGCAAAGAGCTTAATGAATGCTTGTTGACTGAACAATTGATTCCTCCCAAGTCATTCTTTGCTATTTCCTACTTATTGCACAATGGCAAGCTTCTGGCCACCAACAAAACCATAGCTCAGATACTTGGAGCTGGCCCTTGCAAAGGGGGAAGGATGGAGAGTCAATAGGAGAAGAATTAAAAGCTGAAAAGTCATCATTCCCCGAGTTAACTGCTTCATTTGCCATCACCCCCAAGTGACAACCATAAAGTTATTTCTATTTCTTTACAGGTTTTTAATTGTCACTAATCTAATTACTACTCACTCCTGCTCCCCTTATGTCATTGTTAATTAGGCCTGAGTGATTCTGCTGGCATCTCTTACTGACTTCAGAGTCTTCTGACCACCCCGGGTCCTCAGACAACATATATCTTCTCCCTTTGTTCTCTCTCTCTCTCCCTCCCTCTCTCCTCTCTCTCTCTCTCTCTCTTTCTCCCTCTCCTCTGTCTCTGTCTGTCTCTCTCTGTCTCTGTCTCTCTCTGTCTCTGTCTCTCTCTCTGTCTCTCTCTCTGTCTCTCTCTATGTCTCTCTGTCTCTGTCTCTCTCTCTCTCTCTCCCTCCCTCCCTCTCCCTCCATCCCCCACCCCCCAGTCTCTCTGTCTGTCTGTCTCTGTCTCTCTATCTGCCTCTCTGTCTCTCTCTCCCCTCACTAACATTGGCTCAGCCTTGCTAATGATACCTTCAATTTTTCCCATTTCCCAGCTGTGTCCTGCTATGACCAGGTACTCACCCTGGGCAGTCAGAGAGTCAAGCCGGCTAGATATGGAAGGGGTGGTGATCGCAGTCCATGTCTTTGGGGCCATGGTGGCCATCACTGTCTTGGTGGATGCCCTCATGGTTGAAGGGGCCAGGGTGACCACTTTAGTCTGAGCCACAGCACAAGTGCCGCACAGAAGTGGGGCAGGGCAGGCAGGGTAGATTGAAAAAGAAAAAGTAAAGTTGTATTGATGCTCTTTGTTTCTATGTCACAGTCATTTCTAGATGTTTCTCTCCCCGCTTCTTCACTTATAACAAAGCAGGGGAGAATGATACTGACACAGTGATTGCCTTCGATAGTGTATATAGCTTACTAAGCCCATAGTCCCTCACTTCTCCAAGAAAAGGAGGCAAGTGAATTTCTCATCTCTTCTCCAGGGCTACAATCAGTCCTTCCAATGACGCAGCCTCAATTCTTTTAATTTACATTATGGTGGTTATTGTGGTTCTGCTCCTTAACCATGCATCTTCTTATGTTTTTTCCAAATTCCTCATATTCATTGTTTCTTATGATGTACTTATATTCCATTACATTCACAAGCCAGAATTTGTTCAGCCGTTCCCTAATCAATGTGTACCCACTTGTCTCCTTCTTATTTTCTAGAAGGGTAGATCTTGTCAGAGAAGGGCTTTGTGCTCAGGGGAGAGAAGAGGACTTCTTGGACCAGGCTGAGACATAGGTGATTTAAAAAATAGCTAAAACAACAAATAAATAAAAATAGCTAACATTTACATAGTGTTTACTATGTGCCAGGCACTGTGCTAAGCCGTTTACAATTGTTATCTCATTTAATCCTCTCAACAACCTAGAGGTAGGTGCTACTATTATCCCCATTTTGTGGTTGAGGACAGTGAGGCAAAAAGAAGGGAAGTCACTGGCTATACAAGAGGAAAGGCTCTATAACCGATTTCGAGTCTCTCAAGGATTTGAACTCAGGTCTTCCTGACTCCAGGCCCAGCACTCTCTCCACTACAGCATCTAGCTCATACAGATGAGGAAACTGAAATCCAGAAAAAGGCAATAATGGGATTTGAACCCAGTTCTATAATTCCAAAACCAGTACTCTTTCCACTGTACCCCAGAGCCTCTCATTTAAAAGAAAAAAAATCAGATAAGAAAGCAAACAGACTGGGTGCAAACAATCTGTGCCATCTCCTTTATTAGAGAGAATATGAGGCCTTTTCCACCACTCACTGATCCCCGATAGGACAGGATTTGCAATTCTCCTTCAAGGCAGAAGGGGAAAAAGAGGGTCTCTTATAGGCCCCACTAAATTTGATGATAGCTGGCAAAGCAAACAAGGGCCCACTGCTCTCCAGCTGCTGAGTCTCACCTTGGGCACCTAACTTCCAGAGCACCCGAAGGCCCTCCTTTATTGCACAGAGAGGGAGCCAGAGGCCTACAGTAATTACATTGTGAGCTGGGACAGGGAGGCAGGCATCTTGCACCTCAGGCCTAGACAGACTCGGCAACAAGTCCCACTTAGGGGAGTCTCACCTTTGGGGTCAGGTCTCCATAGTCACTCTTTATGGTTTGTTCTTCATAGCTGTTCAGATCATAATTATCCAGATTTGGGTCATAGCTTCCCAGCTCTAGATTGTTATAGGCTGTCCCTTCATCTTGGGGCTGCTGCTGCTTCACCCCTCCATCCATCCAGGGTGGCATAGCCTCCATCTCCTGTATGACCAGGGCCATCAGCCCCAGGAGGGCGGAAATCCTCATGGCGCTGTCAGTGGGGAAAGGGGAAAGGAGTGTGAGGTTGGGTCAACTCTATTAAACATACAGATAATTTAGCATGTATTATACGTAAAGTAAGAATTGTAATATTCCTTGAGCAACAACATGGCATGGGCATGGGGGAAAAGCCCTTAGATTCAGAAAGCCTTGCTTCCAGTATTAACTGTGTGGTCATAGCCAAATTACTCATCTTCTCGGTGCCTGGGGTAGTTCTCTGAGGCTAGGGGTTTGGTCTTCTGCCTGTGTGGAGGAGTTTTCACTCTGAAGGCTCCCTAGCCTATCAAAATCCCATGTCTGGGCAAGGCCCTCTCTTCCTCCTCCCCACTCCACCCCATCCCCCAAAAGCACAAGGTGCCAGCCTAGACATGGGGAATCTCCAGCACCTAGCACAGCGACAAGCCCATAGTAGGAAGGGAGGAAATGTGCATTTATTAAGAACCTGCAGTGAACCGGGCACCAGGCTAGCACTTTCCAAATATTATTTCATCTGATCCTCACAAGAACCCTGGGAGGTAGGTGCTATTATTATCTCCATTTTACAATTGAGGAAACTGAAAGCAACAGGTTAAATGACATACCCAGGATCATACAGCTAGAAGTGTCAGAGGCAAGATTTGACATCTAGGCCTAGCCCTCCATCTACCTCTCCACCTAGCTGCCTATTGGGTGCTTAATAAATACTTGTTGGTTGATTCAAGTTATAAAGACAAAAGTGAAATAATCCCTCAGCTCTAGGAGCTAATAGTCTACTTTGCCACCCAGGCAGCAGTAGATACTTTGCCCCTTCATCTATTCTTGCTCAGGAGATTAGGATTTCCTGAGATATGGGGGAGGGAACACCACAACCACAACCACACTCTAATCACAGACACAAATGCCCTTAAGCTTCTCTAACACACAATGTGCATGTGCATGTGCATGCACACACACACACACATATACACACACTCAACCATGCCCTCACAAATGTTGTCACTGTAGGCATACTTGTAGGTGGAGTAGTCTGCTATCACTTTTTGCAGGCTTTGGAGTCTTTCCTCAACCTTTTGTTCGAGATGGACCATAAGAACATAGACTAAAAGCTGGAAGGAACCTCAGAAGCCATCACTTTACAGATGAAGAAACTGAGGGCAGGGAGGTTGTGATCTGTCCGAGGTCATGCAGATCCTTGTGATGGAGGTGGTATTTGAACTAGGTCCTCTAACCTCAGAGCTAGTGCTCATTCCACTGGGCCAAACCATGGTGGTGGTGGGGGAGGGGTAGTGAAGGCATTAACTGCTCCACCATGTTTCACCAAACTTTCTGACGTAAGCCATAATCCTCAGTTACCATGGAGAGTCCATGTCTCTCACCCTTTAGATCCTTGTTGGGGAAGCAGGGCTCAGGACCCAGCTCTATCTGAACCCCACAAATGTAGGTCATCTTCTCATCATGCAATATTTCCCATTACCTTGGTATGACCCAAAGAAACTAGCCCTAAGTGTGAGTTCAGTAAGTTGTCTGGAGGATCTGATCACCACGTGTTTACCGACCCATAATGAGACCTGAAATTGCTGGCTCATCTCCTTCAGCAGTATTTGAGATGGTGCATCTTGACGTTGCCCTCTGTCAGCACAAGATCTGGAGGACAGGAATCCCATTCATTTGGCACTTCCCCAGTACTATGGCTAGCAAAATCCTTCCTGCTCCCTTAAGTCCTGTATGGTAATTAGGACGTGTCATCAGGTGATGATACACTGATGTTAATAAAGTGTAATTCCCTTAAGAATGTGGGCTATCTTATTTCTGCCTTTGTATCTTCAGTCAACAAGCATTTATTAAATACAAGGCTTAGTAAATAATAAGTACTTAATAAATGCTTAGAGTATGACTGATGAGGCAAACCGCTTTCCTTCTTATTATCACTCTCCATTATCTCAGCCCTACCTCTCCCTGTCCTTTTCCCAGCCCATTCTTTCCTTCCCTGCCCCTGTGCCCTCTGAACTTCTTTTCTGTCCTCAGAAACTTCCCTCAATCCTTTTACACTCTCTCCATCTTATTGTATTCAAAGAATCCTTGTTCTCTTTTCTGGGGGTGGGGATAGGAGGGAGGGCAGGGCAATTGGGATTAAGTGTCTTGCCCAAGGTCGCACAGATAGTAAATGTGTCAAGTGTCTGAGGCCGAATTTGAACTCAGGTCCTCCTGACTCTAGGGGCAGTGCTCTACTCACTGCACCACCTAGCTGCCCCTGAATCCTGGTTCTCTCTGGAAGGTGTTGCATCCCTGACCATTCTCTCCAGTACTGGGTACTTCTCTGATGCTTCCTGACGCACTGGGCCAGGAGAAGACATAGGCATACTCCATACTCTTAACTGCCGCCCATACCTTTGCCACAATTACTCAATGACCTCTTCTTCTTTGAGCTTCACTCTATTCATCTATTTCCCTTTTGGAGCCTGAATCAGCCTTGGCTGTGGCAACAAGTGCTGGTTCATCAATTCATTGATTTATTGTCTCCATTCTGCTGGCCTCCAGATCATTCTCTCTCCTTCCTCAGTGAGTTCGGTCTTCTTCATCCCAAACTCTACATTCATATTTGGGAAGTTCAATATACACAATGATGTTCCCTAGGACCCCTCAGTTCCCCAGTCATCAGTCTTTGAAACTCCACCTCTGCCACCCACAAAGATGGTCGTGTTTTAGATCTCAATATCACCCGTAATTAGGCAACCTCCATGATCTTAAACTCTGAAATGCCCCTTTTTGGTCACAATCTCCTGCTTTTCCATCTCCTCTCCTGCTTTACCCTTCTGTTTTTTTTCTTTGTATCCTCAGATATCCTTGTATCCTCTTTGTATCCTTAGCACAGTGCTTGGCACATAGTAGGCTCTTAATAAATGCTTGTTGATGACTTTTCTTCCCCTGAAATCTTCAGTGTCTCTACCCCTTCCTGTTTTCTCAGTCCATCATCTCTGCTCTGGCTTCACTGTTCCTCCCTTCCCAGGCTTGAACATATAGCCAAAGAGCTTACTTATGTGTTGTCCTCTAGCCTTGAATCTCCTGTCCCAATGTTCCTATCACTGCTCATGTTCTGTCAAGCCCCACCATCTTCATTGTTTATTTTTAATGTCATTCTGAAATCTGCCAAAGACTTCTGCCAGGTCCACTACAAAGTTATGCTCTCTAATTTCAAATGAGTCCTTGATTGGCTATCTGACACACTCCCTGCAGTGAAAATTCATTCATTTATTCATTCAATTAATCAACAAACATTTATTAATCACCTACTCTGTGCCTAACACAGTATTAGACAATAGAGATAAAAGACAAAGACAATACAATTTTTTTTAATAATTCCTGTTCTCAAAGAACCTAGATTTTATCAAGGGAGATAACACAAACAGATGTCAACATATGCAGAACAGATCAACACAAAATAAATGTAAGGTCATCAGGACCAGAGGGCACTAGCAGTTGGTAAGTGGTTGGTCAGAAAAAGGCATCTCATAGAAAGTGGTGCTTGAGTGTTATCTTTAAGGAAATGAGGGATTCTCTGAGGCTGAGGTGAGGAGGGAGATGATAGCCATTGAAAAGGCATAGAGAAGAAAGATAAAATATTGTGTATGAGGAACAGAGAGAAGGCCAGTGTGGCAGCAGGGTACACAGAGCGGGTAATATTTAATGAGGATGGAAACAGGTTGGGGCCAAGTTTTAAAGGCAATAAAAATCAAATAGAGGAGCTTAAGTTTTATCATAAGAATGATAAGGAGTGACTCAACTTATCCAGGAGAGGAACATCATGGTCACATTTGTGCTTGAGGAAGATAACTTTGGCAACTGGATGGAGGAGGGGTTGAATGGGCAGACAGTTGAGATGGGGTGACCAATTATAAGGGCAGTTCAATAGTCCAGTAAAGAGGTGATGTGACCTAAACTAAGATGGTAGCCAAGTGACCAGAAAGAAGGGGTCAGGTGCAAGAGGTGCTATCATGGTAGAAAATGCAAGATTTGATAATGGATTGGTTATGTGGGTTGAGTGAGAGTGAGGCCTCAAGAAAAACAAACTCGGGATATAGGAGGAATAACACTGTCTTGAGCAGAAATTAGAAAGTTTGGTAGAGGAGAGGACTTTGGGTGGGGAGAGAAAAATGATGAATTGTGTTTTAGACATTTTGAGTTTGAGAGGTCTTGGGGACATTTGGTTTGAAATGATCAATAGACAACTGGTGATACAAGGCAGACGCTCAGGAGATAGACTGAAGTTGGAGGTATAGATTGATGAGTTGTCTAAATAGAGGTGATCATTAAACCCACTTCTTCTGTCTCTAAGTCTTCAAGCCCCGTTTTCCCTCTTCCCTACTCTGCTCTCTGTAAAGAACCTCACCTCCTACTTTAATGAGAAAATTAAGACCTCCAGTGGCTGGCTTCCACTTACCTTTCCAGACAATACTTCCCTTCAGGCACTCTGTGTTCCAGCCAAACTGACCTATTAGCTGTTCCCTTGAACTTGACATTCCATCTCAGGTCAGTGGCTTTGCATTGGTTTGGTCCCTCAAGTGGAATGCACACCCTTCTTACCTCTGCCTCATCTGCTCCTTTTCTTGCTTTAACAGCTCAAGTTCTATCTCTTGTTGTCGTTCAGTTGTTTTTTTTAGTCATGTCTGACTCTTCCTGATCCCATTCTGGGTTTTCCTGGCAGAGATACTGGAGTGATTCACCATTTCTTTCTCCAGCTCATTTTACAGATGAGGAAACTGAGGCAAACAGGGTTAAGTGACTTAACCAGGGTCACACAGCTAGGAAGTGTCTGAGGCCAGATTTGAACTCAATAAGATGAGTCTTCCTGATTCCAGGCCCAGCATTCTATCCACTGCACCACCTTTACTGCCTTAAAAATTCACTTATGCTTGGTCTGGGAATCAAATCCGAGCCTTCTGCACGGCAGGCAAGAAGTCTATCACTGAATCATCCATACAAGACATTAAACTCTATCTTCTATGTGAAGCTTTGTTGGATTCGCAGTTAGAGTCTTCTCTTATCTCAAATTGTCTTCTATTTAATCATCTGTTTGCATGTTATATGCCCCAATAGAATATATATTCCTTGAGGGCAGGAATGATTTTGCTTTTCGTATTGTATCTCCAGTGCCTAATTGAGTTTGTGGCACATAGTAGGTCTTAAAACGTGTTTGCCAAATTTGAATTTGTTGAATAGTCATCCCCACCTCCCTCCACTCCCAGAAGTGTACTTCCACACCTAGTGGAAGAGTAAATGTCTCTCATAAATAAACATACACACTCACTCTCACACAGACAGTGTATATTCTTACCTGTAACAGCCATAGATGCTGAGAATCTGTAAGTCAGGAGCGGTAGTAGAGGTCAGTTACCTCAATCTTATTCTTGGTCGAAATTCTCTTCAGGCATGCATTCACTGTATCCACTCAAATTCCTGCACTCACACTCACATCCACCCGCACACTCCCAAGCATACCCATAATCTACCTGTTCTACCTCCTCACACAAACCCACATGTAGAGGATATTCTCATTAATTGTGAAAGAGATTTAGAGAAAATTCGTAATTAATTGTGCCGATCAGAGGAAGGATGGAAGGAAGGAAAGAAGGAAGGAAGGAAGGAAGGAAGGAAGGAAGGAAGGAAGGAAGGAAGGAAGGAAGGAAGGAAGGAAGGAAGGAAGGAAGGGAAGAAGGGAGGAAGGAAGGAAGGAAGGAAGGAAGGAAGGAAGGAAGGAAGGAAGGATAAAAAGCATTTATTAAACACTTACTATGTGCTAAAGATACAAACACAAGCAAATGAAAGACAGTGCCTGCCCTGAGGAAGCTTGCATTCTTATAGAGACAATCAATCAATAAACATTTTTAAGCACTTACTATGTTCTAGGCACTGTGCTAAGCACTAGGGATATAAAAAGAGGCAAAACCCAGAGGTTTTAGGATTTTTCAAACCTCTTAGAAATGGAGAATGCTAGTTACAGAAGAAAAAACCCTCATCACAAGAAGGAGGCTTTTTAAAGAAAAAGATATGATCTTTCAATATGGGAATCCCCCTCTCTGCATACCTGGGAGTGTGTATATTTCTAAACACATATCTCATTGTGTTTTAGAGTTGTAGGAGACCATAAATATATATTGCTCAAATGTAGACAGACCTATACTGTATATAGTATATACTGTGTTTGTGTGTGTGTGTATACCGTAAATATCTACCACTATGCAATGTAGATATGTACATCATAAATGTACATATGTATATCATATGTGTACATAGATGCACACAGACTATAAATGAACAATACCACATATACATTGCCATATATAGTCAGTCAGGCAAAACACATTTATTAAGTGCTTACTATATGTATATAGATATAATAAATAAACTCAGAGTTTGGGTTTCTGTGTATCTGTATCCATATGTGTGTGTTGGTATTTAAAATATCTTTATTCTTCATATGTGGCCATGTAATTGGGTAGGGATCCAAATATTAGAATGTGACTGTATACTAGGGTGACTCACGTACATAGTACATGTATGTTATGCATCCTTCTATGGGTTGAATATCTATGTACACCTGGGGACACAGTCATACCTGCTGTAGTCCATATAAGCCAGTCCACCTAAAAAGTCAGCAAAGAGAAAACACAAACTTGGTCCCTTTACCACTGCCCTTCCTGGGTCAGCTCCATATAACAATAAGAAGGCTTCCTTCCCTTGCCTCTTCCCATCCCCTCCTTTCCCAGCCTAAGTTCAAATGACAAAAGAAAACCTCTAGAGACAGAATATGAGATCCATCATGTAGCATCTACCCAAGTGTCAATAATCTTAGAAAAGCTTTTGTAGTCTTACTCAATTCCTCTTCTTAAGACAACCCCTTTCCCCTTTCAAACCCAAACCAGAGACCCCCAAACCCCAAAAGAGCTCAGCCTACCTGTCCTGGATTTTCTGCCCTGGACTGGAGCCCCACAGCTTCTACAGAGCTGATGGATTAGGATATAAAGGTTGACTGGGTGTGTGATTTGGAGCTGTACAGAGAAACCAGGGGAGGAGGGGTCGAAGGTGCCAGCCAAGCCAGAAGTGTGACCAATCAGAATTTTCATCACTACCGCTAGCCAATCAAGTCCTCCTTGCCAGTCATTTCCACCCATCCACCCAGTTACCATGGGGTCTCCCATCCATTCCTTTGCTTAACCGCAAAGAATTATCCTCTCTGTCTCTGTCTTGTGTGTCTCTGTGCCTCTTGGACTCTCTATCTGTCTGTCTGTCTGTCTCTGTTCATCTTTTAGCCTTCAAATGGGGCAACCAGTGTGAGAGAACAGCCCTCAGGATAGGTTTTGTCTGAAATTGGGAGGATCCTACATCATCATAGAACTAGAGTCAGGTGGTCCCGGGAGTCCAAGTTTCAAGGTTCACACTTTCTCTGCTGCTTTCCTTTGGAAAACATTCAATTCTTGGGTTTCCCCCCAGCCTGGAAGTTTCAAGGCTGCTCCATCATGTTTCCTGAAGCTAATTAAACTGTAAGGTACTAGATGAATGTAGTAAGCAACTATCACTGAAAAGTGCAGGGAGCCTGGCCTCCCCTAAACTAGAAACTCTGCAGAATGAGCCTCTCACTCTAGGAGTCCACACGGCCCCCGAGGACAGGATGAAGGGTCTAGGATTACGCATAGAAGAGAATGGTACAGAGGCAACCATGAAGCAGAGAGTGAATGACCATTTTTCCATTTTCATTAAAGCCAGAATGAGACAGAATAGCCTGTAATGGCAGCATGGAGAATTCATGTTAGATACTAAGAAATACTTTCTGATGAGATATGCTTGGAGGTGCTACAGGGAGTTTCTGAAGGAGATCATGTGGCTTCTCTTCCTGAAAATCTTCTGCATGGGGAGAGATTTCACTTAATCCATGTTCCCCTTCCTTTTCCTTCCCTCTACAGTTGCCCTGTACCACCTGCTTGCCATCCATTCATGTAGAGCTGAAATTATCTCCAAGGGCTCACAAGCCTATACAAAGTGCTTTGGTATTTTTAAATGGCCTTCTCTACCAGTTTACAACCATTTTCTGGCTCTTCCTGGGAGCTTACTATAAAATTTCTGAGCTGGAAGGCATCTCGGGGATCCTCCAGCTCATATGCCTCATTTTCTGGATGGGGCTCTCAAAGCAGAGGGATGGAGGGACTTGTCCAAGGTCATCTAACTAGCTAAGCAGTGATAGAATGGGAGCTAGCACCTGAGGCCCCAGGCTAAGGAGTTTCCCACAACTCTCCATTGCCTCTCAGAACACTGAACCTGGGTGGCTGAGAACCCTCTAAACAGATGGTCTGTCAACTCATTTATGGGCACCAGCTGGTGTGGGAGGGCACTTAGCCTGGAACCTGAACCTGGTAATCAGGGTAGTATGATTCCCTTCTGCTTTTGGAGCTTTCAGCTGGGAAGGACTGACCATCATGGACTCTCCTCAAGCTGAGGAGAGGACCTGGAGGCAGAAGGAGGGACCTGCAGCAGCAGATGGCTGTGCTGGCAGCCATCTTCTCCCCCAATGCTCTTTTTAGTAGCAGACTGCCCATCCTCCTCTCTTCTCAACATCTCTCTCTGTCTCTGTCTGTCTGTCTGTCTCTCTGTGTCTCTGTCTCTGTCTCTCCATCTCTCTTTCTGTCACACACACACACACACACACACACACACTTTCTCAATGACACACACATCTGCCCACATTCCTTGCTTTGTCTCTCTCTGCCTCTGTCTCTCTGTCTCTCTCTGTCACACACACCTTTCTCAGTGACACACCTGCACATACTCCTTGTTCCTTGTTCTCTCTCTCTCTCTCTCTCTGTCTCTGTCTCTCTGTCTCTCTCTGTCACACACACCTTTCTCAGTGACACACCTGCACATACTCCTTGTTCCTTGTTCTCTCTCTCTCTCTCTCTGTCTCTGTCCCTCTGTTTCTGTCTGTCTGTCTCTCTTTCTCTGTCTCTGTCTCTCTCTCTCACACACACACACGTTACTGTGCCCGTGCCCTCTTAATAGCTCTCTCCCATACACTCAAAGATGCAAATTTGCTCACACACACACACACACACACACAGAGCTACTCACACAGGCAAACTCCCACACTCTTCTTGCAATTATCCAGTCTGACAAAAAATCTCATGCTCATGCTCTCTCTGACCTACACACACTCACTCACACACACACACACACACACACACACACACACGCACACACACTTTTCTCAGTGACACACACCCGCCCACGCTCCTCTCTCTCTCTCTCTCTCTCTCTCTCTCTCTCTCAAACACAAACACACACACACACACACACACATACACACACACACACACACACACACACGTCACTGTGCCCCTGCCCTCTTAATAGCTCTCTCCCACGTACTCAAATGAAGACACAAATTTGCTGCCACATTCACACACAGAGCAACTCATACAGGCAAACTCCCACACCCTTCTTGCAATTATCTACAGTCTGACAAAATCTCATGCTCTCTCTCTCTCTCTCTCTCTCTCTCTCTCTCTCTCTCTCTCACACACACACACACACACACACAGAGCCTGCCCACCAATATACACCCTGAAAATCAATCACTCTCTCTGACTTCCACACATTTCTGGGAGGTGGGGAAGGTTATGAGTGTGTATGGTGGAGGAGAAACGTATATATGTAATGACATGTGAGTGTGTGAGAAACATCTGACCTTACCCTAGGAAGCACTGGCCTCGCTGAGCATGAGGGCCATGGGGCAAGGGGTGGAAAGGCAGGTTCAAACTTAGAGCTCTCATTAGGAGGGATAGGATCCAAGATGATGGACCAGAGGTGGCAGCCTGGAAAGAAGTCTGGCTAGCTGCTCCTGGCAGGTGCCCCTTTGAAATGGCTGTCCTCTGTGCTTGGCCTGCTCTCTCTCCTCTTTCCATCTCCTGCTGCCCTGATCCTAATTCCTTCAAGTGCCAGCTAAAATCCTACCTTCTGCAAAGAGCCTTTCCTTGTCCCCATTCATGGTAGTGCCTTCTTTCTGAGATTACTTCCAACTTTTCCTGTATGTGCCTTGCTTATATATAGTCGTTTTCATTTGTCTCCCTCATTAGAGTCTGATGTGAGTTCCTTGAGGGCAGGGATGACTTTTATCCTTCTTTGTATATCCAGTGCTTGGCAAATAGTAGGAGCTTAATAAATGCTTGTTGATTTAACCTAACTTGAAATGGGGATAGGGAAGAATGTGCAGGATCCTTCCTGCTCTTTGTACATAAGGGAGGCAATTTCTGCTATTGACAGAGAGACTGTGGCATGTACTTGGGCACGGAGCAGTGGTGAGAGAAGATGACCAGACAGGTGTTTTGGTCTAAGCCCAGAATTCTCCTGGTCTCCCTCCTATAGAAGCTGTACAGCTAGCCTGCTCCATGTCTCTAGTAGAACCAAAGTCTTCTACCTCTAGAAGGGCCCCTTCCATTGACCAGAGCATGCCAGCCATGCTAACCTTTTCTGGACCTTGAGAACTCTTGTAATCCACACCAAGAAACATGGGTAACATATCACCGGTTTTGTTCATTGACTTTTGTTTTCGGTTGTGTCCTTCTTTGTGAAGAAATGACCCTACAGAGGAAGGGGACAGGCTCTTAAAACTGTGATCCAGATCAGCCCTACACAGGATTTTCCTCTTTTTTCCACTTCTTGTTCACTTACAGTAACGTTGAACTTTGAGATTTTTTTTTGAGGCTTTGAGACTCCTTCGGCAATCTACTGGTGCTACTAGCTCTTTCCTGACTTCCCACTAGTTCCTTCCTTCTTTCCTCTAAGCACACATGAAATCAAAGTTAGGCCTTTCAAAAGGGCTTTTCTAGTAACTAACTTGAACTTGGAGTCAGAGTAGCAGGCAATCAATCAACTAGCATTTATTAAGCACCTACTATGAGCCAGGCACTGTGTTAAGTACCGGGGATACAAAGAAAGGCAAAACAGACAAATGAAAAACCAAATGAACAAAAAACTAATCCCTGCTCTCAAGGAGCTCACAATAGGAGACACAGCATGGAAACAACCATGGACAGGTACAATCATACAGCATGAACAGGCGCAAGTCTCAGAGGGAAGGCACCAAGATTAAGGAGGACTGGGCAAAGAAGATCCTAAGCCAGTAGATATGGGATCGAATCCAGGCCCTGTATCAAGAGGTCATTTGGACATTTGTCCAGTGGCCTTTGGTGTAGGTACCTTTAGGAAACTAATTTCAGCTCTCTAGGTCTCAGCTTCCTCTTCTATAAAATGGGAGTATTAAATTGGATCTTTGAGGTCTCTTCCCACTCTAAATCCATGGACTTCAGGATACTGGTAGGCACTGGTATCACATTCATTAATCTATGATTAGGATTTTGCCACATCCTAGGATTTGGAGCTGGGAGGACCATTCTAATCAAAAATTGGAGGTAATCAGAGAGGGGAAAGTTCTAGTATTAAGGGGAATTAGGAAAGGTGGGATTTGAATTGAATCTCAAAGGAAGCCAGGAGGGAGAGGAAAGGAGGGAGGGCATTCTAATGAAAATTCACAGAGCTGGGAGATGCAGCGTCTTGTTGGAGGAATAGAAAAAGAGGCCAGTGTTGTTGGATTTGCAAAGGATGTGTAAAAGGAGTAAGGTCTACAAATAGTGGAAAAGTAAGAAGGCATTGGGTTTTGAAGGGCTTTAAAAGCCGAATAGGATTTTATATTTGATCCTGGAGGTAATAGAGAGCCACTGGAGTTTATTGAATGGCGGGGTTTGGGTGAGGTAACATAGGCAGATCTGTACTTTGGGAAGACCACTTTGAAAACTGGATGGAGGATGAGCTGGAGTGGGGAGAGGCTTGAGTCAGATAAAGCCACCAGCAGGCTATTGCAATAGTCCAGGTATGATGTGATGAAGACCTGCACCAGGGTGGTGGCAATGCCCAAGGAGGAAAGAGGGTGTATACAAGAGATGTTCTGAAGGTAGAATCAGGACTTGGAGACAGATTGGAGATAGAGTTGCAAGAGGGCAAGGATCTCACCTAGATCGTGAGCTTGGGGGACTGGGATGATGATAGTGCCCTCAACAGCAGTGGGGGATTTAAGAGAAGAAGGTTTGGAGAAGGCACTTAACAAACATTGACCAACGTAATGTGATGGAAAGAGTGCCAGACTTGGAGTTGGGAAATCTGGGTTCAAATCTCACCTCTGATATTTACTACTTGAGAAACCCTGGACAAGACCCAGTTTCCTCTTCTATAAAACAGATGTAAATTGGCTCCTAATGTTCCATTGACGCCCATCCATTTAATAATCTGTCTTATAATTTCATAGGGTTGTGGGGATAGTGCTTTGTAAACTTGAAAACACTGAAGAAATGAGTTATTGATTAGGAGAATCTGAAATATTGGGCTGGAAAGGCCTCAAGAGGGGTTCAGGTAAGACATGATGGAGAATTGTCTCTAAACATTGCATGTTTGGGGACCAGTGACCAAGAAAAGGACACAGAATGACAGAGTGACTTAGCAGATAAGAATGCTGGCCTTGGAATTGGGAAGATGGGGTTCAAATCCTACTTCCAATATTTATTAACTGTGTGACTATGGCAACTCTCTCAGCCTCATATTACACATTGTTGGGAATCTCAAAGGAGAGTATATATAAAATATTTTGAAAGCCTTAAGATACAATACAAAATGTCAAAGGATCATAGATGTAGGGCTGGAGAGGGCTTTGGGGGTGATCTAGTTCGATTCCCTTTTTTCACAGATGAGGGAACTGGTGCCCTAAGAATTTAAGTGACTTGTCCAAAGTCACACAGATTGTAATGGAAGAGCCAGAATTTGAACTCAAGTCCTTTGGCCCCAAATTGAGCAGACTTTCTTCTATACCATGGCAAGTGGGGAAAAAAAGATCAGACCCAGGAGTCCTGTCAGCTGTCACTGTCCTTACTCCTATGACTTTCTTAAGTCTGGGATCTTGGCACCTGTTGTCTCCTTGGGAGAGATGAGAGACAACATTAGCCACAGGATAAGATCAGGGAGCGGGGAGCAAATCTGATGATTTACCAACACCAACAAACTCAGGCAGGACTCCTTTCATACAGTTTTATTTCCACTCATATGGAAAATATGAGAAGGGAAAAAAGCTCCACAAAGTTAACATGACCAAGAGTGGATACACGTACAATGGATAAGTACATGCACATGTTATATTTGTATACATACAGCATAGAGGCTTTTGTCTATGAAGATGTGGAGGTGAAAGGCATCCGAGAGAAAGCAATAGATGTGATTGGCTCTAAAGTGAGCTTATCTTTGAGACTGTCCGGCTTGCTACTGCCATTGGGAACAAGGGCACAAACTGAGGAGGAAGAGGAGGAGGAGGAAAAAGAGGAGGAGAAAGAGTATAGTGCCATGAGGCTTATGTTTATGCTCAAATCAATGAGCTCTGATTCGTAGAGGACATGCAGAGATCCCTCCTTCCCTCCCCCTGGGGACCATGACAGTAGTGCTTACCTGACTGCCAAGTGAGAGGGACAGAGGTTAAAAGTCATGTGTAAGGGAAGGGCCTTGATCTAGCCATAGAAGCATGGCTGCTTATATCCCCAGTAATGTGATGACTTTAAGCAGGAATCTTAGAGGAACTAATTGGAACCAGAAGAGTAAATTACTTAATCTACTAATTAATTTAATCTACTTATTAATTAATAGCCAGAGGAAGAGGTCTTATGTAAAATGGCATCTGGATTCACCAAAGAGGACAGGGGATGGAGATAAAATGAAGAGAAGAAAAGAAGAGAGATATATTAGAAACCTCTGGAAGGTAGGAATTAAGTTTTGAGAATGTCTTTAACTATCCTATCCCCTTAGGGTTCAATTCAGTGTCACAAATATAGTGGCTGCTCTTTATGATAAATAGTTATTGATTAAAGCTTATAGACTATTCACAATATTAACTTCCACTTGTTTTGTGTGTGTGTGTGATAGGTGTGTTCTATATGCACAACTCAATATTGACATGCTCTCTTCCTCTGTGGTCTATCCCCATCAATTTGGAGCTTCACGGTACGGAATCACAGCCTCTCCTTCACAATCCATCCCTTCCTCTACCTCTGCTCATCCCCACCCTGGTGTCCAAGGTAGGGCTCTGTTGGAAGACGAGCTGAGGGTCAGAATGAGTGTCACCTGGACAGACTATGGAACGATGGCAAAAGAGAACAGGGCAGGGACATCACTGGGAAACACTTTCAATAAGTTATTTGGAGAGGAGCCTGATGATGAAAGCCTGTAGCTCCCATTACCATATGGCTAGACATCCAGTCTGTACTACCTCCTAACTGGGATGAGAAGCAGTGAGAACCAGGTGCTGGGATACACTCACTTCACTGTAAGTTCAACCCACAAGCATTTATTAACTACCTACTATCTACAGGGTTGAGAATACAGCCGGAAGGCACGAAGGCAGGGTGGATTAATAAGTATGGTTCCTTGATCCCACTTTGGTTAAATCCCTGTGGTATCAAGCCCAAAAGAACAACACCAGTTAAAGGAATTGGGGATGTCCTGTGTTGCTAGGAAGGAGAGCAGAGGTGCAGCTCACAACTACTGTTATAGAAGTTTGCCCTCCTATCCCGAAAAAAGGTGGGTTGCCTACACCAAAGGCTACCAAGAAAATGTCTGAAAGTGGCAAGAGGGAGTGGGGAGGATGGGATGTGTGTAATAATAATGAGTACTGGACTAAGGTTGGGAGAACTAGTTTCTAATTCTAGTTCTGTCACCAACTACCACTGGCAGGGCATTTAGTCTCTTAGTTTCCCCAATGACAAAATGAGGGAAATGGACAAGGTGACTGTAAAGGCTCCTTGCAGTTTTACCATTATATATGGTTCTGGAATTTTCAATCCCCATGATCCCAAATCATAGATCTAGCCAAAGGAATATCGAAGACCCAGAGCCAAAGTAGATGCTAGAATGGGTAAATATTAGCACTAGAAATCATTTAGTCCAACCTTATGATTTTCCAGATAAGACAATACACTTGGTTTGCACAGTTATATCACAGAATATCTACATTTCTTGTGTGTGTGATTGTCATTAATAGTCTTAGAAGAGTCATGGAGAATAGGAGAAGTGCTATGACTGGAGATGATTAAATGTGCCAGTTTTCACAAAGGAAGGGGAAAAGGTTGGTATCGAAAACCATAGACCAGTAAGTGCAGCGTCCAAGGCCTGGAAAAATTATATCTCAGGTTATTGAATGTATAGGTTTGTCAGCTGAACCAGGTTTGGATTCACTAAGGACAAATCATGTCATTCTCATTTTTTGACAGGGTTACTAACTACACTGGTAGATCAGGAGAAGATTGTCATGACAGCATATCTGGATTGCATCAAGGCACTTGACAAAGGTTCTAATGATATCCTTATAGACAAGACTGAGAAATATGTGGGCTCACTAAAGAACATTTAAGTGAATTCATAACTGACTGAAAGACCAGACCTAAAGAGTGTTGACTAATGGATTGATGTCAACATGGGAAGAAATCTTTTAAGTGGCTTACTAGAAGGATCTGTCCTTGGTGCTGTTTGGTTCAACAAATTTACAAGGAAAAAGGCATAGATGGGATACTTACCAAATTTGCTGAGGATATGAACAGGGAGGGAAAGCAAATGCATTGCATTTTTAAAAGCAGAGACAAAGAGACCTCAAGAGGCTGTGATAATAGATCAAATCTAACATAAAATTTAATAGAGAAAAATAGAAAGTGTTCTATTTTGGTACAAGATGGGCTAGACATGACTATGTAGAAGCTCATGTGAAGATTTGGAGATCTAGTGAATGGCAATGAGAGTCAATGATATAATATGGTAGCCCCAAAAATGAAATGGGGCATTGGACTGCATCAAGAAAGGCATTATGTCCAGAAGAAGGGAAGCGATGGCCATTACGCTACTCTTTTCTTCATCAAATCTCACTAGAAATAATAGGTTCAGTTTTGGATGATGAATTTGAGGAGGCATAGTGACAAACTGTAATGTGTCCAGAGAGGGGTATCCAGGAGGGTAGAAAGACTCAAAATGAAATCGTATGAGGAAAGGTTGAAGGAAGTTGGGATGCTTAGACTGAAGACGAGAAGACGGGTTGGGGGAGAGAATGGCAACTATTTTCAAATGTTTGAAGGACCCTTGTATATAAGAGGGATTGGACTTCTTCTTGGTCCTAGAGGGCAGAACTAGGATCCCATGAATATCACAAGGAGGCAGAAAAGCTCAAGAGAAGGAGGAATTTTTAGGAAATTATAGCAATCTGAAAAGAGAATGGGTACTCAGTTCTTTGTTGACAGATGTATTCAAGCAAAGGACAGGTGAACATGAGATCCTAAAGAGGGGACTCACCTTTCTGTAAGGGTACCACCACAATCAAGAAGACAGTGGAGTTGAAGTGTAGGACAAGGAAGTCAGTAGCTCCTTCGAATAGTCCTAATTAGCTTCTTTTCCACTTTGAGACTGCCTGCAGGACTAGTTTTCCTAAAATGAATAGCCTTAGTACTATGTCTACAAAATGAATAGCTACACAGTAGGCTTAGTTGATAGGAGGGAGAGGATGAGCACTAGATGAGATCTCAGTGGAAGAATAGTATGGCTTGAAGATAAAGGGTTGATCTGGTGTTTCCTGGATAGTTTCCCATATGTTTGTGATTCATTGCTTCATGGAATGAACCAGGATGTTCTGCAAGCTGCTTAAGGATGAAGTTGAGAGATACTGATTCTTTTATGAGATCAATGACAGATGCATTGTTAACAACACCTTCTTGAAGTGCTCCTACATCAGAGCTTATGGAATCTTGACACAGTGGTTGGACTGGAGGACCTTTCAGATCCTCTTCAACTCATGGATTGTATTAGAAACAAAGTCTGGAGAGTTAAAATTACTTATTTAAGGAATTTGGAATGGTAATTCTGCCACAGGCATTACCTATGAGATCTTTCAGTGGAAAGAAAGTCTCTGAGGAGATTAAAAATGCAATCTTCCCCTTATCAAATAGAGGAGAAAGAATGCAAAAAGAAATAACTCTGAGTGAGTAATGCCATAAAGAAGAGAAGAAGAGAAAGCTGATTGGTTTGGGGAGGTTAAAAATATTCTAGAACTTAAATGATTTCTCAAAGTGTGCATGAAACACCATTGACAGGGGGAGTTCAGGAGATGGTGGTAGTGGGAAGATGGAGAAAAGAAGGGAGACACACACACAATAACCTAAGCCCACTTGGAGTAATGTGACAAAGGGGGAAATAGCTTTGTACTAAAAGAGGTGGAGCAAGGCCATCTAACAAAAAAACCTAGGAGAGATAGTAACAACCAGGAGAGAAGTATCTTTTCCAAAGCAAGGAAGACTGAGGTGCTCTTGTCAGTACCCCAGGTATACCTTGGAGACCAGCCAAGGCCTTTAACCTGGGGGCCAGACAAGAAGAAAGGAAAGAAAGTGGGAGGGAGAGGCCCATAGAGTGGAATATGCTTATTAGGCAAGGGAAGAGGGAATAAATTATTGAGAAGGGGAATGGAAGCTTAGGACCTATCCCATTGAAAAATCAGTCATGAAAGGGGAAAGATAAGATTTTTAATTAGTTTCCTCCAGGTCCCAACTGGATTTTTGTAATGGGTTCTCAAAATAGATCCTTAAACAGATTGAAAAAGATGGACCCCAAACTGGAGCTCTCAGATCTCCAGCTGGTGTTGCAAGATCAGTGCTAGTAAAACAGAAACTATTCTGACAAGATATCTTTGACCTTGAAGCCTCTGCCAGAACTTGACTCTCATGCTAGGTATCATTTCTCTGTGATCAACTCTGACCACTTGTCACAATCATAAGCAGGAAGAGCCAATGCTCAAAGATGCCCATGGCCTTCCAAGATGTGGATATGGTGGGAGGCTGTGATACATATCCTCCTTTGTCACTTTGAAGTCAGAAGCTAGTCCCAGGCCAAGACCCTTAAAAAAAAAAAGACATCACCAGCATTTATACTAACTGACCATGGCAAAGAACAAGAGACCAAAAGTACTGTCAAAGAATGGAGCTCACAGCACTGACCTCCACTGACCACTAGGTGTCACTAATGTGTCTCATCTTAGACATGGAGGTGCATTTCCACATGATGGAAGAGGCTTCTGGGAGGTATCCAGTTGTATTTCCCCTTCTTCTTACTTTCTCTGCTACACTCTGAGTAGTAGAAATATTGGGTAGGTGGTGGCAGTCTCCAGCTGTTAATTTGGCTAATTCACAGCCGCATAGACAGACACCAGATGATGAAGCTGGCATTGGTGAATAACCAAGCCCAATAATGTGAGAATCGAGTGCTTTGAAGGCATTAGATGTCTCACTGTGGGTGGTCAAAGGAGATTTGGAGGCACTGTTCTTCCATAAATTCCATTTCTATTCCTGGGTTCTGCCTCACCCAGCCCTACTGACCCATTCCATGTAGATACTTCATAATTCCCTCCTCCCACCTTCCCCTCTACTCACTGCTCTTTCTCTGCTCCTACACTTTCTCAACACCCTTGAAGATGTGAGAGGATATACATATTGGAGGAGGCGGGAAGTTTCCAGACTATAGTTCTCAGAAAGTGCAAACAGATTCTCAGCTAACATCATCATGAGACTATCTATCCATTTCAAAAGCTAACGAGGAAGGATGAGGTTGCCTGAGACTGGCCCTTGCTAGAATACCAGATCTACTTCTTTCTAGAAGTTCTTGGCCATTCCTTGACACTCCTGTTAAACAAGAGGCTATGACAATGGGGCAAATGTCTTCCCATTTTGGGCCTGATGCCGATGGGGAGTAGAAGAGGAAACAGCTGTCGATATAAAAACCCTTCATAATCCTGGAAGAAGAAAGCAGTAGAAGAGATGATATGATACAGATTTCTTCTCTCTCCTGGGCTAGAAATACTAAATGGGCAGCTACAAAAGGTGTTATCTCAACCTGTTTGGGAGGACATATCTTCTTCACTAGGTCAAGGTCTTCGAGACCTGTTTGAAAAGAGATGCCATAATCTAGATGCCATTTCATGGGCCAGACCATTACTGGGATGGTGAGGTGGGGATAAGAGTAAGTGAGGGTGGAGGAGAGTAAGAAGGAGGTTGGGTAAAGCACATATAATTTGACACTTCCAGGTGGATGAGGGGCTCCTAGAAAAGGAGACTGCTTCTGGCAAGAAGTTTGGGCTAGGCACTTATATGTAGGAGAAACAGTGCTTTCAACCTTGTGGGTCAAGAGTAAGTTCTTAGACTTGATAGTCCCACGTGAGGGAAGGGAAGTGCAATAAGGAATGTAGAACTGTCCTCCTCTTTTCCTTAGGGAACCCTACATGAGTGGAGAAAGGAAAAGCCCAGAGAAGGCAGAAAAGGCAATGGAGGTCAGGCAGTGGGGACATGCACCACCCCTGAATGAGAGGTGTTCAAGTCTCTTCAGAGAAGTTCGGTTGGCGTCAAGGTGGGAGTTAGATGATCACAGACTGCAGGAGCCGGAAACACATCATCAGGTCCAGTGGGATGGGTGGCTTCAGCTGGTTCCCATCAAGTCGTAGGTAGCGGAGGTGTGGCACATTTTCCAAGTCTGAGGAGAAGTCATGGAATGCAACCAGGTTGTTGGGGCAGATCTGGGTCCCATTGATTTCTATGAAGAGAGAAAGAAAAAGGAGATGATAAGGCAAGGGAAGAAGATAGTAGACATGGGTTGGGACTGGGATGGGGAAGAAATTCCAGCAGGAAACAGCTGGAATCAGGATTTCTGGGTGGGGGGAGTCTGGTGTTTCATGGGTAGGTTTCCTTGTGGGTTTGTGCTTGTGGTCCCTATTATTCATGTCCCTGGTGAAGTGTCATGAATGTGTTGTATGCTGCCTGAGAGCTAAAGTTAGGAAATGATGATTCTGTATTACAGTTTTCTCTCTGCCCCTGGGTGGCCAGGGGAAATAGGCTAAGAATAACTACTCCTCCACATGCTTCAGGGATCTATACCCTGGTTCCCCTGGCACATATTTCTAACAGCCTGTGATGTCTGGTTTCCCTCCCTTACAAACCATTTAATGTCCACCTGCCTCCCAGCTCCCCTCTGCTTAACGAATTCGCACCTGCTCTAAGTCTGATCAGAAATGGGTGTGCATCTGGAGACACCGTCTCCTTTCACCATCTCGACTTCTGGCCAGAGAATATTAGAGCTCGATGTTCTGAATGTAAACGCCTTGCTGCTAGTGAGGCATTTTCTTTATTTCACTGATTTAATCCAGAGTAGAGATAGCTAAATATAACGGGAAGAAATGGTTCCAGTTCTGACCTCCATTTGTTAGCAGGGTGATCTTGCTAAGTTACTTATCCTCTCTCAGCCTCAGTTTCCTTATCTATAAAATGAGAGTGCTAGACATTGCTAGATAGGGAAACCTGGCTCACCTTTTCACAAGATTTCGATGACGTTTAATCAAACAACAAACATTTATTAAGAACCTGCTAAATACGAGTTTGTACCAGATGCCAAGGAAACAATGATAAAATTGAAACAGGGATTTTGTCAAGGGATCTAGGAAGATGGCATGTATAAAAATACTTTGAAAATCATACAGTGCCGTACAAAAGGGTACCATTTTGCAGCACTTGAATATTTATAAAGCACTTCATCACAACAACCTTATGAAGCATGTATTTTTATCTCCTCTGTAAAGCAGGACACTGAAGCTTAAAGAGGGTAATAATTGTCCATACTTTCATATCTATGAAAAGGCAAGGTCTGAATTTGAATCCAGAGCTCTTGACTCCAAGTCCAGGGCTCTTTCCATTCACTATACCATCTTAAATATTATTGAGAATGTAATTATCACATTGAGTCCAATCTGACAGGGTCTTGACCTCTGAGAAAAACACAGCCAAGAGAACAGGACAATGCTTGGTAAGGATGGTTCCAGACACAACTGTCACTGACTTTGTCATCTTCACCCAGTGGTTGTTGTTCTCTCTGCTGAAGACCATAAGAAGTCTACAGCACAGTCTGGCACACAAGACTAGTGATACGTATCACACTGGGAAAGCCACCTAGATCAAGCAGATCCTCCCTGAGCCATTCTGATCTATCTCCACCCCGCCAAATCTCACTGGACTCTTGCTTTTCTTCCTTCCAACAGACATGATTTTGTAATGGATGAATAAAGGAGCCACTTAAATACACTTATTTCATCTCCTTATTTTATATATTATACTTATTTATATATAATATATTATATTTATCTCTCTATTTTCTATATTACCTATAGTCCTCCTTAGGGTAAGAAAAAAGCTAGTGCTCATGTCAAAGCTATTAGCAGCAGCTGCTGTCTTCCTGTCCCCACATATCAGCTGCCCTTCCCTTCTGGTTGTAGTAACAGAGCTCCCCTCTTGAAGGGCAGAGCCAAGATGGCGGCTGGAAAGCAGGGACTAGCGGTGAGCTCCCTGCCAAGTCCCTCCAAAAACCTAGAAAAAAATGGCTCTGAAACAATTCTAGAACTGCAGAACCCACAAAATAGAAGAGGGAAGCAGGGCTCCAGCCCAGGACAGCTTGGACGGTTGCTGGGTGAGGTCTTTCGCGCAGGGAGCTGGGAGCAGAGCAGAGCCCAGCATGGGTGGTGTTGACCAACTAGACCAGCAGCCGAGCAGAGTGGGCCCTAGTGCCCTGAATCAGTGAGCTGTGGCAGTTACTAGACTTCACAACCCACAAACACCAAAGACAACAGAGAAGGTTAGTGGGAAAAGCTGAGGGGAGTGGAAGGAGTTTGTGGTTCAGCCCCCACCCCAAGGGCAGTGGAGGTGGGGCAGCTACAGAACTACAGCTGCAGTTGTTTCCAGGCCCTGGCCCACCTGGTGGGAGGAATTAAGTGGCAGATCAGAGCGGGAGTGCAGACCCTGCTGAAGATCTAAGTCCAGTCTGGGTTGGGGGTTCTTGGGAAAGGAGGAGTACTGGTGTGGGAGAGCTGGCTGTAAGAGCTCTGAAATCAACAGCGCATCTCCCCAAGCTTGGAACATAGTACTCTTCACTCTACAAGCAGTCATACCCCACTGAAAAACTCAAGGGTCAAGTAAGTTGGCTGGGAACATGGCCAGGCAGTGAAAATGCACCCAGATTCAGTCTCAGACTTTGGAATCTTTCTTTGG
>CM053626.1:255589327-255607364 GCA_028646595.1 Phalanger gymnotis
AAAACAAACACTTTCGAAAAGGGATAAGGTTAAGGGAGAAAATTCAATAAAGGGGGATAGGTTAGGAAGGAGCAAAATACAGTTAGTCTTTCAAAACATGAGTATTGTGGAAGGGTTATACACAATGATACGCATGTGGCCTATGTTGAATTGCTTGACTTCTTAGGGAGGGTGGGTGGGAAGGGAAGAGGGGAGAGAATTTGGAACTCAAAGTTTTAAAAACGGGTGTTCAAAAATGAAAAAAAAGTTTTTGCATGAAACTAGAAAATAAGAAACACAGGCAATGACGCATAGAAATTCATCTTGCCCTACAAGAAAGGAAGGGAAAAGGGGATGGAAGGGGAGTGGGGTGACAGAAGGAAGGGCAGACTGGGGAACAGGGCAACCAGAATATACACCATCTTGGATTGGGGGAGAGGGTAGAAATGGGGAAAAAATTTATAATTCGAACTCTTGTGAAAATCAATGCTGAAAACTAAATATATTAAATAAAAAAAAGAAAAGAAAAAAAATCACGTCCTTGAAAAAAAAAAAACAGAGCTCACCTCTAAGGTCCATCCCCTTCTTATTCTCCTGTCTGATGTGGGTAGGTGGCCTTCCCTACCACGTAAGGCAGCTGCTATACCACTGCCTGAATCTCAGCTAGTTAGTTTGCATAAGGTCTACCTAAGTATACCCTTCTCTGGCAGTCTACCTCCTCTTTGGGGGGGGGGGTTGGAAGGAGCTGGTAATTTCTTGCTGGAGAAGCTGGTAATTTTAATACTGGGCAGTACTAAGGACAATTCAAATCATCCTCTTTGCCTGCTTTGTATCTTCAAGGTTCTGCTAACAGGAATGAATATCTTTTCTTTGGGTAGTCTCTACACTCAGGAATTGTTTTATTCCTGCATCCCTTCTTTCTTTCTAAGTACTAAAGACTTCTTGGTCCAACCTGCAGACAGGCAAGAGAATGTTGGTCCCCTCTTTCCTCCTTGGGAGCTTCCTTTAACTCTCGGAGCCATGTAGCACACTACCCTATGTAACTGGGTTCTTATCAATCTGGTAGAGTTCTGGGGATGAGATGCATACTCTCATTACAGTGAGCCCAGTCTAGGAGAGGTTCATTGCTGTGGTTTCTAGCCTTAGGGGCTCTCAGGCCAGATGACAATGGCATCACACTAAAAATATGAGCTCAGTAGTGTCACACCCAGAGGTACTGAAATCCCTGTTACACTCATAAGACTAATCCCAACTCTTTCCTACTTTTCCTAGGATTCCCTTCTCTTGGTCCTAACCTAGATCTGACAGCAATACAAAGTTAAGTGATCAGGGACATTGCCTCTGACAGGCAGGCCATGCTGACCTTGGTATCACTACTTCTGAGAAGGTTGGCACTGATGGCTGACCCTCAGCTACATGGGTTCAGGATTTTCTTGCTTGTTCATCCATAGCTCCTTCTGCCTACTCCCATTGATTCAGAGCTTACTTCCTCTTCCATTCATTCACCTGCATGAGCATCATGCCCACGCATCAGACCCATCAGGCTATCTGGAATGGGGTGCCTTGACAATTAGTTTTAGAGATCTCCATTTAACTCTTTCCAAAGAGCTTTCTCAGTATTTCTTTTGCTGTCAACAACTATAACTCTGGGAGTCACGTACTGCCTCTAGTAACCAGCGAGACCTTTTATGGAAACTCCTCATAGACAGAAGTTTATATCTTATCCTAGAGGCAATAAGTGGCCACTTAAGCTTTCTAATCACGGCAGTGACATGGTGAAATCTGTGCTTTCAGAGTATTAATTTTGCAGCTCTGTGGAGGATGGATTAGAAGAGGAAAGACTGAAGCTAAGGAGATCAGTTAAGAGGCTATTTCAATAGTCCAGACAAGAAGGGATATAGTGCTGATTCCTAGGAATCATTGATGACATGGGTAACAGTCATGGATCTCAACATGTGCCTCATAATGAATCTGCAGCACCCTGCTTCTTATGAGGTTTTCCAGATGTAAACAAGCATTAAAGAATTTCCCTATACAGAATGTATGCGAGTAAATACACTGCATTTGGAGGAGGAGGAGGAGGGGAGAGCAGTAATAATTATGGAGATGAGGAAAGTTCTTCGGTAGGGGTGGCACCTGAGCTGTGCGGTGGATAGAGGGCTGGGCTTGGAGTCAGGAAGACCTGAGTTCCAATTGACCTCAGACACTAGCTGTGTGACCCTAGCCAGATCATTTAACCCTGCTTGCCTCAGTTTCCTCATCTGTAAAATGAGCTGGAGGAGGAAATGGCAAACCACTCCAGTATCTTTGCCAAGAAAACCCCAAATAAATTGATGAAGAAAAGGACTGAACAACAGCAAAAAGGGATTCTCTGTCCAAGGTAGTCTCACATAGCTGCCCTGCCAATACGACTTCTTTTAATTTCCCAATGATGAATATCACCAGTGCCTGTTCTAATGGAAGAACTTGGATTCAAGTCTATCAGATCTGATGACAATGCCCAGAGAAAGTCACTATCTCTGCCCCATTGTCCCAGGAATGTGGGTGGAGATACAATCATAGGCTTGGCTGAGATGGAGTCATTGCTGAAGGAAAGCTGGGAGTGTAATCTGTACAGGGTATGAACACAGACTGCAATCCTATCAGCTACCACCTATCTGTTACAATTCTTCCCCCGAGCCTTGCATTGTTTAGTCCCCACTAAGACATGGGGGGTGGGGAGGAGGGAGGGAGCAGACTTCATGGAGTGCTTATGTTACTGCCAGGGCATTATGCCTTCTGATAGAGGTACACTAGAGAGAAAAGACAAGGGGGGATGGAATAAGCATTTATTAAGCATCCACCATGTGCCAGGCACTGTGCTAAGAGCTTTACAAATATTATCTCATTTGGTCCTCACAGTAGCCCTGAGATAGTTGCCATTGTTATTATTATAATAATAATTATAATATTTGATATTGTTGTTATTATATTATATGATCATCATCTCCATTTTACAGATAAGGAAACTGAGGCAGACAAAGGTTAAGTGACTTGCCTAGAATCAGGAAGCATCTGAGACTGGATTTGAACTCAGGTCTTCCTGACTCCAGGCACAGCACTCTACCCACTACTCCACCCAGCTGCCACAAGACTAAATAGATGCATCATGGATACGCCTATAGCTGACTTTATGACACAAGTAGTCATCACACAATCCTTTGGTGTTCTCTGGGCCTTGGACTTTGCGCAACTTAGAGCATAACCCAGTGGATGGACTTCCTCGAGGGACACAACACAGGACACGAGGATAAACACATAAGGAAAACCATCTGGGAAAGAGCAGACCCTAAGGTCCTCCTGGTTTGGCCAAGAGATTGTTTCATCTGCTCTCCTGGCTCCGATCCTCTTGGCTCTGGGATCGTAGCATAATGGGCCAGCTTGAACAGCAGTACGGAGACTCTTTCTGTCCTGGTTTTCACCAGCTGCCTCGAGACAACCTCGGATTAGGAGAGGGTGTTGACGCCCTCGGCAAGACTGAGTCGTTACTTTCAATTTGGTTCAACAAGCAATTAATGGAGCATCTACCATAGGGGAGGCACCGTGCTAGTTGTGCTGGGGGTGCAGAGACAGAAACAGAATAGCCCTTGCTGTCAAGCTGCTTGCATTTCACAGGGAGAAAAGCAACACGTGATGCAACAAGAAAGCAACACATAATACAAAAGTATTATACAAAATGGATGGAGAGTCAATACAATGCATTGGGAGGGGTGGAGCAGAGAGTACTAATAACTAGGGAGATGAGGAAAGGCATCCTGTAGGGGCTAGCTCCCAAGCTGTGACTTGAAGGAAGCTAGGGATTCTATGAGGCAGAAGTAAGGAGGGAGGGCATTCCAGGCATGGAGCACAGCCTATGCAAAGACACAGAAGTGGGAGATGGAATGTGTGTATGAGGGATGGCAAATAAGCCAGTTTGGCCGGAAGGTAGAGTGCATGAGGAGAAGTAACTGAGATCAGTCTGGAAAGATAGGTTGGAGCCACGTTGACTTTAAATATAAACTCCTCATACAAAGAAGTTTATATCTTATCTTAGAGGCAGTAAGTGGCCACTAAGCTTTCTAGTCATGGGAGTGACATGGTCAGACCTGTGCTTTAGGAATATTAATTTTGTAGCTATGTGGAAGAAGGGATGAAAAATGGGAGAGACTGAAGGGAGGGAAATCAATTAAGAGGCTATTGCAGTATTCAGGACAAGGGGTGATGAGGGTCTGAACTAGGATGGGGACAGTGATCAAATGACATAATATTTGTAGTAAACAACGATCATAAAAATGCTAAGTTCAGTGCCTGGCAAACAGTAGGCACTACATAAATGCTTATTGCCATCCCTCTTCCCTTCTCCATTCTAGTTCCAGTCAAACTGGCCTAAATGCTCTTCCCCATACACAGCATTCCCTGCCTCATCTCAGCATCTTTATGCGGACTGTGCCAGGGAGGATGGAATGCCCTGTACTCACCTCTGCTTCTGGGAAGCTCTACCTCCCATCAAAGTCATTTTGCTGCCTCCTATGTGATTGAAGCCTCTCTTGATCCCCCAAGTTGCTAGTATACCCCCCCCCCCGCCCATTACTTTGTTTTAAGTTTGTATAGGTAGCAGAGGTGGAGTGACCATACAGTGTAATAAGGGCCAGTTTTTGAAGCATAGGCAGATGTGCCTTGCCTCATTTTAGTCCTTGAACCATGGGCAGATATTCTCTGGTTTCAGTTTAAACAACCATGTAGAAACTGGTAAGCCAACTTGCGGTTGTGAATGACTAGGGGGCTAGTACTGTGTGATGATGAAAAGTCTACTAATTGGCTGTGGAGCCAGTAGAAGAGATAACTCAGGAGGGGCTCAGACAGGATTGAGTGTGCACATAAAAGGTATAAACCGCTGATCCACCAGTCTCTTTTTTTCTTGGTGGCTTGGCATAAGGAGAGCTGTTTTGAGCTGGTGGGTGAGGGGAAGAAGGAATGCCCTGTCTTCCACACGTCTCTGATACATCTGTGAACACGTAGTGTCTCTACTTCTTTTGTGGTTGTTATTTTCTGATCTTAGGCGAATGAGTATTCTGATAGGGGAATCACTAGGTGACCCGGTGAATCTGAAAGACCCTGAGGTGCCATAAAAGGTCCCACTAGTGACTAGAGGCACATGCAGCGGCTACCAGAGCTGTAGTTGTTGACAACAAAGGAAACACCGGCAGACAGAGAGTAAAAGGTGGCAGCTTCAGGAACTATGCCTCCTTGAAATGACAGAAATGCTGACTATGGACTTTAGAAAGGCAGTGAAGCCCAACAGATAGCTGCATCAAAGGGGAACTCTATAAGAACTCCACAAATGGGAAGAAAGACTTCCAGTGCCAGAACTTGTGAAGTGCTCCTTCGCATCACGTGTTCCTTTCGCACGGAACTCGCTACCCTTGTAGTTCGAGCCCGCTCTCCCAGGTTCCTCAGGAGTGCAAGGAGAAACGAGTCACTTGTAGGAGAATGTTTTTGCACCAATTCTTCTTGCTGTTGCTGTTTTCAGTCACATCTGACTCTCCGTGACCTCGTTTAGGGTTTTCTTGGCAAAGATACTGGAACGGTTCGGCATTCCGTCTCCAGCTCATTTCACAGATGAGGAAACCGAGGTAGAGTTAAGTGACCGTGCAGGGTCATGCTAGTAAGTGTCCGAAGCCAGATTCGAACTCAGAAAGCTGAGTTTTCCTGATTTCAGGACCAGCACTCCATCCACTGCACCACCTAGCTTCTTGCTATACCTTCTCTAGAAATCACTTTTCCAAAAGTTAATGGAGTTCAATTAGCAGATTGAGAATGGAGACCGTACTAGTGGGGGCTCAAAAGCTTCAGTGTTTGAAGCTACAACACCTCAGAGCTACCCCTAGGATGCTGAGAGAAGCGATCTGCTATTTTCTGGGGACTGTGACTATTAGTATTCTGTTGGGGAAGTGACTCCAGAAAGGATATTGCATACGTACTTTATTATATACATATATTCTATTGTTTCTCAATAGAAGTTCCTCGAGGGCAGGGACTTTTTTTTAAAAAATGCCTTAATGACTAGCACAAAGTATTCATTCTATTGTTCTTTTCTTTTAATGTTACCCCACACTCAGAAAAAATACTCAACTGCACCCCTATAGATCATGGGAAAGAAGTAGCCATCCATGAAGAATTCCTGAATGGGAAGAATTGTTCTCTTTCCCCTGGGTCATCCTTGGAGAGGCAGCTGTAGTTTAGTGAGGCGTCTATGGTGTAGTGAAAAAAGCACCAATCTTGGAGTTGGAAGACATTGGTTTCAAACTCCATCCTGGCCAATTACTACCCATCACTTTGGTCAAGTCATGTTATGTCCTCTGACTCTCAATTACCTCCACAGTAAAGCAGGGATTGTAGCCCCTGAGCTATCTAGCTCACAGGAGTGGTATAAGGCAACACTGTGAACCTTAAAACAACCATGCAAATGAGAGCCACCATCTGACCACTAGTGTAGAATCATAGACTCTAGGTGACCATCTAGGCCAACCTGCACCTGAACAAGAATCTCTACAACTGACAGCAGTAAGTGGTGGTCCAGACACAGTAGGGGAAAGCCCACTGTCTCCCAAAGAAGCTGCTTCCACTTGTAGGCAGCTCTGTTAAGTTTTTCTTGACATCTAGCCTAAATTTGTTTCTTTGTACCTTCTACCCATATTGCTCCTAGTTCTGTCCTCTATGCAGAGCGAGTGCAATCCATCTTTCTTATGGCAGCCCTGCACATACTTGAAGACAGCTATTCTCCCTGGCTCAAATCTTTTCATCTCCAAGGCTAAGCATTCTTAGTTTCTCCAACTAATTTTCATACTACATGATCTCAAGGCCCTTTACCATCCTGATTCTCTTTTTTGGATATTCTCCATCTTATCAATGTGCTTTCTAAAATGTGGTGCCCAGACTGAACACAATACTCAAGATACAGTTTGACTAGGAATGAGCATGATAGGACTATCACCTCCCTAGTCTGGGACACTGTGTCTCTCTTAATGCCATCCAGGATCGCATGGCTGATTTATATGGAGCTTGTCATCCAGTAAAACTCCTAGTTCTTTCTCAGACAAACTTCTGGCTCTCATCCTATATTTTGTACTTAAAAAGTAACTCTCTCTCTCTCTCTCTCTCTCTCTCTCTCTCTCTCTCTCTCTCCCTCCCTCCCTCCCTCCCTTTCTTTATATTTTACCCTGAGCCCAGCATACACTGCTTGACATATTGAAAGCACTTAATAAATTTTTGTCACCTCCCTGCCTTAGCACAGTACCTGACACATAGTAGGTCCTTCACAAATTGTTTCTGCCTGCCTCAGCACAAAGCCTGGACCGTCGTCGTAGGCCTCTGATAATTGTTTACCGTCTAACTCCCCTCCTCGCTCACATCCATTCCCCTCGTGGCATCCGTTACTCACTCTGAATCTCGTTGTTGTTGAGGTATAGGTGTTCCAGCCGGTTGTTGATGGCCGGCACGTTGCTGAGCTTGTTGTGAGACAAGTGGAGGACCAACAGGTTGGAGATGTTGAAGGAGTTCTTGGGGAGCCCCTTGTCAGACAGCTGGTTGTAGTTGAGTCGGATAAAGGAGAGGTTGGGGAAGCCCTTGAAGTAGCCATTGGGGATGTTCTCGATGTTGTTGCTGTCCAGGAAGAGCTGGTGGATGGCTGTGGGGACCTTGGGGGGCATCTTCCTCAGAATGTTGTGAGCGAGGTTGAGCTGCATGAGGTTCTTGAGGCCCTGGAAGGTGTCGGGCTTGAAGACCCCGTCACTGAGCTTGTTGTGGTGCAGATCCAAGAGCACCAGGTTCTCCAGCTTGCTAAAGGCACCTGGAGGGATTTTGTTGATTTGGTTCTGGCTCAGCCTTAGCTGTTCCAGGTTTCGGGGCAGGGCCATGGGGACCTCTTGGAGCTGATTCTTCTCCATGTAGAGGAAGACCAAACTCTCCAGCTTCTCCAACACCTTCTGGTCTATCTTGCGGATACGGTTGTTGTCAAGGTTGACCCACCTCAGGCCAGTGGCATTCTTGAAGGACTCTATGGGGAGGTCCGTGATGAAATTGTTCTGAAGGTAGAGATAGTGAATTCGGGATGGGATGACTGGTACCTTTCGCAAGTTGCGGCTGTCGCAGTAAAGGGCTGATGGGAAGTCTGGGGGGCAGTAGCATTCTCTAGGGCAGTCAGGAAAGATCGATGGGGGTCCTGGGGGGAGGGGAGGAGGCAGGTCTGTGGGTTCAGCGGGCTCTTCAAGACCAGGTCTGTATGGAGGAGGGACTCTGGGTGTAGGCTTGGGTTTGGGCCCGGGTTTAGGTCGCCTTCTGGGGGGCCTGTTTTGGCTATGGGCTCCCGAGAACAAGATGAAAAGGAGAAGGAGGGCCCAGCAGAGAGAGGGCTTCATGGTCCAGGGCATTCACCTGCAGTACGGAGATATAGGAGGCTTATTAGAATATGAAATAGGTTAGACTAAGGCACCTTGACAAAGAAAATGGCCAGCTCTGTAACTGGGATTCCCCAAAAGACAACAGGAGAGGACTCACAGTGAAATCCTGGCCCAGGCCAGAGACAGAGGTGGGTGGGGAACCTGTGTTTTCTCTATTTGCTCCAGAAAAGAAGGAAGAGAGGGGAACTAAGTCCCTGGATACTCTGCTCAGTGTCCTTGGCCTCTTGGTAACATGCCTGAGTCACTCCGGGGAGGTCGGTGACTAGCCCATTAGGAATCAGGAGTCTCGGCTCTGCTCCAAAATTGCAAAAATGTCATCTAACTTTTCATCTGCCCATCTGTGAAAGAAGAAAAATGTCTCTCCCTCCCAACCTCAGTAAGAGAAGGGTGGTGGTATAGTATGAATCACTAGGTGTTAGAGATGGTAGACACTTTAGACGTTGTCCAGCTCAAGGGTTCTTAACTGGGGTTCATGGACCCCAGTAGGTAAGTGGATAGATTTCAGGGGGGTCTGTGAACTTCAATGAGAAAAAATGATGTCTTTATTTTCACTAACCTTTAGTTTCCTTTCTACTCCTATGTATTTTATGTTATGCATCTAAAAACCTTCTGAGGAGTCCATGACAATAGATTACCAAGGGCTTGGTGACATAAAATGTGGACTAGGTGAACCACTTCCTTTTACAGATGAAGCAGCTGAGACCTGGGGAACAGAGGTAACTTTCTCTTTCAGGAGCTGCTTGGTGAAAAGGTACCATAGGCATCTAGCCATCCACAGCCCTGCTCAGGGCAGCTCTGGGCTGCTCCTCCTGCTCTCCTCCCACTTGGCTCACACAGCCCCAGTCTTTGCCTGTAGCACACAGACTCACAATTTCCCTCAGACATCGTGTTCCTTGGAAAAACAAACAGAGAGATGTGAGATAGAAAAGGCCCTTTCAATCTTTCTGACCTGGGATTGCTGCAATCCATCTCTACTAAGAAAAGAAGGACATGGGCTACTATAGAAGGAGAGACTGAAGGCAGATGTCAGGAAGAACTTTCTGGCCATCGGCAGTGGGAGAACATTGGCATAGGAGACTGAGAAGTGGAGAGTCTTACTCCACCAATGGGGGGGGGGCCTGTTCAGGGTGGAGCAGTGCTGTCTAAAGTCAGAGAGAGAGACAAGTTGTTTTTTGCCCTTGAGTTTTTTGCTAGCCTGGGGATTCTGGGATTCCTAGCCCTGCTTTCTACCCCTCCCCAACCACTGGAACTTTCTCAGGGACCTCCTGAGGGTCACATTGCATCTAAGTTGTCAAACACTCCAAGGGAAAGAGAAAAAGGAAGTCGGGTAGTTGACACATGATGCCAATCAGAAATGAGCACAATTATGTGTCTGACTAGCGATGTTTTCTCTTCTCATCATGGTATTTATCCTTATCAACTTGTGTATTATATTCACCCACTAGGATGTAAGTAGAGGGGCTATTTTTTTTGTTTGTTTTGTCTTAATAACCTCAGAGTCAAGCGCAGTGCCTTATCTATGCTTCTTGGATTGAATTGGGTTGGTTTTGCCATAAGATCAGTCCTTTCAGACTAGCCCACAGTGGGGTGGAATGATAGTTACAAGCCCTCCAGGGGAGTGAACTGCCTTCCCCTGGCAATTGACTACTGCCCTACCTCTCCTCCAGGGCATTTTCCCCTCCTCGTTAAACCCTGAAGTTGATCTGGAGCAGAACTTGGAGACTAAGAGGAGAGCTAGAAGAAAGTGGCCAAGTAGCCTTCATTAGAAGAGGACTAACAGAGGGGAAGGTTTTAGGAGTGTTGGGGAAGGCCTTAGGAGTGCTGACTGCCTCACAACATGGGAGCTACAGGGAAGAGAGGCTGGCTGTTTCAAAGATTAGGTGACCTAGGTTTGTCTCCATCAGCACTGACGGCAGTCCTCTAACTTTCCCAACAGGCCTGCCACCTCCACGCTCCCCCCATACCACAGTGAAGCCTTTTCTCCAAACTCCTCCTTCCCCTTTCCTGGGCCCTGGAGAACTTATTAATAGAGCAGCAGATGATCCCTGCAGGAAGGGACCAAGTGGGACACCTCAGCGAACTGGGTGGCAGAGCCAGGAATAGGTGTCTGCTCTGGGGGGGGTGGGGGGTGGGGGGAGTCAAACCTAGCCCAAAGAAGAACTTACCCATGAAAGCAGACCATTCATCACTCCCCACTCCACCCCTGCCCCCATGGCTGGTCCTATGAGGCTGCTTACATACACTTGGCAAACTGGCTCCCTCCACAAGATGGACTTCTGGGCTACCCAGTTCTGGTGATGGCCGCAGTGGTAGAGAAGGAGAAAGGGGCCCCACAGATGAGGGAAGAGGAGCGCTGCCAGCCCTCAGAGGGCCCCTGCCAGCTGGCAGCTGCATCTGAATGCCCAGACGACCCCCTAGAGAGCACCCAGTGGCTTCTGTCCAACTGACGGTGGGGAAATATCAATAAGGATGAGGCCACTGGTAAAACAGCAAGGACTTCCAACCCTCACTCTTTCCTCTCTTCTCCCTTCCTGAGTTGAGAAGTTTTCCCAGCATCAGTGAGGTGGCTGGGAAGGGACATGAAGAACATCTCCCCAGTTACCTGCCATCAGCCCCACTCCAAGCTCCACTCCATTTTGCTTCTTTGCACAGACACTGGAGCATCTCTCCTCAGTAAGGAGTCCTATTTCAAATCCAGATCTGCCTCTCCTTCCTCACTTCCCAATTGCTGTTGTTCAGTCATTTCAGTTGTGTCTGACTCTTTATGACCCCATTTGGGGTTTTCTTGGCAAAAATACTGGAGTGGTTTACCATTTCCTTCTCCAGCTCATCTTACAAATGAGGAAACTGAGGCAACCAGGGTTAAGTGACTTGCCTAGGGTCTCTCTCTCTCTCTCTCTCTCTCTCTCTCTCTCTCACACACACACACACACACACACACACACACACACACACACACGGTAAATGTCTGAGGTCAGATTTGAATTCAAGAAGATGAATCCTCCTGATTCCAGGCCTAGTTCTCTCTCCACTGCACCATCTAGCTGCTCCCTGAAAAGAATTGAATTACTTTTGCCAGATTTCTCAAAAGCCTCCTAAGCAGGCTGTGGTCCCTGAGAAGTCACAAGGTGCAGTGGAAAGCCTCTGCTATGCCTTAGAGTTACAGACAACTCAGGTGTTGGGGAATTTGCTTTTCTTGACTATGCACAATTGTTACAAGGATTTTGTTTTTCTTTCTTTTTTCCCCAGAGGGGTAGCTGGGGGAGGGAGGAGAAATTAATGCCTGTTAATTGAAAAAAAAAGAATTAAAAAAAAAGACCAAAGTGGGGACAGACTTGTGTGAGTCTCCAACTCATTCTTGGTCATGGTGATGACTGCTAAAAGTGTACTTTTCCCAAAAAGCACCTCTGGCCTCTTTTTTTCTCTTTTCCCCTTCTCTTCCCTTCCCTTTCTCCTCTCTCTCTCTCTCTCTCTCTCTCTCTCTCTCTCTCTCTCTCTCTCTCTCTCTCTCTCTCTCTCTCTCTCTGTTTCTGTCTCTGTGTCCCAATGTCTTTTGTTCACTCCCCCTCCCACCTCTTCCTCTCCCTGTCTCCTCTCTACTCCTCTTATTTTCTCTCCTCGGCTTCCATCTGGTCATTCTTCCTCCACCCCTTCTCCATAGCATGCCTTCCAGCTGGTTCCAATCAGAGGAAAGACTGGCCACTTGCAGAGTGACTACAGATCTCCACTGCCCAGCTTCCAAGGCCAGGGTCACATCCTCTCACACTACATAACCACGTGTATTGGCTCACCCTTCTCACACACATAAACACCCACACGTGCCCAGAGAGGCATATATGCATTCTCCCACATACATACATGCCCATGAACATGCACACCATGCCTGGGCAAGATGAAGGGGGCTTGTTCGGGATTCCAAGATGATTCTTCATCTTCCTTTAAAGGGCTTTCCCCACCAAAGAGTCCCTGGCATCCATGGCTACCTCCTTACTTCCCCTCCATCTTCTTGCCACCAAAGTTTTTTTCACTAATTTCTAGATACCGATCAAAGCATTAACTCTTCGTGTAACTTTGGGCAAATCCCCTCCCTACTCTAACCCTCCAATTCCTTCTCTCTAAAATGAGGGGTTTGCACTAGAGGATCCCTCAGTCTCTTCTAGTTCTGGGTACTGACTCTTACCAGCTGTGTGGCTAGGAGGAAATCACTTAACTTCTCTGGCTCTCACTGGTCAGGAAGAGCTTGAATTAGATAACTTTGAAAATCCCTTCTAACTCTAAATCCATCCCCCATGAATACCTGCCATGTATGGCTTAAATGAGATGAATGTACATAAGGTTCTCTGTAAACTCTGTAAACTAAAGCACTATTTAAATGTCAATTGTAATTGGTGTAATTCTAAGATTATGGCAAAACATACAGACGTACACAAAACTGAACCGACTGCAACAGATGATACTTAAGGGAGGATTAGCCATAGTAGCTTCAGGATCTGGAGCTCTTAAGTGGAGTAGTAAGAAAAGCAATGGCCTGGGGATCGGGAAATTTATGGATTCTTGTCTCCCCTCTAGAATTAACCAGCAATGTGACCCTGGGTCTGTCACTTCATCTCTGAAGGCCTAAACGTTCCCTTCCAGCTCGGACAACCTCTCAGCAGCTCCTCGTCTGACCAGTCCTAATATTGATTGGATCAGAAGGATGGGAACTAGGAGGGGAATCCCAGGTCCACAGGTGGCCTTGTGACCATAGGCAAGTAATTTCTTTTCTCTGGGAATAAGTTCCTTATTTGTAACATAAAGAGATTGGTAGGATTAACGTGGCTAAAGGTTGCTTTAGTGCACACATTTTTAACCTGGGGGTCCATGAACTTGCTTTAAAAAAATTGGATAATTGCACTTCAAAAGAATTTGTTTCCTTTGTACTCCTATGTACTTTATTTTATGCATTTAAAAATATTATTGTGAGAAGGAATCCATAGGTTTTACCAGATTGCCAAAGGGGCCCATTGCACAAAATGGTTGAGAATTTAACCTTTTTGGATAGTAGGACCCTGGACTCAGAGTCAGGAAAACCTGCATCCAAATTGTGCCACCAGCTGTGTGACCCTGGGCAAGTCACGTACCCTCTCTGTGCTTCGGTTCCTCCTACATATAGTGAGAGGGCTGGACCTGATGGTTTTGAAAGCTCCTTCCAATTCCAAATGGATGATCCTGAATTCATAATTCTATGTAAGTTGCTGCCTTATTCAAAGCAAACCTTGAAATCTTTTCTTATCTCTGTGTCTAACGTCCACAAGCTCCCAGCCTTCCTGGGACCCTGCCACGTCTTTGTCTCAGCTCTGAGGCACAAAGGAGGCCAGCACTTCCCCCAAAGCCTAGCACCAGTCTGGGGGGAGGTTTTCATTACTCTTTCCCCTGATGGACCACAGCCCGGTGCTACTGAACTATTGGACCCTCTTACAGAAATATAGAATCTCCGAGTTGGATGAGACCTCCAAAGTCATCTGACCTAACCCATCCCTAAAGAAGAATTCTTCTGACAAAACTCTGGAGAGCATTCAACCACCTTCTCCTTAAAAACCACCCCTGAATGGAAACCCGCAGCCTGCCAAGGCGGCCCATTCCCCATTTGGAGAGCCCTCCGGTTATCGACCTCTTCAGCCTTCTTCTCATTCCTTCTAGTTCTGCTTTCTGCGGCTGAGGAGAAAAGTCTATTCCCTTCTCCCACCCTTGAAATTCTTCTGCTTCCTGAGTCTTCTCAACACTGACCTTTAACCAATCCTCACACAGCAGGTGGGTCCTTCGAAGCTTTATGTCAGCGCTATGGTATCCTAGCTATCTCTTTCTCCCAATGCCACCAGCCTTTAGCCGGCCTCTAGGGCAGTTGGATGGTGCCCCAGATTTTCCCTGTCCCGGGCCCTTTCTTTATAATCCTTCTCCTTCTGTCTCCATACTCCAGGGGGTTCCTAAGTCCCCCCGAGCTAATTCGATGCCTCACAGAGGGAAAAGGGGCTCTTAACCACAGGAACCTAAGAGCTTATCCTCTCCCTTTCTCTCGTCCCCTCAGGCCCCATTAGGCCCATTATTTCTGTTGATTTTGCTCAGGATAAACTGCTCCCTCCTGAGGCTTTTCTGACAGGTCACCGCCCCTTCCTTCTCCAACTTGGCTCTAGAAGGGGAATATCTGACCGAACAGACATTGCTGAGGCAATGGCATAAGTCTTGGATGCTAATGAGAGGTCCCTGACAACCAGAAACCTTCGCCCCAGGACTAAAAGCTCCTGTTTGTGTTTCCCAATCAGAGCTTCTTAGCTTAGGATCCATGGATAGATTTCAGGGGTTCTGTGAACTTGGAAGGGGGAGGGGGGAGCGCATGCCCTTATCAATAGAATTGATTTTCTTTATGATCCTAGATATTTTATTTATTCATTTAAAAACTTTATTCTGAGAAGGGGTCCGTAGACTTCACCAGACTGCCTAAGGGTTTAGTACATGCAAAAAAGGTTAAGAACCTCCAGTCCAGAGGATAAGCTTTCTGGAGACCATGAGCATGCCTTTCTTTCTTTTTTTTATTGCTGTCTCACCCTGCACTTCCTATAGGGCTCTGCATACACTAAGTACTCAATAGATGCTTGTTGACTGCTTGTTGTCATTCTTTTCATCAGACCCAATTCACTAAGCATTGGTTTTGTTGTGTGCGTTTTCATTTAGCAGCTTTAATGGCTACTTTCACCCTCTCAATTCAATTCAATCAACATTTAACTAGCTCCTGCAACCCCACCAGGTGTTGGAGATTACAAAAATTGCAAATGGTGCAGTCTCCGCCCTTCAGGGGCTTAGGATCTAATGGAGATTTGGGAGACTGGGGGACACAGGACAATCACGGAGCGAGAAGAGTAGAAGAGAAACGGACCAAATGCTTTAGGAAAATCTAAGGAGAAAAGGATCCACTTTCAGCTGGGCTGGTCAAGTGAGGCTTCATGGAATAGGGAGCCTTTGAGCTGAGCCTTAAAGAAAGAGAAGGATTTCAGTGGAGCATCTTATAGGCAATGGAGTATTTATTGTCCAGACAAACCTGACCCTGTCACTGTATTAGCTACCAAAACATCTTCAGTGGCTTCATATTGCCTATAGAATGAAATTCAGCCTCCTTAACCTGGCATTCAATGACTCCCTCAGTATGCTTACAATGCTTTTTTTTTTTTTTCTATGCTTTGGAAGTACCTTCCTCCCCTGTGGCCGCCTCTCTGATTGGACGACTATTCCCAGAAACTCCATTTAAGGAGAGTATCCAGGCAAACCCCAGATCCAAGAGCGGCTAGACGGATAGAATATCAGCCCTGCAGTCAGGAGGAACTGAGTTCAAATCCAACCTCAGACACTTATTAGCTGTATAATCCTGGGCAAGTCACTCAACCCTGTTTGCCTCTGTTCCTCATCTGCAAAATGAACTGCAGAGGGGAATGGCAAACCACTCCAATATCATTTGCCACGAAAACCCTATATAGGGTCCTGAATAGCCAAATGTGACTGATTGGCTAAACGACAACATCCAGGCAAACTGTGTCCCGTTCTGGCTGCTCTCTGGACTCCTCCTGCCATTCCCTACACCTCCCCTTTTCACTTGTGGTCTTCTTCCGCTAGAGTATGAGCTCCCTGAGGGCAGAGACTATATTTCCTTCTTCTTATAGTACAAATACAAGCACCAATTCCCAGCACTTGGCAGTGTCTGCTACGTTGTAATCACTTAACAAATGCTTCTTGGCTTGGCTCGTCTCTCAGCCTTGTCTTCCCCTTTGCGTAAATGCAAGATGCAGTCAGACTGGACTGTTAGCTGTGGCTTTGCCTCCCCTCCTTCATACTCCCACCTCTCTGCATCTGTGCAGATGATTCTCCCTACCTGGAACACACTCCCTATTCTCCATTTATTGAAATCTTTCAATGCTCAGTTCAATGTCACCTCCACCATGAAATCTTCCCTATTTCCCTAGCTCAGGAAATGTTAACCTTCTTTGTTTCAGTCAACAAGTACTTAGTCTACTGTGTTCCATGTCCGATGAAGCCCATGGACTCAGAATAATATTTGTTGCCTACATTCATAATTTAAGGAAGTACTAAATTTCCATTAGAGATTAGCATACAATACAGCTGCAGTTCTTTTTTCTCATCTAAGGTCATGGATTCCCCTGAAATCTATCTGTGGACCCCAGGTGAGGAACCCCTGCCTGAGCTGAAAGTGACCTCTAGCTCCTCAAATTTTCCCACCCTACCTTGTCTGTGTCCTTTGCCCCATCATACCCTGCTCACTATTATGTATTTCTATCTGTATACATTCAATCTGATTGTAAACTCCTTGAGAATCCATACTGAGTGGACACTTGTGGAAAGAAAGGGCACCTCCAGAGAAAACACTAACCCCATAAAAGAAGTTTGCAGTGAGAGCTGTCAAAGCCAGCACCAGCTAGGAAGCTAAGTGGCACAGTAGTAGCCCCTAGTCAGGAAGATTTGAGTTCAAATATGGCTTCAGAAACTTACTAGCTCTGTGACCCTGGCCAAGTCACTTAATCTCTGCCTCAGTTTCCTCATCTGTAAAATAGCAATAATAACAATAGCACCTACCTCTCAGGGTTGTTTCAAGGATCAAATGAAATAATATTTGTGAAACACTTAGCAAAACTTCTAACACATAGGAGGGGTCTGACAAATGCTTAATCTCTTCCCTTTAGAGAATTCCTGAATCCAAAGCCTTGGTATTGGGCGGGGGGAACCTCTTTCCTGCTTCACCTTGTCTAGCTGCTTGGGTCAGGGCTAGGGTGACAGGGTCTGGATTAAGGCTGCTGATGGGTTTGAGATACGGTTATGGTTGGGAGGAAGGCAGTTTCTTGTTTATTTTGAAGGCAGCATGGTAGAAAAAGCAGTGGTCTTGAAGTCAGAAGACCGGGGTTGGAGACTAAGTCCTAACACTTACGCATAGGCTTAAGACTCTGGGCCCCAATTTTCTTTTTCTTTTTTTTAATTTTTATTATCTAATATATTTAGTTTTCAGCATTGATTTTCACAAGAGTTTGAATTACAAATTTTATTCCCATTTCTACCCTCCCACCCACTCCAAGATGACATATATTCTGGTTGCCCTGTTCCCCAGTCTGCCTTCCCTTCTGTCACCCCACTACCCTCCCATCCCCTTTTCCCTTCCTTTCTTGTAGGGCAAGATAAATTTCTACGTGCCATTGCCTGTGTTTCTTATTTTCTGGTTGAATGCAAATTTTTTTTGTTTTTGTTTTTGAACATCTATTTTTTTAAAACTTTGAGTTCCAAATTCTCTCCCCTCTTCCCTTCCCACCCATCCTCTCTCCCTAAGAAGTCAAGCAATTCAACATGGGCCACATGCGTATCATTATGTATAACCCTTCCACAACACTCATGTTGTGAAAGACTAACTATATTTGGCTTCTTCCTAACCAATTCCCCTTTATTGAATTTTCTCCCTTGCCCCTGTCCCTTTCCGAAAGTGTTTGTTTTTGATTACCTCCACCCCCATCTGCCCTCCCTTCTATCATCCCCCCTTTTTTATCTTCTTCCTC
>CM053626.1:255607864-255634176 GCA_028646595.1 Phalanger gymnotis
ATTTCTAAAGCTGCCCCGCCTCCGTTGCCTCAGGGGTGGAAGCCGAACCACAAACTCCGACCTGTCCTGCAGCTTTTCCCACTAACCTTCTGTGTAGTCTTTGCTGTTTGTGGGTTGTGAGGTCTGGTACATGCCACAGCTCAGTAATTCAGCATGCTAGGGCACTATCCGCTCCACTCCTGGTCTCGACGGTCCGCGATCTGCCGCGCCGCGATCTGCCACGCCGCGCTGCGCTGGGCTCTGCTTGGCTCAGCTCCGCTCCCCTCAGCTTGGGGCTGGGAGTTCCGTTTGGGACAGACCTTACCCCGAGACCATCCAGGCTGTCCTGGGCTGGAGCCCTGCTTCCCTCTGCCACTTTGTGGGTTCTGCAGTTCTAGAATTGGTTCAGAGCCATTTTTTTTATAGGTTTTTGGAGGGACTTGGTGGGGAGCTCACGCCGGTTACTGCTTTCCAGTCGCCATCTTGGCTCTGCCCCCTTTTCATCCATTTTCAATGTCAATCCTTTGTTTAAATAGCTCAGATTGGAGCCGGTTTTATGACATCCTCCATTTTTATTCTCCTAATTCAGCATCGACTTTTTATATCTTTGCTATAATACTAGGTGATTGATTACAGAGTCAGTTAATCTGGAAATAATACCCACATCTGTATCTAATTTTTTCCTATCAATTAAGATATAGTCAGCTTTAACTTTTTTAAAAAAAATTGTTTGATGCTTACCAAGTCCAGGGCTGTTTGTCTCTTAAAGTAGTATTCATGACATATAATAACGAGGCTTCCTTATAGTCTATAACTTGACCATTGACCTCTTTCATTTCTTAATCTTCAACCAAATTTTCCGGCATATTTTTTGCTGTCTTCCCTTGTGACCACTTTGCATTGAGGTTAAAGAATATTCCATTATGTTCTGATTTAACTCAAACGGTCAATTTAAGTTCTTTGTAGAATGTCCCTTCTTCCATGTCCTTTGCCATAAAAGTAGAAACTTAGGTTACCATTATCTTGATGGTGGTCTTTAGCAATATTCATTTTGAGCACTGTCATAGAATATGCCCACTATGAAATGATGTCCTTGTTGCACTTGGACACAGGATAAAATCTACTAACTCCTTTAGTTGACTCTCCAAAGAGAATCTCTGAGTCATCCTTCCACTCAGCTGCAACTTTCTTTTTGTCTTCCTGTTTTGTTTATAGCGAGCATGGCAATTTCATATAATTAACTCCCTCCAGGGAAATGTGAACTCATTGGTCACTGGATAAAGATCTCAGATTCAGGACACCAACAATTGAATTTTGTTCATAGATGATCTAAAAACTGTAACTCTTAGCATTCTTTGTTCCCCCTTTTACCACTTTAATTTCAGAAGCAGAAGACCTTAGGACCATTTTGTATTTTTCTTGTCTTTCTATTGTCAAAGAATTCATCCACTAGTGGCCAAAATTCTGGGGAGGGCCTTCTCCATCCTTAACTAAGCTACTCCTCAAAAAGCAGACATAGTCTGTTACTAAGAAAGGAATAAACAGGAATAAAATTATTCAGGAAAGGGGTGAATTGAAAAAGGGATGAACTTGAGTAATAGAGTGAGTTATCCATTAGGAGTCAGAGGACCCCAGTTCAAATTCTGTCTCTGACACTTACTACTATTTAAGGTTACTGACTTCACCTTTCTAAGCCTCAGTTTCCTCATCTGTAAAAATGAAGGCAAAGGATGAGATGGCGGTCGTTTTAAATCTATCACCGGAATAACAAATGGATAGCCTGGGTGCTGCACTGGCCCATATGGAATGTTAAAACAAAGAGAAGAACTCTGGTACATAGGGGGTTAGATGCTGTGTAAAAGTTTTATTGGATATCATAAGTCCATTGAATTATGGAAAGATTAATCTTTTCTTCCCAGCTAGAATGTGAACTCCTTGAGGGTAGGGATCATATCTTATACTCCTTGTTCCTACAGCCAGAGTCTTTCTACCAGTCAGGTAGAAAGACCTACTGACTCTAGCTCAAATCAGCTCCAAAAAGCCAATCGTTAAATGTTCAACATGAGCATTTCAATAAACCTCATAAATCGGCAAACACTACAAATCAGGGATTGATCTATTGTTTTGTCGATTGTCTAGAAATGAAACAAAAGGCAGAAGATGTTAATAATGAATAGAAAACTTTAAAATGTATCTTATGCTGTTCCTTTCACTGCACTACAAGGTGATGCTCTAATACCAGGTTTTCCTGGTCATGCCATATCTGTAGCTCATTTGGGGTGCCATGTTTTAGAAAGGACATTGACAACCTGCAATATGTTAACCGGATAGAAAGGGGGAACCACAAACCATGTCATATGAGAATTTCATAGGATCATACATTAAGAACTAGAAGAGGCCTCTCAGAGGCTATCTTGTCTACTCCCCATCATTGTTTAGCCAGAAGAAAAGACTGAGATTAAATGAGAACTGTCTTCAAGTACAGAATTTGAATAGCCCTTATGTAAAAGACTTGTTCTATGTAGGCAGCTAGGTGTTACAGCGGCCAGAGCCATTCGTTGGCCTTCAGGTAGAAAGACCTAATTTCAAATTTAACTCCAGACATTTATAAGTTGTATAACTGGACAAATCACTTAACCCTGGTTTGCCTCAATTTCTTCAACTGTAAAATTAATCAATCAATAAACATTTATTAAACATTTACTATGTGTTATGCCCTGTGAATACAAATACAAATACAAAAGGCCATCCCTGTCCTCAAAGAGCTTACAATCTAAAGGGGGAAACAACATGCTGACAATTCTATACAAATCAAGCTGTATGCACTTCAAACAGGTAAAAACTAACAGTAGGAAAGCACTAGAATTAGGAGGGTTTGGCAAAGTTTTCTTGTAAAAGATTGAGACAATTATAGCCCTTACCTCCTGAGGTTGTTGTAAAGATCAAATGACAATATTTGTAAAGCATTTTAGCATAGTATCTGAAACATAGTAGGCACCGTATAAATGTTACTTGTTGTTGTTGCTCTGGTTGGCACCAGTGGGCAATTAATGGAAGTTGTAGACGGGCAGATTTAGGTTCGTCCTAATGAAAACCTTTTTTTAACATGGAGAGCTCTCCAAAAAGTAGATGGAAGGCTAGACGACCAATTATCAGAGATGTGGTAGAGGGAATGGATTCGTCTTCATGGACAGATTAGATTAAAGGTCCAACCTTGTTTGTTTCCTGAACCCTTTTGACAGTCTAGTGAAGCCTATGGACCTCTTCTCAGGAAAAAAAAAATGCTTTTTAAATACATACGACAGAAATTCATTATGTTGAAATATAGTTATCAAAAAATTTTCTAAAAACAAGTTCAGGAACCCCAGAAGACCCCTTTTAGTTCTGAGATTCTAAGATTCTTTGGTTCTGTGCCTGCTGATTCTTGGAGATTGATAACAAGGCTGCCCAATTACATGCAGCCCAAATTATAGTGCACTGAGCTTGGATGGGAAAGCTTAGGCCTAATAATGACTGACCAGTTAATTGGGCCCTGGCTCTAGCCTCTCTTGCTTTTTAATCCCTGTTTACCATTTTCAAAATCTCTATGTCATTGGCAATTGTTTAGAATTCCGCTTTCTCTTCTAATTAATAAACGCTTGCATAAAGCCATACTTGGCTTGGGACCATGAAGGATAAAACAGGGTGATTACTATTTCATCTGAGACAGTATATTCTGGCATCGGCCACATTGTAAGGCACAGTGAGAGGGTCAGCTGAAACTTTCGTCATCAGCATGCCCTTCACCTAGCACAGTGCCTGGCACATAGTAGGCACTTCATACGTTTTTCAAGCTGTTGGATCGACTGAACACACCTCAGATGGGAACACCTCACATTCCTCATTTGGTCTCGTGCCATCAGAATTGAGAAGATTGTAATCAAAAAGAGAAATAGAGAAAATTGCCTGAGATGAATCCAGAGTGGGATCTACTTTCCTCAGGTTCAAGGGACTCAACAAATTCTGAGGGGTTTTGTTTGAGGAGCTGGTTGGTTGGTTTTTAATTTTTTCAAATATTACTCCACCTAATTTCCAGAATCTGTCCAGGCTGGTCAATAATACTCAGTTTCCCTAAGCAGCCTCATTCCCTTTGGGACTGACAATAATAGTAATAAAAATAATTCTCACTAGAACCACATTAAAAACATCTGATACATATAGAGTTTTAAGGGTTAGACAGCATGGACATCATCTCACTTGATCCTCACAACAACCATATTATTATAACAAAAACAACAGTAATAACAGCTAGCATTTATATAGCCATTGACGGTTTGTATAACACTTACGTAAGTTAATTCATTTGATCTTCACAACTACCCTGTGAGGTAGGTGATGTGACTATCCCAATTTGACAGATGAGGAAACTGAAGAAAACAGAGCTAGGTGTATGAGATAGGTAATACAGGTATAATTGTCCCCATTTACAGGACAAGAAACTGAGATGCAGAGAGGTGAGCTTGCTCACATGGCTGTTAGATGAGAGATCTGAACCTATGTATTCCTGACTTTAGGTCTAGAACTGTTTCTGCTATGCTGTACACTGAACAAGAGAGGGAGAGAATAGGAGAGATATTAGTGGTAGAAAGGTGCATCTATGACTCCAGGGCATTAAGGGGGATGTGGCAGACAGGCAAATTTGCCATATGAAGGGAGGAGGGACTGCAGTGCATGCCTTATACTAGCAGTCGATCATTAACATTATCTTTTCTCAGCTGATTTGTTCTTGGTCGGCTTTCCTCAGACCCATTGACTCATTCTGATTCTTCCTTCTCAGCTTGCCTTCTGCTCTTGTCTAACAGTTCCAGGTTACCCAACCCAACCTAACTTGAGGTGGAGCAAAGACTCAGGCCTTCAACTCTCTGATAATGTTAACCTCAACTTCCTATGCTGACCATCCCATGGTTTTCTCTGCCTGTAATGTAACCTCCTGGCATCTCCCAGCCCCTTGTGCAATACATTACCCACCATGCCCCGTTTGGGCTAACAGCTCAGTTTGTACAGAATATTTTTGCCCATCTTCCCCAGTCTAGAAGTTCCAAATTAGGAATGTTGGGGAGTCTCAGCTAAGGTTCAACTGATCAGTCAACGGGTGCTTAATTAAGTACCTGTTCTGTTTCAGGCATTGTGCTCAATGTTGGGCTTGCAAAGACAACAATGAAGTAGTCCCTACCCTCAAGGAGATTACATTCTGTCAGGGAAGACTTGTAGTTAAATAAGCATATAACTGATGTCAGATAAAAACAAAGTAATTTGAGGGAGGGCAGACACTGGCAAGGAGTGGGGAAGAGGCATCAATAAAGTTCACAGCTCTGCAAGAGTAGGCCAGGTGATTCAGGGTGTGGGAGGGACTCTAACTTTCAAGGGCAGGAAGTGTTCTTATGTAGGATCAGAATTCTAGACCAAGAGGGAACCTCGGAGACTGTTTGGTCACTTCCCTCATGTCAAAGATGAGGATTCTGAAATCTAAGGGGTTAAGTGATTTACCCAATGTCACCCAAGTAGTAAAGGGCAGAGGCAGGATTTGAATCTGGGTTCTCTGACTCCAAAGCCAATTCCATTTCTTAATGCTCCAAGGATCTGCACTTGTACTGGGGTAGGTAAGGTCTCTACCTATGAAGATCACAAGCCCTTCTCAATTTAGATGAATTGAGTTGCTTTGACTCCCCTTATCCTCACTTGGTACCTAGCTTTTTGGTAATGAGCCTTTCTGCACTTTGCTGGGTCAGTCTTTGGATCACAGACATATAGCCCTTTACTGGGCTGATTCTTAAATCTTCCCCAGCTTGATAGGACCTGCCAGAACTCTCATTCCACTCACACAGCCTTTGAGACCCCAGGGACACCTTCATGTTACAGTGAGTCATCAGAAAAGGACTTTAATGGAGGTGGCAGTGTCCTTAAAACCAGGGAAATCTCAGACTTCTAATTGAGCAGAACAGAGAACCCTGTAATCTTCCTGTCTCATTCTCAACCCTCTTCCCAATGATAAATGTATTGACAGAGCAAAGGTATTGTCTGGGCTCTTTATGCAAGTCAGAGGGAATGAACGCATCTGTACATTAAAGAGCATTATTAATTGCTTACTTTGCTTTGGGGATAAAAATAGAAAAGCTAGGTGATCCCTTCTCTCAAGGAGCTCATACTCTAATTAGGAGAAACAATTCATACAAGTGAGTTCAGCTGTAGAGCAGATGGAAAGGCCTGGAAGCCCTAAGGATTGAGTGATAGGGAAAATGGCAAGGCCCAATGGAACGTGGGGTACTTTAGCAGGTCAGGTGGCAGTGCCACAAAGATCTGGAGGTTATAACGATTAGATTTCTCTGGGGTCTGCTTCCCTGAGCATCTGTGATCTGCCATGGAATAGAAGTGAGAGGTATTCAATATGCGGAAATCAACTGAGGCTTTCATGATAGCCCAACTCCATTGTAAGCCGTTGGGCAGTCTGCCTCCCAGTGGTAGGAGGTAGAGCAGCAGAGGGTCCTGCCTAGTGCCTGATGACAATCCTTTCTCACTGACCATGGGGGTCAAGAGGACAGTGTTCAAATGCTTTAGAGGGTCTTTCATCTCACCAGTGTGTCTAATCCCTTCAACAAAGGGAACTACTGTTCAACCTATGTCTGCCTATTCTGTGCAGCTCCAATATAAGTCTTACCATAAGTTCACTATATATTCACTATATATGTGTGTATATGTGTGTATATATGTGTATGTATGTGTATGTGTATATGTGTGTATGCACATGTGTGTATATGTATGCATATATGTACATGTGTGTATGTGTATGTGTATCTATATCTATCTACAGCTATATCTATATCTACATCTGTATCTATGTCTAATATCTATACCTATATCTGTGTCTATTGGTTTTGCCCTGATAAGAGAATACCAGCAGAGCAAAAAAGCCATCCATTAGTTATATCTTTCTCTTACTAACCCATCTTCTTTTTTAGCCATGCATTCCTTTGATAATGTAATTTTGATCAATCTTGATCAATTCTCTCTGTGTGAAGATTCATTTCTATAAACCAGAGCTAAACCAGGTTGAGGTTAATTGATAGGCCTCAAACCCTTTGATGAGTTAGGGGGAAGTCTGCCCCAACCATGTAAAGAGTTCCCCTGGTAGAATGGGTAAATGAGAACATTTTGCTCCAATGGCCACTAAGGTGGCTGAAGCAGATGCTGTGTAGCACTTAGGTCAGACACGAAGATGCCAAGGTCATGTACTACATCCCGGGCCTTTGCCAGTCATCCTGATTTTTGTCCCACCACTGGACTTTGATGATTCTGAAAGAGTGAATGAGGCTGACAATTTTGTACAGCTCTGCCTCACTTAAATCCAATTCATGAAGGAGTCAAGTCACCACCCACAATGTCATTGGTCCTTTTTGAAATGAAGGACGAACAACAATAAATATTTAAATATACTCTACAACAAGTGGGGCATTTCCTTCCCCACCCCAACCCTCATGCCACTACTTTGGAGAGGGAAATGGATTAGCCTCACATCTTAGGTCACTTCCTATATAGTACCATCAATGGGCAGAAATCGTAAAGAAACCAGTTTAGGCCCAATATCTGGGGAAAAAAAACCAAAAACCTTTCTATTAGAGCTGTCCAAAAGTAGAATTAGCTACATAGAGAAGAGGTGAGTGGCCTTTTCTTGGAGGTCTTGAAGCAGATACTGGATGACAACTTGTCAGGAACATTATATTGGAAATTCCTTTCGTTTATGGCTTGGACTGCTGAAGTCTGTCCCAATGCTCAAATTCTGTAATTCTGTGCCTGGAGCAAGCTATTATGGATTAGAGTGACCCTTTTGTACTGTGCCTATAAAAGGCTTCCATATCAGTTGAGAAGATCCATAGAGCCGAGCACAGATCAAAGCCAAGAGACCCAAAAGCAGATTTTGGTTCACTGTGGGGTTCTAAAGGTTGTACATCTCAGCAGCCTCCCAGGGAACTGCCACAGTTGATAAAGAGAGTTCCCTTCTGAGCAGAACCCTTAGACTCTATCTCTATCTCTATCTTACTCTTTGGGTAAGGCAGCTGACCTGTATAATTACTTGGATTGAACTATGGATTCACTGGAATGCATTAAAGGAAAGAGAGGAAGTAGAGTCTTACCCTTTTAGCAACCTTAAGTTAGTTTCCTTCTGAGGGGAGTTCAAACCCTTTAAGAAGCCTGGCAAAACTGGAGACCTGTATAGGTCCCTGTAAGGGACGGGGTTCATAGGAAAGGGTAGGAAAATTGTATTGCCTGTTTATAGGCTATTACGAGTCCTTTGCATTGTTTTACATGTGAAATATAGGTTGTCCTATATTTGATATACATTGTTACTTTGAGTGCTTGAATGGGAGCTAGGACCCTGTTACCCATATCTGTGAAGATCTCAACCAAGATATGCTCTGGAGTTCTCAGAAAAACTCTCAGTGGGGGCAAAATACCAAACTTATAAATATAACCTGTATGGTAGAAGCCCCAAGATTGTGTCCAATGCTAGTAAACCCAGTGCCTGACTTTCTACCATATGAATTACATGTATATAATCAGACCCAGATATGTTTCTCACCAACGATAAAGATAGGGTCATTTTTCTGCATGTTTCTCACTACTCCTCGAACCCCATTTCTAATTGTTGAAATAAAAGAACCACAATGTGTTGAGAGCTGAAAGGAAACTTTGAGATCATCTAGTCTAACCTTTTTATTTTGCAGATGAGTAAACTGAGGCCTTTTATAAACTGTGATGAGCTCTGGAACCACCTGGCATGGTTATCAAAAGTTTGGTTCCAAGCCAAGGTTTTTTTCCAAGGAGGACAGTCTGAAATAGTAATGAAGTAACGAAAAACGGAACTGTGGTGACTGGTACATATTAAGTGCTTAATTAAAACTTGTTGACTGCCTTATGGACTAATTGACTGCCCAACTGTGTGGTGTGAGGTTTCTGAGAAGTAAAACAAAATCTTTCACCAAAATAACTGAGTGGAGACATGAGGGAGATGGTGTCTGGTGCAATGTCCACAGAACTGTTTGTTCGCTCAAGATCTTGGCACAAGTCACCTGCTTTGAAGTCTGCCCAGACTCTGCTGGAGTGTAACCCCTTACCAGCTGAAGAGGGGCAAATAGAACTGAAAGCCTCCTCTATCCATTATTTAAGAATGAACTGAAATCTCATTTCCTCCAGGAAGTCTTCCCTTCTCCCCTAGCCAGATGTGATCTCCCTCTCTTTCCCAAGCCATCCTAATACTCTTAGGGAATTTAACATCCTGCCATATCATACTTATTTTTATTTTATGTATCTCCTCTATTATGTATTTAATTGATATATCTTCTCTATTAGATGATAAGATTCATGAGGTCAGGAACTTGTTCTTATTCATATCCCAGAGTTTCCAGTTACTGAACTCAAGGCTCTCCCTTTAAGAAACAAGGTAAAACATGATGCATACATGCCCAGCTTATCTTTGAAAGGAAGTCAAGGAGCAGTAAGGGTTACACGTATCTCATGAACCTCACAGCCACGTTGGGAGGTAGGTGCTATTATTATCCCCACTTTACAGTTCAGAAAACCGAGGCAAACAGAGGGTTGAGTAACTCGCCTAGGGTCTCATACAGGTAGTAAGTGTCTGAGGCCAGATTCAAACTGACCTTCCTGATTTTAGGCCCAGGGTTCTATCTACTGGGCTATCTAGTTGTCTGGCTAACCCTGGTGGATACAGACAAGCTAGCTGCTGTTGGGTATGATAGGATTATCAGAGAGAGAGCAATTGACCCAGATTAGTGTTAGGGACATAGGGAAAGCTATGGCTGCAGTTTGAGTAACCAAGTGCTTTTTTTCCTGTTTCGTATTTTGTGTGTTCTGTTTACAGTCTGGCTTCTGGGAAAACAGCTGTTCGGGCAAGAGTGGTATGCAGAGGGACTATTAGGTGCCTGAACATCCCATCTTCCCATCAATTCTTGCCCCAGAGGGAAGATGGGAGATGGGGTGAGGATTTCAGCTTGCCACTCCCCGGAAGGAAAGGTCCATGATGACACAGATGATTCAGATTTGGCCTTGGTTTGCACATCTGACTAAGCACTTTGAGATGTCTCTTTTTCTTTCTGGGTCCATGTCCAAGAGGACCCCAGATGTTACATGCTGGGTCTCTGCTTCACTCTGTATCATTCCTGGCTGCTCTGATTATCCTCATAACTTAGTATGCATTTTTAACTAGCCTTTTGGTTTTGTTCCCAGCTCCCTTCTTTTTTCTTTGACATTGGATAGCACACGTGTGGGCTCTATCCTTCTCCAGGGTTCTAGCATTGGAGCTTCCTGTTAACACTTTACTTTCTGCTACATAGGCTGTAGTAGGTGTAGTAGGTGCTCCTTAAATGTGTGATGAATGATAAACTGGACTAGTGAAAACACTTGTTAAGTTGCACCATTTATAAGTTTGGCAATGGGCACATCCTAATGGCCAATTCCTGGATGAATTGCTTGGATACACTGGCAAGGACAGCCCTTGGCAAGGATATCTTTGACACCAGGACTCCATAACTCTCTCTTCCTATTTTCCCTCCTACACCCCCTCTCAGCCCTCAGCTCTGATGCCTATCTTGGGAAGGGGATGTGAAAAGTCACCTAGAACTTGTGTGATCTTAAGCCAGACACATAACTCTGAGACTCGATTTCTTTGCCTATTAAATATAAGGGTTGGAGTAGATTATCTCTCAGGCACTTTTCAGCTCTGACGTTCTGTGATCTATAATCCCAATATGAATTAGTTTCCCCTCTCTCAAAAGTAACTAAATTTTAAGAGGGGAAGGGAAGGAAATAAGCATTTATTAAGCACCTGCTATATGCCAGGCATCATGCTAAGTGTTTTACAAATACAGTTATCTTTTCCGCTTCATAGGGGTTAGGGGTGCAGCACCCCTGCAATATGGAAAATCCAAGTAAGTGTTTTGACCCTCTCTTCACACCAGAGCAATAATATGCATTTTTTTCTTTTTCTTTTTGGGGGTGTTTATAGTACCTTATTGTAAAGTCTGGGTTAAGTATTTGGTCATAGACTCTGTGTCATCTGATGGTCCTCATATGTCATCTGCAGCTCCACGAAACTCCCAAAACTCCTCTTTAATTTCTTATGCCGACCTGCAATATATCAAAAGTGCGATGGGGAAAGTCACGATTTGGTCCTCACAACAACCCTGTGTGACAGGTGCTATTATTATCCCCATTTTACAGTTGAGGAAACTGAGGCAGACAGAAGTTAAATGACTTGCTGAGGGTCAACCCACTAATAAGCGTTTGAATCCAGATTTGAACTCAGATCCTCCTGACTCCAGGCCCTGCATTCTATCCACTGAACCTCTTAGTGCACCTTACTGGCTAAGAGGAAGAAGAAAATGAAGGATATAACACCACATTCACTAATAAAAAGTTTAACTTCTATAGTGTTTTAAAGTATAAAAGATACTCTTCTCCTGGAAACCCTGTGAAGTAGTGACTGTAACACCACTCCCATTTCACAGATGAGGAAACTGAGTCTCAGAAAAGTCGATGACTTGCTCACAGTCACACTGTGTGACTTTGTTACTAAGGGAATACTTTCAGGCACTGGGCATTTAAGTAGTAGAAACTGGGGGTGAGGGCATAAGGAGGGACAATTCCTAGCATCCTTTAAATCATACTACCGGCAGCTGCCACACCTACTTTTGCATAAGGCCTGTCCTGTCTAGGTCTCCCCCAAAGTTTTCTGCACAGTGTCACCTGCCCCTGCTAGAGCCTAGACCCCACACCACGCTGTCCTCTCTTCCCCTCCTTCATCCCAACTCATCCATACCTCCCCCAACACTTCGTCTTTCTTAGGCAGTCTTGGTGGCAGCATTCCTGGGGGTCTGTGGCTTCTCATCAATCAACCCTCTACTGTGCTAGGCCTAAGAGAGTTGAGTCATCAAAACAGAGGCCAGGCAGTGCCAAGAGCTAACACACAGGTCCCTTTGCAGGCAGAATTGGGAAGGTCGAGACGGAGGAGGGCTTCATGAGGCAGACAGAGCATGACTCCCAACACTCAGGACCTGGCCCTCCTAGGAGTGTCTCCTTTCTCAGGTCATGCTACTTTTTTCCCCATCTGTCCATGGTACCAGCTACTCTTCTCCCTTTGTGTGCTGGCAGAAGAAAGAGTAAAAATTGTCTTCCACTAATATGACCTATTTGGGATAGAAACCCTGGCTGCTATTGGGATTCCTCAAGAATATTTGTGGATCCCACAAGAATGTTAGAGAGCAGCAGAATACAGTGGCTTGGGGAGAGGAGCTGAAAGGGGTGGGGTAGACGCACCAGGACTCCAGATCCCTGAGTGTCTCGATGTGCCACGTTGTCTTATTCAGGACAACCTATTGGTACCTCTCTCTCCTGAGCCTGCAAAGTTGCCACTTCATAAGATCAGTTCAGTGATTAGAGATGTCATCAGCAAGTATCTACCGGGCTTCTTCTTTGTGCCCAGCACTGTGCCAAGCAGTAGAGAAGATAGGAAAAACTATGACATAATCCCTATCCTTAGGGAATTTTCAGTCTTGTCAGAAAAAAGAAGGTAAACACACAAGAATCAAGAGTGCATGGAACAAGACAGTCTCTAATTCTGATGGGTTATGTGGGAGCAGACTGTCTCTGCTGTCATACCCCAGGGGACTGAGAGGTGATCGAAGATTAGAAGAGCTGAAGGAGGCTTCCGGAAAGTGATGAAGCTGGAGCTGGGCCTTGAAGGGTAGGAAAAATGTGGATAAGTGAGAGGGCCAGGCTGTTGTTTGGCCTTCAGTCTGGAAGAGGACCATGACATTAAAGAGGTGATGCCATAGCTTGCAAGTGAATTGGATCTGAGTGATGGAGGGCTGTGCAAAGTCACCAGCCTCACTTTCTCCTCCCGAGTCATCTGGGTCCAGTGGCCAGATATGGATCAGGATGATTAGAGAGATGTCCCTCTCTCTTGCGGGAGAAGAAGAGAGGAGGAGAGGAACTGCATCTTATCCCAACTTTGTCCTCTAGTATCTGTCATCATGCTGCATACAGAGAAGGCATTTAATGTTTGGATGAATGAATTTTTAAAAAACCCTTTATTAAGAACTTACTATGTGTGAAGCACCAAGCTAAGTGGTAGAGATAGAAATAGGAAAGTAAGGCAGTCCCTTCTTGCAAGGAAATCACAGTCTCTTTTTTAGATTAATTATTTTATTTTAATTAATTATTTTTGGTTTTTGACATTCATTTCCACAATTTTCTCCCCATTTCTTCCCCCTCCCCACTCCAAGATGGCATGTATTCTTATTATCCCTTTCCCCAGTCTGCCCTCTCTTCTATCAACCCACTACCCCCGTCCTCATCCCCTTCCCTCTTACTTTCTTGTAGGGCCAGATAGATTTCATCCCATTGCCTGTATATCTTATTTCCCAGTTGCACGTAAAAACAATTTTTAACATTTGTTTTTAAAACTTTGACTTCCAAATTTTCTCCTTTCTTCCCTCCCCACCAACCCACCTTGAGAAGGCAAGCAATTCAATATAGGTTATACGTGTCGTTATGCGAAACACTTCTGTAATAGTCATGTTGTGAGACTAACTGTATTTCCCTCCATCCTATCCTGTACCCCACTTACTCAATTTTCTTTTTTTTTTTGGAGGGGGAAGGCAGGGCAATTGGGGTTAAGTGACTTGCCCAAGGTCACACAGCTACTAAGTGTGTTAAGTGTCTGAGGCTGAATTTGAACTCAGGTCCTCCTGATTGCAGGGCCAGTGCTCTACTCACTGCACTACTTAGCTGCCCCCACTTACTCAATTTTCAAGGAGCTCACATTCTAATAGGGAGAGACAGTCCAAGTTTAATTTGCAAGGCAGATATAAAAGTCCTTAAATTTGTTAAATTAATTTTTTTCCAAAATTAATTTTTTGAAATTAAATTTAATTAAAAATTAACAAAAAAAAATTTTCTCCCTCCCATCTCTCCTTCCCATTGGAAAAAAAAGAAAAACAAAAGCATTCTAACAAATATGTCTTCATGGTCCTTAGGGTATAACAGCAAAGCAGATGGTAATGATGTATCATCTTTAATGTCATTTCCATGAATAAAACCATATATGTTTCTGATTTTTAGTCATTTAACAATGCCAAAGACTTTGGGGGGTGAGAACTTTCTTTTCTGGTTTTTTTTTAGTAGCTGTGGCTGCTGTACGCACAGAATCAATTGCCAGTTGGCATCTTCAAAGGTGTGGCTTCCTGGGAGAAAGACTGCAGAGCTGGTGGTCCGACGGGGTGCTGCTATTCATGAGATCCCTGAACCCAATGTCCTGGGCAGCCTCCATTGGGATTTCAGGGGAAAGAGTGGTGGTCCATTTGAGTGCATTGCTGCTCCAGCCAGGCTGGCTTATGTTACTGGTTGGTGGCAGTTGGTTAGGAGTTGAGACTTAGCTTTCTCAGGTCTAGCACAGTAGAAGGCTGATAGAGGGGAAGCCACAGAGCCCTTAGGAATGCTGCCACCAAGACAGCCTAAGAAAGAAGAAGTGTTGGCAGAGGTATGAATGAATTGGGATGAAGGAGGGGAAGAGGGGACAGCGTGGTGTGGGGTCCTAGAGCTGGCCATCTCCTCATCAAGGTCAAGTGACACCACCTTGCAGAGCATTTTGAAGAAACTTTGAACAGTCAGCCTTACATACATGTAGGTAAGACAGCTGCCAGTGTTGAAAAAAACCAGTGGGTGAATCCATTAAAAATTCCTTGTTTGGGAAATGACGGTTGGCTTTGGGGTCTTTCATTTTCCATTTCTGTGGTTATTCCTTGTGTCCACACTTCCCTCTTCCATGGAGCAAGTATCCACACAAGCAGGGGATAATCACACCCTGTCAATGATTGGTGAATCCCTGCATGAAACCTCCATATCACAAGAAGGCCCAACTGCAATGCTCTCATTCCCCCAGACTAGCTCACCCTCCAACCTGCTCCACCACCACATTGGTTGGCTGGACCTTCCCCCTCCCACCATCCCTTTCCAGCCCTCCCACCTTATGCTTTGTCTTCCCCTATTATGATGTAAGCACCCTGAGAATAGAGACTGCCTTTTTTTGCTGTTTTTGTATCCCTAACACTTAGTACAATGCTGGGCCCATAGTAAGCACCTCATAAATGATATATCTATCTATCTGTAAAATAAATAATAACAATAGGTTAATATAATAAATAACTACATGATATAATAATAACAAAAGATTCACCTTTCTGTAGCATCTGACCTTCCTAAAGCATTTTCCTTGCAGCGGTTCTCTAAGGCAGATCATGTATATATTCCTTCTTTTTTTCCTTAATAGTATTTTTTCCAATTACGTGATAGTTTTCAACATTCATTTTTGCAAGATTTTGAGTTCCAAATTTTTCTCCCTCCCTCGCTCCCAAAGATAGCAAGCAATCTGATATAGGCTATACATGTGCAACTATGTTAAACATACTTCTACATTAGTCATGTTATGAAAGAATCAGAACAAAAGGAAAAAACCATGGGAAAGAAAAAAAAAGTGAAAATAGTCTGCTTCTATCCGCATTCAGTCTCCATAATTCTTTCTCCGGCTGTGGATAGCATTTTCCATCATGAATCTCTTGGAATTGTCTTGGATCATTGAGAAGAGCTAAGCTGATCATAGTTAATCATTGCTGTGTGTTACTTATTTAATGTTACCAAGTGGGTACTTCCCCCTACCCAGATTGCAATCCCTCCAGACTTATTCATCACCTGGTGGCCAACCTTCTAGACCAATTTCTCTGAGCTTAGCTAGACTAGCTCTCATGGGTGTCTTCTTAAAGCTGGCTGATGCCATGGCCAGACATTGTGGGGAGTGATGGCAAGGACTTTCCCGTTAGAGTGAACTGTAAGGAAGCTGGAAAAGTGTCCCAGCCACATGAGACCGGATGTAAAAACACACACCTGCCCAAAGAAAACTGAGCTCAGCAAATGAGGTAAGCTCAAACTCCACTTTGGGTTATGTGGGTCTCCTCCTCTAGCTCATCTTCCCACAGATGCTATTTCAGAACTAGCTATCTGGCCTTCCTCTTTCCCCTACTTTTTAGGCCTCCTTTATGTTTTGCCTCCATCTGTTAGAATGTAGGGGCAGCTAGGTGATACAGTGGATAGAGCTCTGGGCCGGGAGTTAGGAAGACCCAAGTTCAAATTCAATCTCAGACACTTACCAGCTGTGTGACTCTGGGCAAGTCACTTAACCCTGCGTGCCTCAGTTTCCTCATCTGTAAAATGATCTGGAGAAGGGAAGGGTAAACCACTCTAGTATCTCTGCCAAGAAAACCCAAAATGGGGTCACAAAGAATCAGACACAACTGAACAACAACCACAATTAGAATGTAAGCCCCTCGTTAGTAGAATCTGTCTTGTCGAGGCCAATTCTCTTTGTTCAACCCTTCCTGTGACACTGGTCTCCTGGCTGTTCCAGGAACAAAATATTCCATTTCTTGGCTCCAGGCATTTTCTCTGGCTCTCTCCCATGGCTGGAATGTTCTTCCTCTTCTGCTGAAACTACTGATCTCCCTGGCTTCCTTTACCTCACCACTAAAATCCTATCTTTTATAGGAAGCCTTTCCTAGACCCACCTAATTCTAGTCCCTTCCCACTGTTAATTTTCCCTCTTTATGCTATATATAGCTTACTTTCTATATATTTGTTTGCATGATGTCTCCCCCATTAGATTGTAAGCTCTTTGAGGGTAGGGCCCGTCTTTTGCTTTTGTGTTTCCGGCACTTAGCATAGTTCCTGGAACATAGTAGGTGCTTAATAAATATGGATTGATCAGTTGATTGGTTGGATTCTGTTCTGGATCTTGGTCCTAACTTGCTTCTGTTCCAAACACTGGTTTCTGCTTGAAATTCTCCAACTCCAACTTTTATGCTAGCATAAAATACAATGCTTCTGAACAATATAAGAAGTCCCAGATTGTGTCCTTCCCTCCATTCCCAGCATTCTCCAAACTGAGCCACACAACATGCTGAGTCCACAATTCTGGAAGGTTCTATTCCTAGATTTACTCAGACTTGAGACTGGGAGGTTCAGAGGTAGGAGGACCATACCATCCTTGGGTGGCTGAAATAACCAATCTCTGGTACCGTATTCAAAACCAGCTTAGCGGAAACTTCTAGAACCTGTGCTCCATTTCTGTATCTTTCCAGGGCTACCTTCACAGACAATAATGAAGCAAAGGAGGAGTCCTGGAATGGAAGAAGATGGTAAGGACTATTTCTCCTACTTTACAGGTGGAGAAACTGAGATTCAGAGATGTGACTTTCCAGTGAATAGTGTGAATTAATTTAAATATTGACTGATTTCATCTCCTTCTGTCCAAGGGACCCTCAGGAATCTTACCCAGCACCACAATTTGAAAGCAGCACTCCAATTTCCTTATAGCCCAACTCTCACAGCCATAAATTGCTACTGGAAAAATGATAGCTTTGTCTGTCTCGACCTTTGTTAGCAAGGTGATGTCTCTGCTGTTTAGTGCGCTGTCCAGATTTGCCACAGCTTTCCTTCCAAGGGGTGTCTTTTAATTTCATGGCTGCAGTTGCCATCTACAATGATCTTTGAGCCTAAGAACATGGCCAATGGCCAAGAATATCAACATACTAGAATCGTGTTCTTCTACTCAAGGGCCTTTTGACTTTCACAGTTACTTACTGTCCATCCTACGCAACCCCAGGGAAAGATCCAGCTCAGTAATATTTGAAAGTCAGCTTCTGAAAGCAGCTACGAAGCTTCTGTCTGCATGTGGTGTCTTGTGGCAGTGAACCGTCATTGACAGAATGAAAAGACTTCTTGTCTGGGTGTCCAGAGACAGGGGTTCTGCTCCCAACTTTTCTACTTACTAGCAATGTGACTACTGGCAAAAAAAAAGTGTATTTCAAACTTTAAAGAGATAGATAAATGCTCTCTTCCTTCTCCTCCTCCTCTTCCTCTCCCTCCTTCTTCTCCTTCTCCTCCTCCTTTTCTTCTTCCTCCTATTACTACCATTATTATTTTATGGTTCTGTGAGAAGAACAGCAGATTTGAAATCAGAGGGCTGCGACCTCAGTCCCAGGTCTGAAATGTACCACCTGTGAAAACTTGGCTAAGTCACAACCTCTCTAGGATTTGGTTTTTTCATCTGTAAAATTAAGGTGTTGGACTAAATAGCCTCTGAGGTCCCCCTAGTTCTAAATCTTATGATTTCAGTTATCTGAGCCTTAGTTTTCTCTTCTATAAAATAGGACCCTTAATCCCCACTCAGATATGACAGGGCATACATAAAATGGCTCAAATGTTGTAATTTGTGCAAAAGTTACTTACAAAGTATTGTACCTGTAAAATATATTATTATGGGCCAAAAAATCAATGGGAAGGAGGCAAAAATGATAGACAAGCTGCACAGAGAGATGTGATGGGGAAAATGGCAGTTGGAGGTAGGCAAAGAATGGGAAAGGAGTATAATGAGTTTAAAGAGGAAAGGAATTAAGTAGATCAAGTGATATGGAGAGATGATCTTAGAAAAACCTAACAGAGCAGACTACTTAGTGATCCCTGGGCATTGGAGCCATAGCAGATGGAGTAACAAGCTTAGGATATTTTGAGCACTGCCTGAAGAAGCATTTGGACCCACAGATAGAAAGGGCATAATTTTCTCAAGATGAGAGAGCAGAAATCCATTGCTGATGTGGGTTGGTGCAAAATGAGTAAGATAAATCACATTTATCTATTTAAGCAGGAGTCTGTAGCTAAGATTTGTACCTGAAATGTTGTTTTCTCTATGTGGTTTTTATTCTATTATCTTTCACCTACAAGTAAGGTTGTTAAGAAACAACCTAAGTGATTGACTGAATATTATCACCTCCCCTCCTCCACCACCCCCATTAAAACATTGCTCTGCATAAAGTAAGCACTGAAAAATTTTGTTGAACGAATAAATGAATCTCAATGTCATTTACATAGAATATTTTACTTAAAGACCATTTTTCACTGGAGCAACCGCCATATGAAACCACGAATCCTTAAACATTCACTAAAATAAGAGAGATAAGAAAGCTCCTCTTATTTTCTTTCCTTCCCCCCACCCCAAAAATAACTCCCAACAAACAGGGAAGAGAGTCATTGTGGTGCCAAAAGAACAAAAAGAATTTTCCCAAATATTCCACCTACAAAAATTATCTTCACATCTATTCATTCATTCCCCAATTTCTGAGCAAAACAAAACACGGAAAAAATTGGACCAAGAAACAAGTCCCAAAGCTATGAGCACAGAGGCTTGGGATGGAAAATGTTTTGCAATTTCACAGCCCTCACCACCTTGGATGGTGTAATGATCCCTGAGTGCTGCCGTATTTTGGTTGCTACTGGGACAGAGGCGTCAGGCCAAAGGAAGTTCCAGACACAGGCTCTGTTGACCTTTGGGTGTTTAATGGTACGACAGCCAAGGCAAGAAGTCACCTGGAGCCACTGGCTCCTCCATGGGGTGACCTGGCTCCTTATGGCCCTCCGAGGCCACTGCCAGCTTCTGATCTGGTACGATAGAAGCTACTGTTGTAAGAGGTCTCTCATGGGACCATGCTTTGAAAAAAGATTCGGAATATTTTTTTGCCAAGTTGATGGAGGAAGGAATGACTTGTTTTCTCGCTGTCTCGCTGGCTCTGTAAGAGAAAAAGAGCTCTGAGTGCAGCAGGAGGGGGTCAGGTTAGACTTTCAGAATCTACTTCCTGACTGTCTGGGCCATGAGACACTGGAAGCAATCATGTTGTCTCACTTCTCTGGAAAGTAGGCGATCTCCTTCTCTGGAAAGTATTCAGAAGCCTTCATTTGGGAAGTAACAGGACCTCCTGAGGCAGGGGAATGGACTTAGTAATCTCTCTCTCTCTCTCTCTCTCTCTCTCTCTCTCTCTCTCTCTCTCTCATCTCTCATTCTCTCTGACTCTGTCTCTCTGTCTTTCATCTCTCTCTCATTCTGTCTCTATCTGCCTCTGTCTGTCTCTCTCTTTCTCTCTCCTTGCAGACTAAGAGCCTGTATCTCACCTGCACTTTGCCAACTCCTTTTGCATCTAAAAGAGTATGGCACAGTAGAAAGAATACTAGCCTTGGTGTCAGGTTACCTGTGTTTAAATCCTGACTCTGCTGCCATTTGCTATGAATCTTGAGCAAATCATTAAGACCATCTGAGCCTCAGTTTCTTTGTCTGAAAACTGGGGGACCTCCTGTGGCAAATACTTGGGAGGACAAGGATGAGAGCAGACAGGCTGCATTCAGCATTATTGGAGGACACTCATGAACTGATGAGATCACACATCCATTTGAGGGATTTCAATGATGTTTTCCCTATTTGCTTCCCAGACTCATTCTGAGGACGACACTTAATAAACCTTAAAATGCCACCAAAATTTCAGTTATTACTATAAAGGGGAAAATACAGGTGAGTATGCACACTTACTCCTTCAGCTCTCTAAATCGCTCTCTGAAAGCCACTGTTCTCCCCCTCAAAGAAACAAAGATATACTTGTCAAAGATAGGTAGATCAAGAGGGAAAGGACACACAAAAAGATGCTAAGATGGAGACTGATGGAATGTTTTGTCCCTTTCTTCTCTCAGGGTGGAATGGACTCGCCCTTGTCTCCAGGTGAGAGGCGTCAGAGCATTTCTGTGCTTGTCTCCTCTGATCTTGTCCTCAGTGGAACTGGAGACTTTGGGGGTTTAATGGCACTTCAGGGATGATCCAGCTCAAACCACTATGGAGGTCTCTAAAAAACCTGAAGCAAAATGACCACCCCCATTTGATGGATTGGGAAACTGAGGTTCAGAGACATGAAGTTCGCCATGCTCAGTCCCACATCCTGGCCTTCGTACTGACCCCAGCCTTCTCTCTTTTGTGCAAAGAAATGAAGAAGAAAGACCATTAGGAACCCATCTATTCATAGGTAGCAAAGAGTTTGGGTCCAAAGAGATTCAAAAATTGTGAGACCTGGAAGATCCTTAGAAGATGTCATCTGATCCAATCCCCCCCATTTTACAGAGGAGGAAGTTCAGCCACCCCTCTCCCAAAGGAGAAGTGACTTGCTTAAATTCACACAGTATTTAGTGACCAAGTGGGGACTTGAGCACAGGTCTCTTCCTAGTCCCTTTGTGCTTTCGGCTACACCATGAGGCATCTCTCATTGATCGAGGCTATAGAACAAAGCATGGAGTCATCCTTGTTATCATCCTCATAATGATATAGTCAGAGAAGGAGAGGTGAGCATTAAAAAAAGAGGTTGCATTAGTCTTATTAGGATGCTTAGCCTGGGGTTGGTGGATAGATTTCAGGCGGTCCATGAACTTGGGAGGGTAAAAATTAATCTTTATCTTCACCAACCTTTGTACTCTTTTGTATTTTATTTTATTTTATTTTATTAAAGCATTATTCTGAAAAAGGATCCATTGACTACACTAGCCTGCCAAAGGGTTTCCATGACAAAAAAAAAGTTCCAGAATCCCTAGTATAAATATAGGCTGACTTCAAATATAGGCTGTAGCTCCAAAAGGAGATAGAACTCTTTGAAAGAAAATAGATATTTACTAAAAAAAATTAATAATAATAATAACACTGGTCATAGGCCACACCCAAATTTAACAGAAGTCAAATTTATGGGATAAATGGGTCTATATTTGGACTTAATTATTAGATGAAGAGTAGACATGGGGAACTGGCCAAAGTCGATGGTTCTGATCCATCCCTTTCATTAGCCAAGATGACATCACTTGGGGAAGGCTGATTATTTGGTTCTTGGAGCTGGTAATGATTTTCCAATATCCCAGGCAGCCAGGAGATGCCATTCACATCTACAAAACACTCACAAAAAGAAGATTAAATGAGTTAAGCCAGAGGGTCCTGATAATACCAATAGTTTCCTATGGATGTGGGAGACCTGGTTCTTTATCACCCACCTTATCCCAGGTTGGGCTCTGTTCCCCAACCTGGTCCAGATCTAGTTTCTCCTATTCCCTGACCTCCTGTTGAACCAGACAATACCTATCTGGTCCCAAACCACCAAGCTCCTGGGAAGGTAGCACAAAGGGAAACAGCCCTCAGTGCCAATACCCCACTTGGGAGCCAAGACTGTCCGGACTCTGTAAGTGGACGGAAGGAATGATATGGAGAAAGGAGGAAGCAAGAGCCAAGACATTACTGAGGGTGGAAAGACAGGATCTCCGGCCAGTCTGTCTGCGGCAACTTGTCATCTTCCACCTCCATTGACCTTCCTAGGGAGCAGGGAGGTTCCAGAAGAAGCTAAGAAGGGACATATGATTGATTCTCCAAAAGAAAGTAAGGAGTTAAATGAGGTCATGCAATCCCAGGGTGTCAAAGCTATATCAAATGTTAGGAATGGATGCTCTAGTTTTCTCAACCAAATGCAAGCTCTTAATGATTTAGTGTCTGCAGTTCTTCATCGGTATGGGGTGGGCAGAGTAGAGGTAGAGGGGTAAGGGAGATTTTCCAGAGACAGTGTTGATGTAGTGGAAAGAGCCATGAACTAAGAGTCCAAAGACTTGATTTTAGTACTAGCGCTGTTCCTACCCACTTCATGAGCTTTTTTTTTCTCCGGGACTCAGTTTTCTCCTCTTTAAAATGAATGAGTTTGACTAGAGGGTCTCCAAATTCCCCTACCAAATATACCAATCTATGGTTCTGTGCTCCCCCTAGTCTTTGCAGTGGGTGAGGATGAGGACAAGGACAAGGAAAGAACATTCATCAATTTACTCAACGTCCTTGAGTGACTCGCCAGAGGTCACGTAGTGAATTAGAGAAAGACCTGGGACTAGAACCTGGATACTGTGGCTCCTAGCCCAAAGCCTCTTTCTACCACACTATATGGGAAGTGACCCCACATTCACTTGCTTGATTATCCTAGGCTGCTGAAGGTGGTGAAGGATGGGAGGGTAGCTGTTTTGTTGCCAGGTGCTAAATTTGTATCAAGGGATATTAAGTTTGGAGATAAAATGTGCTTCCTTATATTTAAAGAGTAGAGTTTAGACAGGCCAATCTGATGTTCTGGCTCAACTCTAGCATGGTACAAGGAGTTGGGGGTGGGGTGGATTGATGTAACAGACAGCGATAGGTATCCTTGTCCCCATTACAGCTGGGACTTAGGTTTGGAAATTAATGAGTGCCTTGATCTATATGCTAATAAAGAAACATTTACCGGAGGGTCTCCAATGCAGAATGCTAAAACAGAGGAAAGGGCAGGCATGTTGCTAGCCCTCTTTTAGCCCCCTGGTAGATAGGGAGACAATGTAGATATTTGTGGAATCGATAGAATTAAATGATAGCATACAGTCATTACCAAAGGGTATTGAGAGGAATTTGTCAAGGAATCAGATTCAGGTTCTTTGGCCAATAGTCTGAGGGTTCTACCTTCTTCTTTCTGAAAAGTGGGACAAGTGTCTGGTTCTTGTCTTGTCTCTCCCATTTTCCAAAATAACAGGGGCAGCTATGTGGTGCAGTGGATAGAGCACTGATCCTGAAGTTAGGAGGACCAAGTTAAATCTGGCCTTAGACACTTACTAGCTGTGTGACCCTGGGCAGGTCACTTAACCCCGATTGCTTCCCCCACCCAAAAAATGCATATGTGTATATGTGTGGGTATGTGTGTACATACGTATGTATGTGTACCACCAATTCAACACTCAGATCTAGCCTAGTTCATTGAGATCTTTCAATTATTCAAGAGAATGATTTACCGTTTCCACGCTTATTTTGAGTCTCACTTCCTCAGCTTCCTATTATCCATTTTCGTTTCCATTTTTTAAGACCGGAGATCATTCTCCTTAGTTGAGAAAACAGAAGCAAAATTAGAGTTGAGCAATTCTGATTTCTCTTTGTAGTTTTATTGTCCCCTCGGCAGCTGTCTGAGAAGCCTTTTTATGGGTCTGTGGGACTAATTAAGAATATCGAAACATGTGTTGCTCAGCCCCCCGGCAGGTTGGCTGGATAGTTTCACAAAAACAAGCTATTACTCCCTTTGAGGAAGAAGAAGCCCCACCAGTAGGACTGTTGCAGGGGCAGGGAAGAGTAGTAGTCAAGGATAGCTAGTTGCTGGCAGCCGGAGTGAACTATAAAAAATAGTCCAGCTGTGGCACAGGATTGCATGAAGATAGACACACTAAAATGGGAATCTGTGGGATATCATACCCCTTTCTGAACTGGCAGCCATGATTCCCAGGAAGGTTGATTCTACTGTTCGATTTTCTGTTTATTTGCTTCCAGATTAGATTACTGCTTCAATTAAAAAACATTTGCTATTTGATTTGTGAGTCGTGCTTGGTTTCTTGGTAGAGAGTAAAGTAAATTTGGGCTAGAAACATTTATGTACAACTATGCCAAAATACTCTACACTGAACCTGTATCAAAGGGTTACAGTCAGTCTGTGCCATATGTGCCTATATAAAACAAAACAAACAAAAACACCCTCACCGTTCTGCTTTCCATTGGAGGGTTTTGACAATATTTTAAGCTTTGCATTAATGATCTTTTGCATAGTGTTTTTAAAGTTTACAAGCAATTTTCTTACCTTATCTAATTTAATCCTAAAAATAACCCTCTCAAGTAGATACTGTATCTCTTTCCTGAGTTCTAGTCCTGTGAACAAACATTTCAAATTGTATGTATCTGTAGCAGCAATTTAGATTTGAAGATCTTCCCCACCCATTAACAGGCCATGTGACCTGCCTATGTCACAGGAAGCCTAAGACCCAAGTGATGGGAGGAGCTTCCTGACAGCAAGAGGAAGTTATGTCACAAGAAATGCAGAGAGAGAGAGAGAGAGAGAGAGAGAGAGAGAGCAAGCGAGCAGTTATGGCTGCTAATGGCTACTAATGGCCACCACCGTGATAGAGCTGAACAGGCTGACTTAGCTGTACAGTGAATTTGTTCTGGGGAAGACCCCAGCAGAGGCTCAGAGAGGTTTTGGGATGGAGAAGCTCCATGTTGTGATATGGCGTAAATAACATTTTACTGCTCTAATAGATTGGATAAATGGCTTGTGGGATATCGTTCTCTGGAGTCTGAATAAATGGTTTACTTCTCCCTTCTTTATGGAGAGTCTTGTATACTTTGCAATACAGAACTACATAGGCATTTTGGCAATTATCATCTACATTGTTCTTATTGCCTTAGTGATGCAGCATCTCAAATTCAATATGTCCAAATAGAGCTCATTACATTCCACCCCCTCCAGATCTTCCCTATAACCATCATTCTGGTAACCAATGTTCTTGATGTCAGCATCATTCTTGACTCCTCATTCCCATTCACTATACATATCCAATCACATGCCAGATCAGACATGGCCAGCTCACAACTTCACTTATATCCAGAAGCGTGCTGATAAAATGTTTAACAACCAGTTACCTTAGGGGGAAAATGCATGTACAACACATTTTTAAGTTTAATCTGCATTTTCTCTATCACTTTCCTAAGGCTAGACAATCAAAATAAATCAAGCCCTGATTTCTAGTGTTTGTTGATTTCTGATGTGTAAATGATCATGTGGAAAATTTAATAATCAGCTCTCACGAGCCAATAGGAGCCAGCATACACCCCTTCTCTCTCCTCACATAGCTACCATGCTAATTGAGGCTTTCAGTATTTCTTATTTGATCCCCCTGCCTCAAGTCTATCCTCATTCCAATCCCAATTCCAATGAACCTCACTCTTCTACCCTTACTTTATTTTTTTAAATTTTTTTATTTATTTAATATGTTTAGTTTTCAGCATTAATTTTCACAGGAGTTTGAATTACAAATTTTCTCCCCTTTTCTACCCCCTCCCACTCCAAGATGGCATATATTCTGGTTGCCCTGTTCCCCAGTCAGCCCTCCCTTCTGTCACCCCACTCCTCTCTCATCCCCTTTTCCCTTCCTTTCTTGTAGGGCAAGATAAATTTCTACGCCCCGTTGCCTGTGTTTCTTATTTTCTAGTTGCATGAAAAAAAAAAAACTATTTTGTTTTTGAACATCAATTTTTCAAAACTTTGAGTTCCAAATTCTCTCCCCTCTTCCCTTCCCACCCACCCTCCCTAAGAAGTCAAGCAATTCAACATGGGCCACATGCGTATCATTATGTATAACCTTCCACAATACTCATGTTGTGAAAGACTAACTATATTTTGCTTCTTCCTGACCTATCTTCCTTTATTGAATTTTCTCCCTTGACCCTGTCCCTTTTCGAAAGTGTTTGTTTTTGATTACTTTCATCCCTATCTGCCCTCCCTTCT
>CM053626.1:255634676-255823443 GCA_028646595.1 Phalanger gymnotis
GAAGGAAGGAAGGAAGGAAGAAAGAAAGAAAGAAAGAAAGAAAGAAAGAAAGAAAGAAAGAAAGAAAGAAAGAGGGAAGGAAGGAAGGAAAGAAAGAAAGGAAGGAAGGAAGAAAGAAAGAAAGAGGGAAGGAAGGAAGGAAAGAAAGAAAGAAAGAAAGAAAGAAAGAAAGAAAGAAAGAAAGAAAGAAAGAAAGAAAGAAAAGGAAAGAAAGAAAGAAAGAAAGAAAGAAAGAAAGAAAGAAAGAAAGAAAGAAAGAAAGAAAGAAAGAAAGGAAGGAAGGAAGGAAGGAAGGAAGGAAGGAAGGAAGGAAGGAAGGAAGGAAGGAAGGAAAGAAGAGGGAAAAAAAACAAAGAACACTACAGTTGAAGTCCAGCCACTCCTGGCTCTGACACTTATTGGCGTGACCACTATCAAGTTGCTTAGATTCACTGAGCATCAGTTTCTTCATGGGGAAAATCACACTTGTACTCATTCCTTTGCAGGTTATTTGTGGGGAATGCTCTTTGTAAACCTTAAATTTCTATAGCATCCCAGCGTCCTGGATCCCTTGGGCAGTCTGGTGAAGCTAGTGAATCCCTTCTCAGAATAATATTTTTAAATGCATCGACTAAAATATGTAGGATTACAAAGGAAGCCTAAGGTTAGTGAAAATAAAGATGCCATTTGTCCCTATCATAGACCCCTTGAAATCTATTCATGGACCCCTTGAGGGGAACTCCAAATTAAGAACCCCTTTACTATGTAAATGTGAGTTGTTAGCAAATTGTTAGACATATTTCCTTTCATTCTACTCCTGTGAAGGACGTCTAGACGTGAAAGATGCCCACCTCCAGCTTCCACACCCCAGTGGCCTGTTTCTCTCGTTTAATCTTCTTCCTGTTCTGTTGTCCTTTTTCCCCTTGGTCTCCTTCGTCTTTCAACCCCCTCCCATCCAGTCTCCTTCTACCCTTAAGAGCCTGTCTGGCCACCTCTCCCAGACCTACACATCTCAGTGCATCTCCATTGCTCCACGACTACCTTCAAGCTCTCTTATCTGTTCCACGGCAGGTGTTTATCAACACCTGCAAACTCCTGCTCTGGCATATTAAAGATGGGAACCCTGACTGGTGTTAGTTTGCAAACACCACCCCTGCCAGACTCCTAGTTGGATAGCTTTTCTGGGCTCTGTGTGTGTGTGTGTGTGTGCATGTGTGTATGTGTGCGTGCGTGCGTGTGTGTGTGTGTGTGTGTGTGTGTGTGTGTTTGGGGGGTGTGGAGAGCCTTAGAAGAGTGAGGGAGAAGAAAAAGGAGGGCCCCCCTAGAATGAGGGAGATCCCTCCACAGTGGGGTTCTTGGCTCTGCCTGCTGAGAATGTGTCAGGGTGACTAGAAACAGAGGAGAGGAAAATCAGCCCTCCCACTACCCATTCCAGAATGCTAGGTGAGAGGGCCACAGGCTTTCTGTGTTTGGGATTACTCTGCTGCCTTCTTGGTCTGGAGGAACTCTGGGGCCAGATACTAATAGCCTTGAAAACAAGTCTGCTGCTAAGGGGCCCTTACAGCCTGGGCAAATGTAGATTTTGGCTTATGACTCTGGGCAGAAACTTCTACTAATAAACTAGAAAAGGCGTTGGCAAAGAGAGTTTGCCTAGCCAGTTTCCCCTGGCCCACCCTCCCCAACTTTAACTCCCTCAGAGCTATACTCAGGCCAAGAATTCAGATTCAAATTTTGTGAGGGAGGAAAGAGTGAGACATAGTTGGGAAGAAATTAGAGGGAAAGTAAATTATAGCCTTGCACATAGTAGGCATTCAATAAATTTTTATTGAATGAATGAATGATGACTGAAAAAATGAATCACTCCTCTGGCTGTCTTCTTCAACCTTCGGTCTGACCTGAGGGCTTCACTGATACTCCAGTTAGATGCATTATGATCTGGAGTTCCCATAGGGCTTTTCAGTTCTGTAATTTTTTTTTCATTTTATCTTTTGCCACCTGCCCCCACTCTGCCAGAGGAAAACTGGTAATTAGCCTTGGTTGGGACATTGACCATACCTCTTCCATTCTCAAAGCCCCCACCCTAGACTTTGTCATTTGGCCCCTACTGACCAAAAGTAATCAGGTTGTACTGATTAGGAAAAGGCACTTTTGGCCCATATTCAAGTTAATTCACTAAGCCTTTATTATTAGGCATTGTGCTATATGCTGCTAATACATGACAAAAATAAAACAGTCCCTGCCCTCAAGGATTTTATACACTCTACTTGTGCTCTACTACATAGGATATTTCCCCTTTGGGAGTTCTAAATAGCTTCCTAGTGTCTCCCAAGGAAAGTTCAAAAAGTATTCAAGATCCCCTACAATTTGGTGTAGCACCCTACATTTCTAAATGTGGCTCGGGTCCAAGCCAAATGTCTCTTCTACACCCCTGGCACTTTCTTTCCTCCACGTTTGCCTTCACTATTTCCTAAGTTTGGAATGTCCTCTAGCTCACTCTTCCTGTTAGATTTCTACCTATCTTCATATGTTTAATCTACGTATCTTGATTCCAAATGTTCTCAAGGCCTTTTTCACGTATGTGTCTTGTCCCTTCAACCAGACTGCAACCTCCCTTATACAGGCTCTGGAATTCTCCCCAACAGACTGGGAACCCTTCTGAATCCCTCTCATTCCCCAACAAGGAGTTAGTTCTGTCTATCATGGGGAAAAGAGCTAAGGTTTGAATGAAGACCATACTTGGAAGACTGTGGGCAGCTACAGACATATGGAATACTATTCTCCCCTGGCCTATGGGGATGCCTGGGGCCCCAGGGGGAGAGCATTGGTTGTACAGGGAAGGCTGTTAGACTCCCAACCAAACACAACAATGGGCCTTAGTGTTTCTAAGGGAAATTCAACCAAACTCTCTAAACACATGGCTTTCTTCACCCAGTGGCTAGTCATCATCACATGGTGTTAATACACTTAATCCTTGTTTGCCCTATGCCCCTGTGGGTGTTTTTCCAGAGCGTGGTTTCTAGGGGAGGGTTGAATTTACTTACCATGCCAATCTGCACATCTGAGAGAACAAGGAGATCAAGGGTGAGTGTAGTTCTAATTCAGGAGTATCTCAGGTCAACCAGACCAAAAATAGCACCAAGCGACCCCCCAAATTTAAAACTCAATTGAGTACCACGACTGGAATTAGATGCGAGAAGAGGGAGAGAAACCCGAAAGTTCCTCCACTCTGCTTGTCTTTCCCTGTCTTTCTAATGCATAATATAGTTCTAACTTAAATTTCTATAGAGCTTTGGGGTTTACAAAGTAGTTCTCTTAAAATGACCCTGTGAAGTAAGAGCTAGGATCATTAGCCCCAGTTTCTCTGCTCATTAATGAATCTGTGATTTTGCTGAAGTGGGTGCTCCATCTAAGCTTCACCTTACCCACATCTTCTCATCCTATGAGACTCTTGTTCATGTGCTCCCATAATTTCCCACCCATCAAGCTGGGGTCATTCCTCTGGGTCATTTGACATAATGTAAAGGTAAGTATGACCAAATCCAGCAGTCTATCCGTTATCCCTTATTCTCACTATATGACTAACCTGCCCCCATTTCCAATCATACTGTTTTGCTATCTTTATGTCACTTACCACTAGATTTCAGATATATTTCATGTCATTTGCCCAAATCTCATTGTTCATAATACATGTGCCAGTCCTTCATTTCTCTTTTGCCCTTTGAATGATTTGCAATTTCACTTCTTCAAGGCTGATAGTGTTCTGTGACTCTCAACCTTAAGACATCGCTAGAAGAATACTGGTGTTAAAAAGATGATTAGGCGCCAGGCCATAGAAGTATATGTGTTAATCCCTGATTCTAGGTAGGTTGAGGCTGGTGAATGGCTCAAACTTGGGAGTTCTGAGTTACAGTTTGCTGAACTAATCAGGCATCCACATTAAGTCTACCACCAAAATGGTAAACCTTGAAGGGTGGGGAGGGGGGCACCAGGCTGTCTAAGGAGAGGCAAACCCAGCCCAGGGCCTGAAATAGAGCCAATCAAACCTCCTATGCTGATCAGCAGTATGATCAGACCTGAGTGACCATTGTACTTCCAACCACATAGTGGTTGTTGTTTAATCATTTTTCAGTTGTGTCTGATTCTTTGTGACCTCATTTGGGGTTTTCTTGGCAAAGATACTAGAATGGTTTGCCATTGCTTTCTCCAGCTCATTTTACAGATGAGGAAACTGAGGGAAATAGGATTAAGTGATTTGCCCAAGGTCGCATAGCTAGCAAGTGTCTGAGACTGGTTATGAACTCATGAAGATAAATCTTCCTGATTCCAAGCCCAGTGCTTTATCTGCTATGTACAGTACAATGGGATTCATAAATCAGAGTTTCTGAAGGGCTTCACCATCTAGAACATCATCTTAATCATAAACTTAAAAAAAAAAAAGTTAACAGTATTTTAATATAATTGATTCCCTTCATAATCCTATATATTTTAATTTATGCATTTAAAAACATTATTCTGAGAAGGGGTCTACAGGCTTCACCAGACTGTGAAAGGGGGCTGTGACACACACAAAAGTTAAGAAGCCCTCTGTATTAGGAACCTGAATTGGATATTTGTAATGTTAATGGAATAGGAAGATCTTCCCCATCCATTAACAGGCTAATGTGACCACATGTGTTCAATCACAATGTTTTGCTGCTTTAAAACTCCAGCTCACAGCTGTGATACATTCTGAGTCACGTCCTCCCTCAAACTGAGGGAGGAACTTGCTTAAAGGGAAAGCTTGCTTAGGGGAGGGTTGCTTGTAGGAAGGCTTTCACAACTTTTGGTAATTAGGCACTGAAGCACAAAGGTTGTGATGCCTTCTGGCTGTATATATATTCTGAGATTAGAATTTTGCTTCAGGGCTCACTCGTGGGAAGAATGTTCATGTAATTTGGCCAGACAAGACTCTGAGTAGCCATGGAGGAGCCCTCAGCTTTGAAAACCCAGAAGTTGGTGATTTCCTCTGTGGTGACTATGTATGTATTGCCTTAGTCAGACAGTTGGAAGCCCTTTCTGTTTATCTTTGTACTAATTTCTCAGAGAGTTAAGAGCCCTGTCTGTTGGTCTTTATGCTAATTTCTCTACTTGTATTTCCTCTGACGTTCAATGTGCTGACTTTTCCCCTGAACTAGTGCATGTAATTAAAGAAGATTGTTGACCCCTTTAAAATTGCTTTCCTTTAAAAGCAGATTTAAGAACATGTGCTAGCAGCCATCCTGGGTGTGCCACTGTGGTTGTTGCTACAATATTCTTTGTGGCAATAGCAAACACTCTTGCTAAGAATGCATCTCTGTGTTTTATGCCTTATTTTTAATAGTAATGATCAGGGCCGTTGCCTCTATCAGTGAAATTTGTTTGATCTTCAAATGTCAGTGGTGATCTTAACATGTCTTAACTATCTTTAGGAGAGAATTTTACTCTATCAAATCAAACGATGTTTTATAATCAATAAAAAGCATAGTGAGATTTAAAATTTTCTCTGCCTTTTAGGTTGTAAAAATGTAGTCTGCTATAAAATTTCATTTGAGAAAACCTACCTGCCCCCTTTTCATACTTTCACCAAAGATGCCCTCAGTGTGTGCAGACCATTTTCACAAAGATATTATTATAGAGATGAGAAAGCAGCATATAATTTAGTAATTGTTAATATTTTCTTAATTTCCTTAGTTTGGTAGTACTGTTAAAGCATACATGAATTTTTTCTTCACAGGCTTTTGATAGCCTCCCTTTTTTCAGATATCTTTTAAATCAATCTCTTAGTACCCTCAAGGAGCTAAGGTAACCCTTAATTACCTCCAGCACAGACCTCTTTGTACATCTGGTTTAGTCCATTTTCTTTTTTTTTTTTTTACTTCAATTTCGTTTCTACTTCCTTCTGTAGCACCATGGATGTTAGGCTCTAAATGTAGCTCCACAGTCATTGATGGAGAAAATAATTTGTTTTAGAAATTTTGACAGATATTTTCTTCTTCTTTTTTTTTTTTTTGCATTATTATCCTTCTGGTTTCATCTTTAATTCCCTTGAGGATTAGCTGGTTTGACTGGATCTTATTCCGGGTTTTCCTATAATGCCTTTTCCTCTCTACCACAAATCACTGCCATACAAGGACTCTTCTCACAATCTTTCACCATCCTGCTCTGTAAGATTTCATTTGTAAACAAGTTTATTTTTTTAAATTGTTATTGCCTGAGGCTGCTATACCTCCCCTGCAAGGAAATCAAGTGTTCACTGCCTAGGTTAGTTTCTTGGATATTTTGTCCTCCTTGCTTTACATTGGTAATGCTTTCTTTTTTTATAAAACAAAGTTATTATTTATTTATTTTTGCCATTCACTTAAATTTTTTTTTAAGTTCTGAATTGTTTTCCTCCCTTTTACTGTGCCTCCACCCAATGAGAAGGCAAGCAATGTGATCTCAAGTATATATGTAAAATCATGCAAAACATCTCCATATTGGCCATGTTACCAAAAAAAGCAACAAAAAGTGAAAAAAACAATGCTTCCATTTGCACTCAGACTTCATCAGTTCTCTCTCTAGAAGTGGATAGCATTTTTCATCATAATTCTTTGGAATTGCCTCAGATCATATAATGATCAGAGTAGCTAATTCTTTCATAGTTGATCCTTGTTACAATATTTCTACAATGTTCTGGTTCTGCTCATTTCACTTTGCATCAGTTCATGTAAGTCTTCTTGGGTTTTTCCAAAATCATCTTGCTTGTTATTCCTTATAGCATAATAGTATTCAACCACAATCCTTTACCCCAACTCACTGATTACCCTTCCAAAGAAAATAGTGCTAGACCATATCAGTGTCAGTTCCTTTAACCATTTCTCATTTTTTTTCAGAATCAATAGCTTGTATGAATAGATTGGTTGAAATTGTTTTAATTTCATGTCACATCTTCTCACTTTTATCCTTTCTTTTATCTCAGAGTTGATTTGGGATTTTATTCTAACCAATGAAGGATATGACAAAACATAGGTGATTCCAGAATGGCTTCCATATTGGTAAGTAGTCATTTCCTGCCTGTTAGAATACAATCAATTTTAATTTTTGTGGTGGTTTTCTGTGCTCACCTTCTAATAGTCTTCTCAAAAAAAGTGCTCATGATGTATGTGCAATGATGCTTCTGTTTAGTCTATAAGTTTCTAAACTTTTTTCCCCTTAATCTTGAGCATTATTACCTAACCTTTTTTCTCCATACCAACCTGTACATTGAAGTATGCAAGTATTAAAGTGTATTTTGATTTAACAGTGAGTGCCTTACTGAGTTTTTCATTGAATTTCTCTACCTCATCATTTTCTGTAACAAAATTGTGTGAGGGACTGGTGCTTTCATTGCTTGTGTTTGTCATAAGCTCTGTAAACTGGGGTGACCAAATATCCCATGAAATATTGTTTCTTGTTGACTTTTGGACACAGAATAAAATTCATTCTGCTAACTCCCCTATTTATCTTTTCAAGAAAAAATCATAAGCAATCCTTCCCTTCATGTGCAACTTCTTTTTATGATCTAGTTTCATTTATAAGTGAAAATGTTAGTTTCACTTAGATTGGGTTCCTTCTGGAGTCAATTTGTTGGCTCTGGGAAAGGATTTCAGATTTACAATATGAACAGTTAATGTTTCTACACGGCCTAAAACCTGTGTTATTCTCAGCACCGTCTGCTCCCTTTCTCGCCTCTCTGCCACTGTCACTACAGAAACAGAATGCAGTCCTAAAGGCCGTCTTGTGTTTTTATTTCATGAGTTACCATGAGTTGCCATGGATAAACCCTTCCAGTTGTAAATTGATGATCCTAAACGTTCATCATCTAATGGCCTCGCCTACAGCTCATTAGCCCTCTGGACTTAACAAGACTATTTCTTAGATAAATGAAGTAGGCTTTAGCTAGGATTTCCTTTCTAGCATACTTTCCAGAGTATGTGCTCTGCTGGCATAGCTTTCAAGAGCCCAGGGCAACCTCCACAACACAAGGGACTATTAGAAAAGGAGTTTGGTGAAATATTCCTATTTTAAAGATCAGAATTTGAGGCAACTAGCTAGTACTGTGGATAAAGAGTTGTGCCTTGAGGCAAGAAGACTTAAGTTTCAAATCCAGCCTCAGAGGCTTATTAGCTATGTGACCCTAGGCAAGACGCTTAACTTCTGCCTGCCTCAGTTTAATCATCTGTAAGATAGAGGTACTAATAGCACCTATCTCACAGGATTGTTGTGAAGCCCAAGGAGATAATAATTATGAAGCACTTAGCACAGTGCCTGACACATAGCAAGTGCTAGATAAATGTTAGTTATTATTCTTAGACTCCCCTCTTTACACTTTCCCTCTTCCATTTAGACATTTCTCACATCTGGAGCTGATCATTCAAATGGTCCACGGGAACCATTCTTTGTAAGATTCAAGCGGATTATTTACCTTGTGGACCACAAGAGCAAATAATTTTAAACTAGGGAATTGAGATGAGTTTCAGAATAAGCATGATTATGTTTAATACTGAGTCATTTTAGTTCTAATTGGTCAATTTAAAGAGGGGCATAGCAGTAAACTCCATTAGCGGTGTGACAATGTGACCTTGGGCAAATCACTTAATATTTCTGGATCTTTGTTGTCTCATCTATATGCCAAATGCTTTAACATTCCTAAAGAAAGGCTGGACTAGCTTCCTCCATTTTAAGAAGGCTGGGATGCTATGAGATCAGCATTACAGTAAAGGAACTAGTTGGGTTTGTTGCTCAGTGTTGGTTTTCCCCACACTGATTTGACTAATTGGGAGACTGAATTGATTGGTTGCCTTGGAGCTGTAGAGACGAAGCCTTAGTAAACCCTGAGAAGAGAATTATTTAAAAGACCATCACATGCTCACATTCTGTAGAGTTGAGATCAGAATCATTAGTGCTAATCTCTTCCCACATTCTATCCATTTTGTTTCAAAAACAATGTTTGTCATTGCAGCCTGAGAGCGCTTGAGGCTGGGTGGAAGAGAAGGAAAGGAGGGAGTCTAACAAGAGGAATAAACAGTTCAGCTCAGCTGTGAGAAGCCTGAAGGGTGGACTTAATGAGAGTTTATTTAGAGAACAATGAAGGACCACCAGACCCCTCGGAGTTCCTTGATTCAAAAGGTTCCGGAGTGTAACAAAATCTTTGGTCTGCTGGGGTGGTAAGCCCTGCCTCTTGCATGATGCAACCTCTTCAAGCTCCAATCACTGCCTCTTTTGGCAGCTGAATTTGACTTCTGATGATGCTGCTTCCTCCCTAGGGTTGTCTTTCTATCCTGCCTTCCTTCCAAAGAATTGCCAGCAATTGCTGGCCTTGGCAAGTTCTGTGAGAGCAGGCGAAGGCTGAGGTCTGTGCCCTGCCCAACATAGAAAGACACTGAAGTTCAGTGGCATGCTGAGAGCAGGGTAAGGGTGGAGGTCAAGGAGAGGTCCTTCTCTGTCACCAGGGACTGTTCGTGATGTAGCTTTGAGTTTTCTTGGAGATCCAATGGGCTCCCCTGACCTGCCCACTCAATAAAATGTAAAAAATGATATGGCAGCCAAAAAAGCAAATGTGATCTCAAGCTACATCAAGAGAGACATAAAACATCCAGGTCCCTCTGTACTTTGCCCTAATCAGAGCTTTTGTGGACTACGGTGTTCAGTTCAGAGCACCACTTTTTAGGAAAGACATTGATAGATTCCTGGCACCCAGGATGATGAAGGGTCTCACCATGATACCATAGGATGAGTTGAAGAATATTTAGTCCAGAAAAGACTTAGGATGGTGGTGGTGGAGGGTGGAGTACATGATAATTATCTTCAAGTATTCAAATGTAAATCACTTGGTCTGCTTGGCCCCAGAGGTCAAAGCTAGTTAGAGCTGGTGGAAGTCTTAGAGAGGCAGCTGCTGGCTACATATGAGGAAAACCTCCCAATAATTAGAGCTATCTAAAAATAAAATGAGTAGTAATAATAGCAAAAACAATTATTGTTTATTATCATTTTAGCTTGCATTTATATAACATGAACTACGGGCCAAGCACTGCCAAGTAATATGTGTGTGTGTGTGTGTGTGTACATACAATTGTGAGGATCAAACAAGATTTTATATATACATATATAGTATCACATATATGTGTGAATATATGTGTATCACATACATGTAATCTCATGTGATCTTCACAAGAACCATAGAAGGTAGGTGCTATTACTGTTCCCTTTTTATAGGTGAGGAACATTCTGTTTACTGGTGTGAAGGGTTGCTGAGCTTCTCAACTGCCTTTGGGGTCTGCCTGGCACTCAACTCTCACCTGTGGCTCCAAGAATCTGTAGCATGCATAGCATCCTTGGGAAACCATCTTGGTATATGGGCTTAAACCAGGTTGAGAGTTACTGACAAGCCTCAAACCCTTTAGTGAGCGAAGGGAATTTCTACAAAGATTCTCCCCAGAGGAAAGAGTGGATGAGAAGAATTTCTTCCAATGGCCATGGACCAGCTAAAGCAGGTGCTGTGGAGAATTTAGAGTTTGGTCAGACACAAAAGTCGCCAAGGTCATCTATAGCATCGCAGGCCATTGCCAGTCATCTTGATTTTGTCTTGCCATTGGACTTGTATGATTCTGGAAGAGTGAGAGTGATGACTTTGTGCAACTCTGCCTCACTTAAATCCAAGTAACACATGTGTCAACACATCACTCCTTGATGTTATTGGTCCTCCTAAAAAATAAAGGGCAAACAACAGGTGAGGAAACTGAGGCAAAGAAAGGTTAAGTGACTTGGCTATGGTCACACAACTAGCAAGTGTCTGAGGTCATGTGTGAACTCAGGGCTTCTTGATTCCAGATTCAGCTCTCCATCTTCTTTGCCACCCACCTGCTTCAAGTAATGAATGTCTCCTCAGATGAGGAATCTTCAAACAATGACCTTTTGTCAGGGATGTTATAGAGGGGATTCATGGTCTGTTCCACAACAGAACAAGACCAGTGGGTTGGACCATGTGACCACATGGTCCACCTGGTTCTGATTTTGAGGTTCTGTTATCCTATAATGATAGGTCCCTGCCAGCTTGAGATTTCTGAGATCCTGGGTGTTTAGTATTCTCATTCAGCATTCTTATTAGGAAAGTAATCTTATCAACTCAATGACACTCAATTGTTTGAGAAGGTATGATTTATGCCTCCCTGGAGTGTTCACTTTTGACGAGGGACCACACCCCTATCCCTACTTTTCCATCCAGCCAAAAGCATGAGTTTTTAATGGTGGGATCTGAGGGCAGGCAGCACCTTGCCCTGTCCTGCCCCTTCTTCTTTCTTTTCTCAGTCTTCCAAGGCTTGGCCTGGTCCAGGGGTCTCTTGGGCTAATTGCTGTTACTGTTGCTTAGTAGTTTTAGTCAATTCCCACTTTTGTGACCCTATTTGGGGTTTTCTTGGCAAAGATACTAAAGTGGTTTGTTATTTCCGTCTCCAGCTCATTTTACAGATGAGGAAACTGAGGTAAAAAAAAGAGTTAAGTGACGTTCCCAGGGTCACATGACTATTAAATGTCTGAGGCTGGATTTGCATTCAGGTCTTCCTGACTCCAGGCCCAGAGCTCTATCCGCTACAACACCTAGCTGCCCCTGCTTGTTCATCTCATTATCTCTAGTTTGGACAGCAACAAACCAAGAGGCATCTGCTCAAGGTTGAGTGCCCAGTCTACCTTCTTCATTCTCCAGACAAGTCCTAGGACTACATTAATCTTGTCAAGTGAGTGCCTTTGTCTGACCTAAAGGTCTCCTGTTTCAATTTCAGCAAACTCCTTTCTCTAACCAGAGTGGGAAGGCAGGGGGTGGGAGGGCAGGAAGAGCTCCATTGACAGCCAGAGATGTCGAATAAATAGTTTCCCTGGTGGAGGGCAATGGAGGTTAGTGGAGGAAAATAATGAATCAGGAGTCAGAAGCCAAGCACTGACACTCCCTACATAACCTTAGGTGTTTCTCTTATCTCCAGGACTTAATTTGCTCACCTGAAAAATAGAGATAAAACTAGTTATATTACCTACCTAAATGAAATAACACATCTAAAGTGTCAATGTAAGGGTCAGTTAGCATTACTATGGTAGACCAGCAAGACATATTATGGGCCAGAATGATGTCTCAGGTATGTATTTGTTTGGGATGGAAAGAGGGGGATAGGCCAGATCACTTTAGGAAGGTCTTCCTGGCTTAAAGAATCCAGTATTGTTAAGAGTTAAGGATAAGCTTCAGGTGGCCATCTGTCAAGATGCTGTTAGGAGCCAAGGGAGAAGGAAAAGGCTTCTAAAGGACAAACAGGACTGCACCAGCCCAGAAGGAATAGGATGTCTGGAGGGCTTGTTTTTCATACAGGAAATGAGACCACGTTGTTCATCAGAAATCAAAACACATGGAACAGCCCAGAAGCAGGTCTGGAAAATGTATCTCCTCCGGTTCTGTCTCACCAGAGTGTCTGGGGCCTGCCAGCTCTGATTCTGGGTAACTCAGCACCACAAGGAAGGCTCTTCACTTTGATCCCTGTTGCCTCTCCTACTCCCCAAAACAGACAGGGATCACTGGCAACCCTTGCCATACTCTGGCCCAGCCTCCACTTACACTTGAGGAAGGAAAGGGCACCAGAACCCTCAGCCTTGGACCTCAGCTCATCTCTGAGATAGGAAGAGGCTCCAGAAGCCTCCACAAAACTCCCTAACATTCCTAGGAGCCAACTGGAAGGTGAAAGTCATGGAGGGTGGGAGAGGAAAACATACTAGTAAAATCAGCTTAGCTCCTTCCCTTTTTGAGTGGGACCCTGTAAGAACAGGCAGCAGGGAGAGAGAGAGACAGACAGAAAGAGATGTTGGAGGGAGAGTCATGTAGTGGAAAGAACACCAGATGAGAAGCGAGGCAACCTGGGTTCTAGTCCTTAGCCCTTCATAAACTAGCTATGTGACATTGAATAAGTAGCTTCCTGAGCCGTATCTTTCACTCATCTTCCAAATAAGGAAGCTAGGCTAAATAAATGATCTCTATCAACCATTTTCAATCGATGAGCTAGGTAGTGCAGTGGGTAGAGTGCCAGGCCTGGAGTTAGGAAGCCCTGAGTCCAAATCTGACCTCAGACAGCTGTATGACCCTGGGCAAGTCACGTAACCCTGTTTGCCTCAGTTTCCTCATCTGCAAAATGAACTGGAAAAGGAAACAGCAAACCACTCCAGTATCTTTGCCAAGAAAATCCCAACTAGGGTCATGAAAAGTCAGACAAGACTGAATAATTACAATGAATTTATGACTGCTCTAGGCCCAGAGGAGTCATTAATAGGGAGACTAAGCTCATTTCCTGTGGTCTATAGCAGGAGGAAGCCTAGAAAACTAAGAGTGGACAGTTACTGGGGAGAGAGGAAGTTTATGCTAAACTTCCCTAAGTGAAACTAGCACAAGTGAATTTATTCTACTATATCTGTCACCAAAAAGAGGTGGTGGTGGTGGCATTTCTGAACTTCTTTGTGACTGAAATTAAGCATGTATGTATAATACTTGAATGAATGTTGGCTACAAGATTGGGGTCCTAGTCTTGACTTCGCTGCTAACTAGTATGTGACTTTGATAAAGTAACAGCCCTTCTCTGGGACTCAGTTTCCTTCTCCATAAAAATAAGGGGTTGAACTAAATGACAAAAATAATGATAATGAATTTATTAGGCCTCATCTGTGCACCAGACACTGGACTAGGTGCTGAAGATATAAAGACAAAAAGGAAACAGGCCCTATCCTCAAGAGGCTTACATTCAAGGATGATGATGATGATATTTCATGTTTCTGTGTACTTTAAGTTCCTTAAGTATTTGAATGCCAAACATATGCTTACCAAAAAGCCTGTTTTATGGAGATCTCAAATATGGTGATCAGAAGAAGTGATACAAGGACAACTCTCAAGGTCTCTCTTAAGAACTATGGAATTGATTGAGTGACATGGGAGACACCGGCACAGGACTGCCCAGCATACCATGCCTACATCAGAGAAAGTGCTGTGCTCTATGAACAAAGCAGAATTGAAACAGCTCAAAGGAAATGCAGGATGTGCAAATTTAGAGTATCCACCCCAAATATTCACATGGACTATTTGTGCCCAACCTGTGGCAGAGCATTCCGAGCTCATTTTGTTGATCGGTCAGTCAGACGCAGTGTAAATTGGCTCTAACATAGTGATGTCATTTTGGCCCTCTTTGAGAATGAAGGCTACGACAACCAACAACTAACCAAGTGCCTTCCTCACAACAAACCTGTAAGGTGGGTAGTAACGGGTCTATTTTTTAAATAGTCTATATTTGTGATTTAACCTGTAGAGAGAACTCTTAGAGTGGAACTCCTTCAGTAGATATAGTTCACAACTCATCTTTATGGATTTAGAAAGATGCCTGGGACACTGATAGGCTAAGAGACTTGCCTAAGGTTATAGCTACCATGTATTAGAGATAAGATTTGAACCCAGCCCTTCCTGATGCTGAGGCAGGCCTTTTATCCGCTATACCACGATACTTCTCAAGTATTATTACAAGTGTCATCTTCATCTTGCAGATCAGGGAACTGAGACTTAGATAGGTGAAGACATTTCACATCTACTAAGTATCAGGGCCAGGAAAACCCCAGATCTCCTGACTCCAGGCCCAATGCTCTTCATGAAAATTGGCCATGCTCTCTAAGGTCGCTTCCAAATTTAATATTCTGTGATTACGTGGACGTATGTCTATGTATTTGTATGTATGTATGGTCCACATTAGTATTTAGTTATGTGTATGTGTTTGTGGATTTATGTATAAATAAATTACCATGTCTGGATATTTGTATGCAGGTCAGGAAAGCAGATGGAGTGATAGCAGCTTGGTTCCGAGGTACTAAAATTTAGAGGCATTGACAGCATTTTTCTTTTAACAGCATAGAAACAGCTGAGCTTTATGCCTAGTTAGCAAGAATAATTACTTAGGGAGGGAAGGGAGAGTAGGAGAGAATTTGCAACTCAAAATTGTAAAAAATGAAGGTTAAAATTGTTTTTGCATGTAATTGGGGGAAAATTACATTTTTTTAAAGAGGAAAATTATTTAAAACAGGAAACCATAGTGGCTGTACCCCAAATGAACCATCTCCCCACAGTGGCCTTCCCAGCTTCATTTTGTTGCATAATGCTCCCCTTGTCCCAGATGAAAAAATAGCAACTCTCTACGTGTATATATACATATAATATGTGTGTATGTATATATACGTATATGCATGCAATATTTACATATGAATATGTGAATTACATGATTTTGTGTTTCATGTATGCATGGATAGATGAATGCATTTGTGTCTGTGGGCATTCACGTGAATGTGTTTTAGATTTGTTAGTGTGTGTGGGCAAGTGTGTGGTGTCTGCCTACGTGTACACATGGATGTGTCTATGGCTATGTGGGTGTGTTCACACCTCCCTTCCTCATGGGGTTGCCAGTAAGAAAACTGGGACCCTGTATGAAATGAAACAACCTTCCCAAACCAGGGCAACAATGAGCTCTCTGGCTTCTCAGCCCACCCAGTCTGTCTCCAGCACCCACAGCCCTAAAAGCAGTCCCTGGCCCTCAGCCAAAAATGAGAAAACAAAAATCAGGTCACCAGATGCATTTCATTTGGTCCTTCCCTTCCCCTCGTCCCACCAACAGCCTAGCGCCAAAAATTCAGTACATATTTGCAGCAAGTACCTGGAGCTCTGCCGAGCCCTGGCTGTGCCCTTACCACTCAGAGTCCCTCTCCTCTGGATGAGCTGGCAGGCACCTGGTGTCTCCCACACTACGCCTGCCTATTTCCACGCAGCACACACTTGAAGTCAAAGGACCTGGGTTCAAATTTTTTCTTTGCAGCTTCCTGAGCTATGTGACTTAAGTCTAGTTGCTTTATATCTCTGAGCCTGAGCTTGCTCAACTATAAATCAAGGAGATTGGAATAAATGATGAAATACTCTGGCCTGCCTCAAAGGCAACGTAGAGTGTAGCGTTGTGGTTAGCATGCTGAGTCTGGGGTCCAGAAGAGCTGGGTTTGCCTCCTGCCCTCATCACTGAGTGCTGTGTGACCTGGGCAGATTGTTCAACCTCTCTGGGCCTCCTGTGTAAATGAAAGGGTTGGTCTTGCTGTCCTACAGGGTTCCTTCCTGCTCTAGATCTCTGGTCTGATGCATCTTTCAACGTGGACATTTGTTTTCAACTTTGACATATGTTTTATGCATATTTTTTCCATTTTTGTAAATATTTTCTTTTTCCCCAGTTACATGTAATGACACATTTTAACATTCACATTTAAAAACTTTTGAGTTCCAAATGTTCTCTCTCTCCCTTCCTCCCTCACCTCACCCCTCCCTGAGCCGGTAAGCAATTTGATATAGGTTGTACACGTCTGATCATTATGCATATTATTTTCACTCTTTGATTTCTGAAAAGTAACACAGGTCAGCTACTGAGACCTGCGAAATGCCTGGATGATTATCACGTCTCCACTTCACTCGGCATAGTCACAACTTCTCTGGTTGTCAGAGAACACTGTGAACTACTCAGCGGGAGCAGGGTGTGAGTGGTGGTCATGGTCACGGTATAGAGACAGCCCTGTACTATATCTCTGGGCTCCAGCCTCCTCAGCACGGAATAAGTGTCTAGTTCCATTGGAATGGGTTGGCATCTGGAATTCTCATTGGAGACTGTTTATTCTTTCATTTGCATGGCAGGTTAGCGTGGTCCCAGAATTACCAGCTTTGGCTGGCCCACCCACCCCCTGACAGGGACTTTCAGGAACACGCTCCCCAGCTAGTCTGGCCAAAGCCCCAGCCCCAGCCCTCAGTTCCACCACCTTCCCCTTTTTTCTCCCCCCTCCCTTCAGCCACGTGGATGTGACTTACTTATTCAAGCTCTCCAAGAGGCCCCTGCCAGAAGGAGCTGGCTTCCTGGAAAAAAAGTTGGCATGAGTTACTTTAGGAACTGAAGAACATTCCAGAGGCTGAGTTAGGATTCCTATGGTTCTTGAAGGGGGCTTATCTCCTTACTCATACCTCCATCTCCCTCGCTCACCGGGTCATCCACCTCCTCAGCCAGATGGAGGTAGGTCCAAGCCACAGGAGCCCACCTGCAGCAGAGAAAAGGCTAAACTTTGAGTCGCAGGACCTGAATTCAAATCTCAATACTCACTATCCCTGAGGAACTTTGACCAAGATGTTTTACCAGCCTCAGTTTTCCTCAGTGGTAAAACTAAGAAGTTAGATTAGATCATGTATTTTTAACCATTTTTATGTCTTGGACCTCTTTGGCCATCTAGTGAAGTCTACATTTTCAGAAAAAAATGTTTTTAACTTCATAAAATCTATAGAATCACAAAGGAAAGCTAATATATTGAAATATATTTTTTAAAAAGCACATTAAGGATCCTCAGAGGTGATCTTGAGGGTTTCTCCTTTCTCCAGAGCCAGGATCCTGAAACTTCCTATAGGTCCCAGCATGCTGCTCACTTCACAATTAGCACACGACAGTTTTTCTCTGCTGTCGTTACCTTGATCTTGACACATACAGTATATGCATGCTCTGTTCTGTTGTGGTCACCTTGAATTGCCATACACAACTTTTACTGTTATTTATATACAGCATGGGACTCTCCTTACCTGCAGAATGAGCTGAACTGGTGAGAGTTTGGGAAAAGAGAGATCCTAGTCTTTGAGAAACAACACATATGGTTCCACGTTCTCTTCAGATCCTTGAAAGGAGAAAAAGACTCTGGGAAGAAGTTGACCTGACTAACTTGGTCACGGACTCATGTGATAAATTCTGAATTCGAGCTCTGAATACATGATCTCATGATGTAAGCTCCCTGGGGGCACGGTTCTTCAGAGAATCTATCATTAGTGCTGACCACAGAGAAGATGCTCAATGAATATTAGCAGCATTGGAGGAGATGGAACACTGACCTTGGAGTCAGATGACCTTTGTTCTTGTCCTTGATCCAGTCATCACTGGCCATGTGACCTGTGCAAAAGGGCCGGATCAGTGGATTTTTAAGATCGTTTTCAACTTCTGAAGGAGATGATGGTTTTATTTAAGCAGAGGCAGAGTCCTCTTTGGGTCACCTGTGGTGGGATGAGTGTGGGGCAGGTAGATATGGGTTGATTGTGATAATGTAATCAAGGAGGGAGGATGCTGACATTAACTTCAGATCTTATTTCTTTGACTTTTCAGAGTTTCCCCATGACTCCCAACTTGAAACCCTACTAATACTGACCGTTGAAGAGAGCTTAAGAAAACACCTATCTGCCTGTCCACTTCTAACCCTCTCCTCGCTCTCTTGCATTGACCAAGAGACCTATAGCCCATGAAGTCAGTGAAATTTAAATCTTCATCAGACACCAAGTTGACTAAAAAACTGATACTTCCTAAGGGCGAGGACTTATTAGCACCTGCAGAGTTTCTTCCAGAGATGTTTCTGGTCCAGAGAGGGTTAAGGGTTTGGAGCCCAAGGGATAGATGGGGTGGAGCATAGAGGAGTGAAAGCCAGAGCTGACTGGCCTTCTGGCCTGGGGGGGTGGGGGTGGGAAGATCTCACCTCATAATGTCCAGCTTCTGAGGCTCTGCTGTAGCCAACACATCCAGCTTGTCCTTGGGCGTGGAGGTATGAACTGTCAGAGAGCCAGAAGAGAAAGCATAGCCCTCCCAGCCCCCTGAGACTACCAAACTCTAGGCCTGTTTCTTCTCACAGCTTTTCCTACTACTCGCCCTTTCTATCTGAGTAGTGTGATGCAGCGTGATGGAGCAGACAGGGACATGGATTTGAAGTCCAGAACTTGTGTTTGAATCCTTCCTCAGATACTTGTTGTATGATTTTGGACAAGTCACTTCTTGGTGCCCTAGCTTCCTCATCTGTAAAATGAAATACTCAGACTCAATAACTTTCAACTCTCAATCTACAATTATTGCCCTGATGGGAACTTCTAAAATGGTGGAAGTGACTTGGGGGTAGGGGAAGGTCTGGAGATTTAGAGTTGTGTTTGAAGAGTAAAAGGATAAACCAAGGACTTGCTCCTGGAATCAGGAGCCAGGGACCCAGAGTAAGTCATCTGGCATATTCCCCAGCCCCCATATAAGAAAGACTTACCCCCAACCATCTAGAAAAAAAAATGCTATCTCCCTATGCTCCAAGAAGGTGACCCTATAGCTTCTCTTGGTGAGACACTGACTTCCCTCATTGTCTGATCTGTCCTGCATTTCTAGTCATGCCTTCTAGTCCTGCTCTCAGGATAAGGAAGGAAATAATCAGTTATTAAGTGATTACTATGTGCCAGGTACTATACTAAGCACTCTTGCAAATCATATCTCATTTGGTCCTCTGAGCAGCCCTGTGAAGTAGAAGCAACGCTGGGAAACTGAAGCAGATAGAGGTTAAGTGACTTGCTGGGATACACACAGCTAGTAAATACCTAAGGCCAGGTTTGAACTCGGGTCTTCCTGACTCCAGGCCCAGAACTTTATCCACTCTACCACTCTTCTGCCTCTAGAGGATATAGAGAGAGCTTACGTAGTGAAATCCATGCCTAAGAAGACTTGAGATGAGGGATACAGTCCAAGTCAAGAAAGAATCCAAATGAAAAGAGGGAGGAAGGGAGGAGAAGAAAGAGAGGAGGAGAAAAGTAGAGAAGGAAAAGGAAGGGGAGAGGGAAGAAGGAAGAGAAAGAAGAAAACAGAGGGGAAAAGGATAAGGAAGGAGAAGGGAAGGAGTGTAGGAGAATGGAGGAAAGAAGATGAGGTAGGGAAAGAATGTTTCTAGTGCTATATTGTGGAAAAATCATTGGATGGCCCCATCACTGGATCTCCCCTCTTCTGGTCTTTCCTTACAGACAGGAAAGTATCTTCTCAGGATGTTCTTTTCCCTCAAAGTAAAGGACAGATGGGTAGAAAAGGAGCCAGCCACAGCTGCTCTGTCCCCTTCCCCAGCTATTCTGATCCATTTTTTTTCTCTTTGAAGTTTTTAACCCTTCAAACGAGGTCTATTCTGGCCCTCTGTCCCCAATGAGGAATTATCATTCTGGAAAAAAAGCTAAGAACAAATATGTAAGGGAAAGGGAGAAAAAAAGTCTTTCAGTGGTTTGGAAATTCAGTTGGCTGCCCTTTCACTGAACAAAACCTCCTTTAGTCTCTGGCCCCACAGCTCCACATAGGATGCCAACAGTAACACTGGAACTGGGAGGAGCCATGTTGGTTTTTCAGGGAAATTGCCAGACTGGAGTGGGGATTGTGGGGAGGAAGAGAGAAAGAAAAAAAAAGAGTCAGGAATTTTAGTAGTGTTTAAAGGGGCTAAAATCCAAACCAGTTCTTCATGGTCTCCATCAAGTTACAAGTCAGTCAACCCCCAGGGTGCTAGGGGAGAATTCAGAGGAAGGAGAGTTAGTTTCTAGCTTCAGAGACCTCCTAATGTTACGGGGAATGTCACTGCCCTCTGAGAGATCTTAGTCTAACGGGGGTGGGGAAATGCAGTGGACAATCTGTACCCTCAGGAAGCTCCCATTCTAATAGAGTTCTTGCCTACCGGGAGCTTCCTTTCTTGTTCATCCTTCATTCTCAAAAGAATCCATGTTGTGATGCTTTGACTTTCACGTGTGACAGGGAAGATGGTCATTGTCATCAGGGTTCTAGTCTTCCCATAGGTCCCGGACTAAAGAGGGAGGCCATCACTGTCCTCAGGGTCCTAGTCTTGTGAGGAGACCTAGACTGAGAAGAGAGAAAGCCACTGTTTCAAAAGGGAACTCTCCATCATCGGGTACAAGAGTTAGGACAAACGCATAGAACGTCAGAGTAAAAATGAAGAAACAAGTATGCTCCTGGAGGGCAGGGGGTGTTTTTCCTTTGTTTCCTCAGAGATTTCCTAGTGCCTGGAACATTGTGAGCACTTAATAAATGCTTGTGGATTGGCTAACTGAAATGAATATTGTTGTTGTGTTTGTCCTTCATTCTCAAAGAGGACCATGACATCAGGGAGATGATTGAAAGGACCTGCGGTTGACTTTGATTTGAGTGAGGGAGGGCTGTGCAAGGTCACCAGCCTCACTTTCTCCTCCTGAGCCACCTGGGTCCGGTAGCCAGATATTCATCAGGATGACTGGAGATGGTCCAGTATGCATAGGCTAAGGTCTTTTCAAGTACTCACTGTGAGTGAGGTAACACCCATTCAATGAATGGGCCTCTTTAAGAAGTTAATCAAGGGATAGCCCCTTTAATCAAAACTCAAAACAAAAAAAATATTCAAAGTGGGAGGGGAAGACCCTCAGGGTTCCTGGCCAAAAGAGAAACAGTTACTAAATGAATGTGATGCAAGTTGAAAGGACAGGAATGTTATCAGGCGAACTAAATCAGGAAAGAATTCTCCTTTTTAGAGGAAGTGAATTTTAGACAGGCCTTTGACACAAGGAAAGGATAGGTATAATTTGGCAGGGAGAAGTAGGGAGGGCATCCCAGAAGACCACACAAAGCCCAAAAGCAATGAGAAGGATGAGGCATATAGAGGTAAAAGGATCCCCTGATTGGAGCCAAGGAGCTGTTCATTGATTGCTGGCAAAGTTTTTCCAGGATTACAATGAATAATTTTGTTGCTATTGAGTTGTTTTTCAGTCATGTCCGACTTTTTGTGACTCCATTTAGGGTTTTCTTGGCAAAGAGACTGGAGTGGATTGCCATTTCCTTCTGCACATTTTACAGATGAGCAACTGAGGCAAACAGGGTTAAGTGACTTGCCCACACTCACACAGTTAGTTAAGTGTCTGAGGCCAAACTCCAACTCGTCTTCCTGACTCCAGGTCAGGTGCTCTAGCCACTGCACCACCTAGCTGCACTATAATGAGTAATGCAACATTCCTCTCTTAAGAACTTTGGAATTGATTGTGTGACATGGGAAACACTGGCACAGGACTGCTCAGCGTGGCGTGCCCTCATCAGTGCTCTCTGAGCAAAATAAAATTGAAGTAGCTGAAAAGAAACGAGAGATGTGCAAATTTACCCGACCTGTGGTAGAACATTCCAAGCTCATATTGATCTCATCAGCTCCAGTTGGACACACTGTAACTTGCTCTAGCATGGTGATGTCATTTTGGTCCTCTTTGACAACAAAAGACAACCATCAACCAATGCCACATTCCTAAAATCTGAGGAGTTTCTGACTTTCATCCATATCCTCAGCTCTAGTCTGCATGACACTTAATGAAAGCTTTCTCTACCAGAAAAAGGAAGTAGGGAATGGAAAGAATTATCTAGATAATCAGGACCCCAATCCATAGCCTGAAGGACACATCGTTGGTCAAGCATCTTTCCCAGAACCAGGTTCTTTGGAGACAGGTGACAAGGTTAGTTCAGGACAAAGCCCACCCAACACACCAGAGAACGTTGCTCTGGGAGAATGAACCATTGGTTGGGGCTCTTGGAGGGTATGACTTCTGCAGGACTTTTAGGATTGGTGCGACATCAGTTGGGGCTTCCACATGTTCCGCCATTGAGAGACTCTGCCTTCTTTGCTGTTTCTCAAACAAGATGATCCCGTTCTTGACTCTAGGCATCTTTTCATCACCTGTTCCTCATGCCTGGAATGCTCTCAATCTTCACTTCTGTCTCATGGCCTCCTTGGCTTCCTTCAAGTCCGAGCTCAAAACCTCCCTTCTGCAAAAAGCTTTTCTGGTTCCTTAATGTTAATGTCTTCCCTCCAAGATGATCTCCACTTTCTCCTACACACATCTTGTTTTGTGTGAAGTTATTTGCTTGTTTTCTTCCCCCATTTGATCGTGGACTTCTTGTGGGAAGGGGATGTTTTTGCCTTTCTTTGTATCCTCAGCACTTCACACAATATTGAGCAGTTGTGCTCATAGGAACAAAGTAGGTACCTCAACACTGCTTGTTGACTTGACTATCTATTGCTGTTCTCCTCTTCATCCATCTCTAGGAGATATTCCATGTGGTCACGCGATTTAAAGCCAGAGGTCATCTTGTGCAATGCCTTCTTCTTACAGGAAAGGAAACTGAGCCCCAGAGAAATGAAGGGACTTGTCCAAAGTCACACTTGTAAATGGCAGAGCCGGGATCTGAACCCAGGTCTTCTGATCCTGAGGCAGCCAAGGAATGCAGTGGATAGAATTTTGTATTTTACTCTAGACGAAAGGGGGAGCCAATGAAGGCTTTTGAGTAGTGGAGACCATGTCAGATATGTGTTTTTAAAATACCCTTTCAGGGGCAGCTAGGCAGCAGAGTGGATAGAGCACCACTCATGGAGTCGGGAGTTCAAATCCGGCCTCAGACACTTGACACTTATTAGCTGTGTGATGCTGGACAAATCAATCAATTCTTCTTGCTTCATAAGAATAAAAAAAAAAACAACAAAGAATACCATTTCCATGTTCTTCATGACTTCATATGTGTAATGATTATTATATTGTTTGCCTTCTCAATTGGGTGTGGGAGAGGCTAAAAGGAGGGAGAGAATTTGGAACTGAAAATAATTTTTAAAAAATCATTTCCTAAACTGGAAGCTGTGTGGAGGATATATCGAAGACGGGAGAGACTGGAGGCAGGGAAACCAAATCATGGGCCATTATTAGTCTTATGTTTGAGGATTATAACAACTGTCATTTCTCTAGTTCTCTAAGGTTTGCAGTAAGCCTGTGGAGAAGGTAACGTGAGTACCATTATCCCCAATGTACAGATGAGAAAACCAAGGCTTAGAAAAGCGAAGTCACACAACTAGTAAGTATTGGAGCTCAAATTTGAACCCAGGACTCCTGACTCCCAAGTCTTACACTGCAGTCAGATGATTGGAGTTCAAATGGCCCTGCCACTCATTAACGTGCGTGATCTTGGGCAAGTTCCGCTTGCCAGGACCTCAGTTACCTTCTCTGTAAAATAAAGAGTTGGGGTAACCGAGTGGCTTCTTTCAACTCCTCTTGCTTAAAATCCTCTGGTCTGGTATTATGCAAACCACACTTTCTATTTCATCATTCTGAGAATATTTATAGTCCTACCTCCGTGGAGTCTGTGGGACAAGTAACACCCTGTACAGCGATCTGCCCCCTCTAAGGGAAGACTGAGGAGATGATGTTTCTCGTTCTGTTGCTAAATCTAGGACTCATAAAGCTTGAGAGGCAGACGTGAAAATCGTGTTTATTCTCCCCTACATGGCATGTTCTCCAAACTCCAAGCCTCGGAGTTCCCTGTGAGAGGAGAGCAGGGACAGACAAATCAACAGGGCATGAGCAGAAGGATTTAGAAAGGGAGGAACGAGTGAGGACCAGGGCTAGGACTAAGGGTGGCCAAGCTAGGCAGGCACTCAGGGTGCCACACACTAGGGAGAAGGAGTAATAATAAAAACTGATATTTATGCAATGTTTTTTTGTGAGAAAGATTTCATAATGCACAAATTTGCATATATGTAAATTACATATAATTTTACAATGCAAGGAAATCTGCTAAGTAAATGATGTGTGTTATCTCATTTGAGTTTCACAAGAGCCCTGAGAGGTAGGCACAATGGGTATTATTAACTCCATTTCTTAGATGATGAAACTGAGAGTCTAAGGGGTTAAGTCATTTGCATAGATAATAAGTATCAGGAGCAGGGCTGAATTCAGGTCTTCGAATCCAGCACTCTACCCAGGCAATAAACTATGCTGCCACTCAAGAGTGCGGGAGGATTTTTTTTTTTTCATAAATGCATATTTTAGTGCCAGAAAATTCACTGCTCTTTATGGCCCAGAGGTATTTATTTTGGGATGATTCCCTGCTGTCAAGGCATTTTACAGTCCACAGTAGAGGAGAAGTTCAAGGATACAGAGAAATATAACTTTAAAAATTGCATGTGGTAAGTGTACAGGGAAGGGGGAAAGGAGGAACAACATAGCACCTACTATGTGCCAGGCGCTGTGCTAAGCACTTTACAAATATCTTGAGACACACAACAACCCTAAGAGGTAGGTACTTTTATGATCCCCATTTTGCAGTGGAGGAAACGGAGGCAAACAGAGGTTAAGTAACTTGCGGTCTTCCAGACACCAGGCCCAGCGTTCTATCTACTGTGCCACCTAGCTGCTAAGTACCATGTAGCTTCAGAGGAAGGAAAACTCAGTTTTGACTAGAGTATCCAGGAAGCCTTCATAGAGGAGGTGGCATTTGAGGCAGACCTTGAAGAATAGGTAGGATTTCAACAGGCAGGCATTAAATCAGGAGAGCCTTAAATGGTAGAACAGTGAGAAGTCAAGCTTGCCTAGAACATAGAACATGTGAAGGAGAATAATGACAAAATTAGAAAGTAATTATAAATTACTAAATCATAATGAAATTACAAAGTTTGGAACCCAATTATGGAAGACTTTCTAATTAGTCTCCCTGTCTCCAATATCTTCGTCTCTCTAAGTCATCCACACAACAGACAAAATAATCATCCTAATTTGTACATCTAACCATGTCATTACCCTGCTCAAAAAAAAAAACAACAGGGGCTCCCTGTTGATCGAGCACACGCTGGTTAGTTTAGCCTTGAGGATCTCTACAATCAAGCTCCAACCTACCTTTTTGTTTTTTACTTTTCTACTTTTTAAAGTAAATTTTAATTTTTCATTCAACAAAAATTTGACTTCTCTTTCTCCTACTCCTCCCCCTTCCCCTGGCCCTTTAGAAAGCAAGAAAAGTAAAATCTCTGAACAAATATGTATAGTCAGGGTACCGGCCCTGGAGTCAGGAGGACCTGAGTTGAAATCTAGACTCAGACATTTACTATCTGTGTGATCCTGGGCAAGCCACTTAACCCTGATTGCCTCTAATAAAAAATATATTTTAAGAGTATTATACGTGTATGCATGTATGTATTCGCACACATATATCCTACGTTGGCCGTGACAAAAAATAAAAAGTGGATGTCCATCTGCACTCTGAATCCATCGCCTCCCTAAATCTACCAACTCTCTTGCAGGAAAGTGGGAAGCATCTTTTATCACTAGTCCTCTGGAACAGCGGCTGGTCATTGCATCGATCGGTATTTGTACATTTTTCGAAACTGTCTTTTCAATATTGCCATTGCATAAATTGTTCTCCTGATTCTGTTCACTTCACTCAGCATCAGTTCACTCGGTCTTCTCAGATTTCTCTGAAACTGCCCCTTTCATCGCTTCTTACGGCAAAACAGTATTTCATCCCATTCATTTATACCATAACTCGCTCAGCCATTCTTCAACTGATGCGCATCTTCTTAGTTTCTAATTCTTTACCACCACAAAAGGAGCTGCTATAAATATTTTTGTACAATAGGGGTTCTTTTCTTTTTCCTTTGATCTCTTCGGCGCACAGACCTAATAAGTGATGTCACTGGGTCAAAGGGTATGCAGCTTAACAGCTTTGGGGGCATAGTTTCAAATTGTTTTCCAGAATTGTTGAACCAGTCCGCAGTTCCACCAACAGTCTATTAACGTATCCAGTTTTTCCACAGCCCCTCCAGCATTTGTCATTTTCCTTTTTTGTAAACTTTGCCAATCTGGCGGGTGTTGGGTGAAATGTCAGAGTTGTTTTAATGTGCATTTCTCCAATTGTTAGTGACTTAAAGCTTTTTTCCCATGTGAGCGTTAATAGTTTAGATTTCTGGGGGCAGCTAGGTGGCCCAGCAAGTAGAGCATTGGCCCTGGAGTCAAGAGGATCTGAGTTCAAATGTGACCTCAGATACTTGACACACTTACTAGGTGGGTGACCTTGGACAAGTCACTTAACCCCAATTGCCCGGCCTTCCCCCTCCAAAAAAACCAGTTTGGATTTCTTCCTCTAAAAATAACCTGGTCATATCATTTAACCATTTATCAAATGAGGAATTAGTAGATTATTATCACTTCCCTTCCCTTCAAGGATTGTGTCCCAGCCAGACTGGTTGTTCCCAGATCTCATCGTGCCATCTCCTTCCTCCGTGTGCATTCACACAGATTGTCTCCCATGCCTGAAATGCTCTAACTTCTCTTCCCCACCTCTTAAAATCCTTTTTTTCCTTCATGGTCCAGCTCAGGTGTTGCCTGTTCTTTGAAGGTTCCCAGTGTTCCCCAACTCCCTCAAAGTTTCCTAGGGGACCTCAGCTGGACTTCTCCTTTGCTCCTAGCAGTCTGCTTTGTATTATATTTATTCGTATACATACTATATTCCTCCCTCCCTATCAGTAGGCTGTAACCTTCCAAAGGGCAGGCAGGGGTATCATCTTTTTATCTCTGTATCATAGTAGCCTAGTACATAGTAGATGTTTAATAAGTATTTGCCAAATTGACTAATAGGCTAAGGATTTTGGACTTTATTTGACAGGCAATGGGGGGCCATTGTAAGCTTGGAGCAGTGGAGTGACATCATGAGAGCAGTCTCCAATTTGTCTGCAGACCCTCTGTCTCCAAGTCAAGAGCTCTTGCTGCTCTGTGTCCAGAAAACAAACAAACAAACAATGATGATCGGGCACTGCTCGAGAATGCTGTTCGAGGGGAGAGGGGATGATCAGAAAATCTACGGTTCTTTTGGTGTTTCTCATTTTACTGCAACTCCTTTTGAGCCGATATTCAACCTTCCGAGCTAACTCTCCTGCCTCCCCCTTTTCTTTTGTTCCTCTTACTATTCTCTCATAAAGCTCCAGTATGGTCAGAGACGAGGAAGTATACAGTCAAGGACTAGAAGCTAGATGAGATGCCATTGCAGTCCCTCCTAACCTCCAGTCCTATTTGGAAATAAGGAGACCAATTACAAAACTGGCTTCAAGAGAACTGTGTAGCCTTATCATTATTCTCCTTCACATGTTGTTTGCCCAGAGGTTTGTTCTGACCCAGTCTGTCTAGGACTTAGGAGTGGGAAACCTGTGGCCTCGAGGCCCCATGTGGCCCTCTAGGACCTCAATGCTGTCCTTATGCACTTGAGGACCTAGAGGGCCACATGGGGCCTCGAGGCCACAGGTTCCCCACCCCTGGTCTAGGTACTCTCTGTAGTGGGGACAAACAGGTAGAGAAGAAAGGTTTTTCCCTCCTCATGACTCACTTCCCTTGCCCCAAGTCTATCCCCCTGCCTGTCTGTCTCTGTCTTTGTCTGTCTATGTCTCTGTGTCTGTCTGTCTGTCTGTCTCTATTCCTCTATGTCTCTGTCTCTCTGTCTCTCTCTGTATTTTTCTCACATTTCCCAATTTTCAGCCCAAACAGGCTATCCCAGTCCCTCTTCCCCCATCCTATCCTCTCTTTCCTTCATGGTAATTAAGCCTCTAGCTCCTGAAATAAGTGTGAGCCATTTAGAACATAGAGGAAGAGACCAGTCACAATGATCAAACTCTCCTTTCTCTGCTGAGGTCATTCTGATGGAACAGAAAGAGCATTGTAGCCGTAAAACTAGGGCTCGAGACCCAGCTTTCTCCTTTGGTAGCCACATGACCAACACCAAATCACTTCATTCTTCTAAGCCTAGGAGAATGGGGGTGATAGTAATCACCTGGCCTGCCTCAAAGAGCTGTTGTGAAGAAAGCACCATAGGCTAGACAAACATGGGCTCTAACTAAGCCCTTGCACTTTCCTCATTCGCCCTACCTGGAGAACAGTACTGTTTTCTCCTACTTAGGGGTCATGGCCTTGCTCAGTCTGTGCGCCTGAAGAGCTAGCCTGGGGAAAGTTTTCCTAGCTTTGCTGAATTTCCTTTTGAACTGGGTAAAAAAAAAAAAAACAGTTCTGAAAATACTGCCCCTAGGTGAGTAAATATGGCAGCTGTGATTCCCCTTCCAGCTGAAAAAAAGAAATTCTGAGTCTGGTTTGTATAAAGAGAAAGCTTATAAATTCCTCCTCTGTTCCTTCCTCCCAGCCCTCCTTTCCCTCTCATCCCCTTGGCAACAGGACAGTATCTGCTTGCAACGTCCACCCTCTCTTCTGCTCCCCAGGATGTCAACAGCACCTGGCTTTGCCTATTAGAGTCGAAACTTGCTGCTTTCTGGACATCTGCGTCCAGTGGCCCTGGCTGTTTTATAGACTCATCAAATCATGGAATTTTCCAGGTGAAGGAGACCTCGAAGTTAGTCTAGCCCAGCCCCATCCCACCTCTCCTTTTTTTTTTTTTTAACTAGGGATGAAACTGACACCCAAACAGATGAAGAGACTCATCACACACCACATAGAGAAGAACCATTGTCAAAGCTGGACTGGAATGAAGGTGTCCCGACTCCTAAAAGAGTATTCTTACTTTTTTTATCTTATGGTAAAGGGCCATTTGGAGCCCCAGTGTTGTTTCAGGAACCTAGATTCCAGACCTTTTCTCTCTTCCTTCATTTCCCCATCCCCTAGTCCTGTTCAAAGCAGCAATTTTGTTTGTAAGCATTAAGTTGACTCCTAATAAATATGCAGGGTCTGAAAAGACAGTGAATTTTGCCTTTCTTTCTCAGAATCATGCTTCTCCCCCACAAACGATTGACAAGTACCCTCCTCTCAAGGCACATGTTGAAGGCTCACTGTATCTGAGTGTTCGTGTGCATGCGTGTGTTTATGTAAGTGCACATGTTGGTGCTAAGACTTATGCCTGTGTACGTATGACTCTCCAGAACCGTAAAAGAGTGACATCAATGTCTTTCACAAACCTGGTTGAAATACTTAGAGAAAGTCATCAGCCTCTAAAAATAGAGGAGCTGGAATATTTTGATGAAAGGGCCTTTTTTTTCCTTTTAAAGAACGCCTAAACAGCTTTCTTCCTTAAAGCTCCCTGTGTGCACTGGCGCCCTGCATGAAATGGAAAAACATTTAACTGTTTGCATTTTCCAGGCATGATAAGGACTGCTGATTCCATCCAAGGACAGAATCTCCCACTCAGATCAGAGGCAAATGTCCTTTAGAAGGGGCTGCTAGCAAAAGGGCAGCAGGAGGAGGAGGCCGTTGGAGAGGTTGGTTTCCATGTAATAAGCCTCCCTTAGTTAATTCCAGCTGTTCTTATCTTCACTGACATACCCCGGCACACTTCCCACTGTTCAAAAGAAGGGAGCCAGTCACCAGCTGTTGATCTATTTGGTACAGTGGTCCAGGTGCCATCGGGGATGGGCCCTGTTCTCTTTTTTGTCTTTTCTAAGGCAGACCTCAGATCCCTTACTTGTAAAATAAGGCAGCTAGGCTCAATGACATCTAGACCCCTTCCAGGTCTAAGGCCTAGGATCCTTGATTTAAAGATTGAAGGTCCCTTAAAAATTGAGTATTGCTCATTCTATAGATAAAGAAATAGAGGTCCAGAGAGGTTAAGTTATTCACTCAGCATCACACAGCTAGGAAATGGAGGAACTATGGTTCCATCTCAAGTCCTCTGACTCTAGGCCCAGCATCCTTGCCTCCTGCCTAAGAAGATAAGCTTGTGTTTTATTAGGAATTCTCAACCTGAACCTTTTCAAGAGGATATGGGGAATATTGGGCAAATAACTATATTATCCTATTGAGTTTGTCAATTCTTATTTTATTTCTTATGCTCATATACACACTCTAGTATAAGTACTGCCAAGGGGTACAGAAACCAAGCAAAGTTGGGCTGGTTTAAGGCTAGACCAGAAGAAGGATGGATCTCTGAGGGTGTGGTGGTTTCCTTTCCTAATAATGTCTAAGAATAATGTCACAGCTCTGGGATTGGTTAGTCATCACCCTGCCTGGAGCCAGTGAGATGGGTTGGAAGACCTCTAAGGAAGAATATTTCATTTCTAAATGCCCAAAGAGTTTTCTGTATTAAAACATCCTGTGTGCTCCAAAGCCCAGGAGTCAATGGAAAAACACATACTCTTGATATTTTCCATATATGAGTGGTAAGGGTGGGGCTACCCTGCCCTAGTTGAGTCCATCCAGGGACAACTTTACCTGCTCCAAGTCTATCCCAACTTTGCTGTTGGCACCATGAAAATGTCTCTTTCCTCTATTTTCCTATTTAAATTGAATTTTCATTATTTTAAATGTGTGAGGGTCCCCTACAACAGGGAGCCAGAAAAAAGTCCATTTGGACTAATCCCCTGCCTCTAGTCAAGATGGTCCCTGTTTATGTGGTTGCTGATCCTCTTATTAAAGCTACCCAGGGAGAGAGAGACTCTTTCTTCCCTAGCCAGCTCCCAGGAGGGAGGACATTCTTCCTTACATCTAATCTCCCCATCTCTTGAGGCTATTTCATATTTTTTTTCTTCTAATCTTTTACTCCTTAGAAGATGATAAACAGTTGGTCTGCTGTGTATTTAAAGACTATTATGAAGCCTGTCTTTAGCTTTCTTTTTGTAGACCAAATGGCTCCAGTCCCTTTCACTTACCCTCATTAGCCCATGACCAAGTCATAAGAAATCCAGATTCTCCCAGTTCTCATTCAGTTCTTTACTTTCCACGAGATCCCAGCTCCCATAGGAAGAGTAATTTCTGGCTTCACCTCCCTTGCTTCTCCTGGATTGTACTCTCTTGCGACCATTTCCTCAGAAGGCGATAATGCAGAGAGGAGTGGGGACCATGGGGGAAGTTCATAATACCTACCCTTTTTTTCTCTTTTAGGAAGAGAACAGCTAGGGTCTGAGCCTTTTCTTTATGTATATTTATTGGCGTATTGTCCCTTCCATTAGATCGCATGCTCTCTGAGGACAGGGACCTTCTTTTACCTCTTTTTGTATCCCCAATGCTTAGCACAGTGCCTGGCATATGGTAGGTGCTTAATAAATGTTTATTAATTATTTTATTGATTGATTGCCCCATGACCAGTTTTGACAGATCAAGTCATTACTCCCATACATCCATAACAGCAGCGCACTGAGGAGAAGGAAAGTTAGGGAACCAAAGGAAGGGGAAAAAGGCAGGAAGCACCCTACATAGGCCATAGAAATCTTTCCAGGACCTCAGCCTCTATGACCTCTCCCTCCCAGTTTGGAGAACACTGTACTGTTGAACACAGTTTTATTGCTCAAAGGGAAGGAACCTTCCAGTCCCACTATTAATATTTCCTTAAGTCTTCAGGGCTGAGTTGTATCATGGCTTGGCGTGATTGGAAATTGCTTGTAATTCTGCATCCCTTTAGATGACCTCAGTCAGAAAAACAACGAAAATCTTGAGCCAAAGACTATAATTTTTAATTTCCCTGGGGTTTTGAGTTGAGTATCAGAAATGGCACCACAAAATCATTCCAACTTTCTTTTGCCTAGGAAAAGACCCCAAACTCAGGTGAATGAGGCTCATTTGCATTTCATTTGCATGTGCATACAAAACCATCACTCAGGTAATTTTTTATTCAATCTAATATAATTTCTCCTGAGTCTGGCATTCTTTAAAATAGCCTTTAGAGGTCAACTAGTTCCACTCATATCTGATTTTCTTCTTTGATTTTCCTCATCCAATGGCTGCTGACAGGGTCCATCTGTTCCATAAGAGAAGGGAAAATATTGAGAGTCAAGAACTATGGTTGGAAGGGTAGATGGCAGAGACAATACCTCAATCTCTTCCCTGCCCCACCAACCCCTCCACACTGGCCACCAGTGCAGGACCAAATGCCTTCCAAAGCCTTCTTCCCATATAAGGGGAGATAATCTAATCAACTTTGGTGTGACCCCTGGGACACGGTGACCTGACTGATGGATGACTGGGTGCTGAGTATCTCAGCTATGTCTCACTCTTCTATAACCAGCCACCTATATGCCTTTGGCCATCAGGCAAGTCATCTATCCTGCTGCTTTCCCACCACCACCCTAACCCTTGCTCAGAAAATGATAGTCAAATCAACATTATCACTGCTATTATAAAGGACATGACAATCTATTGTTCTGTTCCTCCACTCAAAATCCCTATAATTTAGACTCACCAGGCTACCTAGGCATAAGCTCACTTCTCTGGTAATCACACCCCACTCCCCCATACCTATCCATACCAGCCTCATCATCCTCCCTGCATCCTTATCCCTTTCTATTATCCCTCTGTATTGAATTTCCTGTGTACATGTTATTCCCTCCCCCTGCCCCCAATAAAATAGAAACTCCTTGAGGTCAGGGACTGTTTCACGTTTGTCTTTTTATTCTTGGTGCCTTGTACAGTTCCCGAACCATAGTAGGCACTTAATAAATGCTTATTCAGTGCTGCCTGTTGAAACACAGAGCTGGAAGGGACATCAGATACCATTTAATTCACCCCCACCACCCAGAACCTCCCCAACATACTCATCCTATAGATGGTGTTGATAGACATTTAAAAGGCACTTTAAAGTTTGCAAAGCCCTTTAAAGGCATGCTCTTTTTTGACTGTCATAACAAATCCATAAGCAACATTATTCCCATTTTATGGATGAGGAAACTGAGGATTTGACACAGAAAGTATCCTATCAAAAATTGTACAAGTCAGTAGCAGAGACCCCAAGGACTTTTCTACACCACCTAGAAGAACAGGAGTTCTTAAGGCCTAGGAGAACCTGAGAGGTCTTTCGTGATTGAGAGTTACATAGAGAAAGACTATGGTTTTCTTTTGTAATATGTTAAGTTTGGGAAGTTGGAGTTAGCAGGGGCTAAATTTTCAATAAACCTCATTAACAGTTTTGGGAGATGCCAAGGAATTACAATAAAAACTCAATGTTGAGCACATGAGCTTTTTTCAGAGTGTTTTCCTTACGACCACCCTGTGAGACAGTGCCCCTATTATTAATTATCCCCATTTTACAGATAAGGAAATTGACCCGGTGGGAAGTGGAATGACATGCCCAGGGTCACATAGCTAATAAGTTTTCGTAAGGCCGATCTGTAAGTGAAAAATCTTTCCTGACCATTGAATAGGCCTCAGGTGAGGTCAACAAATGGAGGTCTGATTAGAGGCAAGCCCACACCCTTTCACTAACTAGATGTGAGGCCCCAGGCCCCACAGCTTTTTGCTAAGTAGGCCCTCAGCCCTCAGGGCCCTGAACAGGGTGTAAGAGCTCTGAGGTTGGTGTTTTGCCTTTGGGGGGCACACTCATTGAAAGAGTGTTGGTGATGAGACTCTGGGTAAGCCATTGAAGCAGCCCCTCCGGCTTTGAAAAACCTGATGTTGGTGCTTCTCTGGTAACTATGTATTGTGATTTGGTTAGACAGAAATGTTGATCTGTTTATATTGTCTCTGTTTGTAATTTCTGTTTGTATTTGCTCTGAGGTTCAGGGTGCTGGCTTTTCGCCCTGAACTAAGTAAACGGTATATGTATGTTTAATTAAAGTAAGATTGTTAACCCCTTAGAGTTGCTTTCCTTATAAAAGCAGATCAAAGAACCTGTGCTAGCAGCCCTCTTGTTGTTGGTCTTGTTGGGTCTTTCACCCCCCACAACAGCTGCTAGCAACAACAATGTTATTACAGTTTGATAGGAAAGCCTCCAACTTGAGTCTGAGTACAAACCATTGCTTTTCCTGCTATGCCTCCAAACAAAATCAATCAATAAACAAGCATTTACTAAAGACCTACTATGTGCCAGGCACTGGGAATACAAAAAATAAAAATGAAAGAATATAATCTTTTTCCTTAAGGGTCTTTCACTCCATCAAAAGAACACATCAAAAAATTCATGTAGGAGAGGGTACTTCAGTGGTCTTTGTCTTTAATAATTATTATTGATATTTAATAATTTATGTATCATAATGATTTAATAGTAATAGTGTACTTAATATAAATAGTAATAAATTCATATGCATGTGGTGTTTTAAGGTCTTTAAAGCACTTTACACATATCTCATGCACTTACATATACTTCTGCAAGGTAGGAGTTATTAACCTCATTTTACAGATGAGGGAAATAAGTTTATTAGAGGTCAAATGACTGCCCAGGGTCACCATCTGAGGACTCAAATTCAGGTCTTCCCAACTCAAAGTCCAGGGCTCTACCCCTAGGCTACTTAGATGCCATAAGGAGCTTCTGATCTCTGAGAAAACCAAAGGAACACATGTGAAACAATTAGGTAGCAATTAAGGGCTGAACTGTGTATTACTGACCACAGAGCGCAAGAGGAGTTTGGAGAGCTCACTTTAAGTAGAAATAGTCAAGGCACAAGCCATCAAACACAGTAGGCATTCAATAAGTATTTGTTGAGTGGAGGAAGGCAAGAGCCTTCATAGAGGAGATGGAGCTTGAGCTAGGGTTTGAGAGAAAAGGAAGGAGGGCAGAGGTTGGGAAGCAGAATAACCTGTAAAGGAAATCCTTTTAACTACAGGCAGCTAAGTGGCGCCATAGTGCACAGAGCATTGGGTGTGGAGTCAGGAAGACTCCTCTTTATGAGTTCAAATCTGGCCTCAGACACTTATTAGCTGTGTGACCCTGGGCAAGGCACTTAACCCTGTTTGCCTCAGTTCCTGATCTGTCAAATGAGCTGGGGAAGGAAATGGCAAATTGCTCCAATATCTTTGCCAAGAAAACCCTAAATGGGGTCATGAAGAGTCAAACATGACTGAAAAACAATTCAACAACTTGACTGGAGGAGTGAGTGAATTAGAGCAGTGGCAGCTAAGTAGGGTGGGGCCAGAGCTTAAAGGTCCTTGAAAGCCAGGCAGAGGAATTTGGAACTGATACAACAGGCAAGAGGGAGTTCTTGAAGGCTTTTGAGCAGAAGGGTATGGCAACATGATGAGAGCTGTGTTTGAGGAAAGCAACCCATGGTTCAGAACCATAGCTCCAAGCTCCCATGAACCAGGGTCAATCCTTGGAAATATCTTAATAACAATTCAGTAGTTTGTGTGTCTATTCAGAGTTGCCCTTAGGAACATCCAGCTTTAGATCTTTGATTTTACATCAGAATTCAATTTGTGTCTAGGTCTTGCAATCCGCCAATCAGCCAGTCAAGTGTTAAGCACTTACTAAGGGCTGTCCTCAAGGGACTTACATTCTATTGGGAGATATGTATGCATTTCCAAAAGCTCTGAGTTTGTGTCTTCCTAGCAATGCGGATTACACATTTATAGGTCTATATATGATACATACAAAATGGATACAAAGTAACCATAGAACAGAGGGTACTATAGATGGAGACCAACCAGGAAAGGTCCCTTGTAGAAGATGGTGCTTGAGCTGATTCTTGTAGGAAGCCAGCAATTCTAAGGGATGGCAATGAGAGAGTGGATTCCAGGAGTGGGAGACAGCCCGTGCAACAGCACAAAGATGGAGGGAGAAAACAAAAGGACCAATATAGCTAGACCATACAGTGCAAGGAGGGGATTAATATAGAAGAATGGAAAGTAGGAAGAGGCCAGGTTATGAAGAGCTTTAAATGCTAGAGGTAAAGGGAAACCCATGAAATTTATTAAGTAGGGTGTGTGACATGGTCTTGTGTATGTGTGTGTGTGTGTGCGCGCGCGCGCATGCACATGTGTGGTTTCACATTTAGGGTGTGATTATGGCTTTAGGAAACTCACTTTGACTGCTATGTGGAAGATGAATTGGAGAAGATGGGAAACCAAAGGCAGGAAAACCAATCCAGAGGCTACTGTAATAGTCCAGGTAAGAAGGGATTAGCTCTGAACTAGGGTGGTGACTGAGTAAGTAGAGAGAAGAGGATAGATGTGAGAGATACCGATGAGATCGAAACAATATTTTACCACTGATAGAAACGGTGGGGCGAGTGAAAGTGAGGAGTGAGGGATTCCAGGGACCTGGATGATGGGAAGGATGATGCTACTCTTGACGATGATAGGGAAGTTGGAAGGGGTGAGGCTTTGGGGAGAAAGGTAATGAGTTCTGTTTTGGACTTGTTGAGTCTGAGATGCCTGTGGGACATCCAATTTGAAATGTCTAATTGGCAATTAATGGTTTGAGATTGGAGCTTAGGAGACAGGCTAGAGCTGGATGCATAGTTTAGGGACTTACCTGAATGGAGAGGATAATTGAACTCATGGGAGCTGATGAGATCATGAAATGAGACAGTATAGAGGGAGATGAGAAGAGGGTTCAGGACATAGCCTTGGGAGCTGATGAAATCACCTAGTGAGAGAATATAGAGAAAAAAGAGGAGAGGGCCTAAGGCAGGACTTTGAGGTATGCCCACAGTTAATGGGAATGATGGGCATGAAGATTTAGCAAGAAGTGTTGAGGAGTGGTCAGAAAGAAGAACTCTCCCCCCCCCCCCCCCCCCCCCCGCCAAAAAAAAAGCAACAGTGTAGGAGTGAAAGAGGCGAATGATAGAAGTAATCCAGAGTTGGGTTTTGGCCTCAGTGAGGGGCAATTTTATGGTTGTTGTTTTTGTTTGTCCTTCATTCTCAAAGAGGACCGTGATGTCAAGAAGGTGATGCCATGACCTGCAACCAGCCTCATTTTCTCCTCTGGAGCCATTGGAGTCCAGCAGCAAGATAGGACAAGAGTTCCAGGAATTGTTTAGAATTGTAGTAGTTAATTATAGGTTCAAAGTTGGGAAGACAGGAAAGTGTAATCAGATCTGAGGTGATGCCCTGAAAAATATTGAAGGCAAGAAGTTTTGGTGAGGACAAAAAATAGACAAAGGATAGTAAGGCACAGGAAGAGATTAAATAATAAAAGATGATGATGAAATAAAGGTGTTTAGGAGTTCTTGAACATGGAAATGGACTATTTGTGGGAGGTGGCAAAATTAGGTTTGTAGCTAAGGTGGAATAGAGGAGTACATCATGGATATGACAGAAGGTGCCAACTGCACTGGGAAGGATGACCAGGGATGGAGTGTTTTCAGGACAGGGCCAGGTCTCAATGAGTGTCATAAAGTAGAGGGACCAAAATAAGAAGAGGTCTAAAGTGAAAGCAGGTATGTTCATTGTTGAGTGGGAGTTCCAGAGGGAGATGGTAGGAAGATCTGGAGTGGAACTTTAAGAGGAGGGATAAGTTTGAGGTGGATGAGAACGAGGGATTTGACATCTAGAATTTGGGAGGAAGGTTTATTTTTCTGCAGTCAGAGATTAAATATCACTAGGATGATGGGAGTATTCTAGTCATTGGAGGAACAGATTCAGGAAGAGTATGAATGGATTCAAGGATTAAGATAGGTGATCATGAGGTTCAAGGCCCTGGTCTCCAGGTTGTCATAGTCCTCAACATCTCTGCCTCACAGAGGTAAGATAGTCCTCATCCTCAAAAAGCTTCCATTCTACTAGGGGGTATACACCATGTTCAAAGATAAATAAATATAGGATATATGCAAAAGGAGTGGACAGTGATGGTGGGAAGCACCAACAACTGAGAAAATCAGGACGGGGCTTCTTAAAGGAGCTAGCACTCAGGCTGAGCCTTAAAGGGAACTAGGGTTCTAAGAAGCAGAGAGAGAGAGACAGAGACAGACAGAGAGAGACAGAAAGAGACAGAGACAGACAGAGAGACAGAAAGAGACAGAGACAGAGAGAGACACACAGAGAGAGAGAGCAAGAGAGAGAGAGACAGAGAGAGAGAGAGAGAGAGAGAGAGAGAGAGAGAGAGAGAGAGAGAGAGAGATCAGAAGTGAAACACTAGAATGGAGTTTAGAGGAGTGGTACATCAAGAAAGGCCTTGTGCAGAAGGTGAGGTTTGAACTGAGTCTTGAAGGAAGCCAGGAGGTGGAGGTAAGAAAGGAGAACATCTAGGCATGAGGGACAGCTAGGGTAAAGGCAAAGCATTGGGAAAACAGAATATCATGTAACAGAAATTTCAAGGTTAATAGTGTCTCTGATTCATAGAGTATACAGAAGGGAGGAAGATGTAGGAAGATTGGGAAGGCAGCAAGGAATCAAAGTATGAAGGGCTTCAAAAGCTCAACAGAGGATTGTATGGATTGATCCTAGAGGAAATAAGGAGCCACTGAAGTTTACTGAGCAGGGGATATCTCTATATCCATCACTTTGGAAGCCAAGTGGAAGATGGATTTAAGCAGAGAGAACCTTGAAGCAGAGAGACCAACCAGAAGACCATTGCGATACTTTAATGTGAGCCTATCAGAGCCTTACCAGGTGGTGGCTGACCGAGTGCAGAGAATACGTGTACACCACAGATGTTGTGAAGCTAAAAACAAGACTTGACAACAGATTGTATGTGTGAAATGAGTTTGAGAAAGGAGTTGAGGATAACACTGAGGTTGTGAGTGTGGGGACCAAGAGGATGGTGGTACCGATGACAGTAATAGGGACATTAGGAAGACAGAAGGATTTGGGGAAAATATAGTAAGTTCTGTGTTAGACATACTAAGCTTGAGATATCTGCGTTACATCCAATTTGAGATGTCCAAGAGGCAATAGGTGGTGTGAGACTAGAGCATAAGAGAGAGAAGTTAGGGCTGGACCTTTAGATCTGTGAATCATCTGCATAGAGGTAATAATTGAACCCGTGAGAACTGATCAGATCACAAAGTGAGATATCATGGAGGGAGAAGAGAAGATGGCCCAGGACAGAGAGCCTTAGTCTACATCCAGAGTGATTGCTCCCGACCTGGGTAAAGACCCAAGAATAGTCTTCGGAGAACCAGGAGAGAGCAGTGTCCTGAAAGCTTAGAGACGAGAGAGTAGGCAAAAGAGGGTGACTGACCATGTCAAAGACTGCCTTTAGATTTGGAGATGAAGAGATCATTGGTAGCTTTGGAGAGAGAAGTTTCAGTTGAATGATGAGGTTGGAAGCCAGAGTGAGAGGAAAGGAAGTGGAGACAGTCAGTGTAGACAGCTTTTTCAAGGATCTTAGCCAGGAAGATGAAGAGAGACATGGAATGAATGCTAGAGGATAGGTTTTGGAGTTTGGTTTCGTGTGTGTGTGTGTGTGTGTGTGTGTGTGTGTGTGTGTGTGTGTGTGTGTGAGAGAGAGAGAGAGAGAGAGAGAGAGAGAGAGAGAGAGAGAGAGAGAAAGAGAGAGAGAGAGAGAGTGTGTGTGTTTTAAGGATGGAGTAGATAGGATCTGGTGTGAGTTGTTTTCAGCCATCTCTGAGGCACAGTTAGAATCCAAGAGTTTGGCCTTGCCTTGCTAGTTACTTACTTGAGCCTGAGCCCCTTCTCCTAACTGTTAGAAATGTGTCTGCTCTGTGCATGCTTAATTGGCTTCATTACGCAGTCCCTGGGGCTGACTGCAGGCCCATCACGACCCCTTCTGTCCTTCACAGGGAATGTGCCAGGCTGAGTTGCTAAGGCAGCGACGCACTGAACTTACACAATAGAGAGGGGTAAGAGGACTGGGGGTGGTTTTCAGGTTGACATTTTGCAGATGCTCAGTTCTCCTTTGCAGGAAAAGACAGGAAAACAAGGCTGAGAGTCCTGGCTAGTTCCACAGGGGTCAAGAAGACAGCGGTATCCAATTTTCTTTCCCGTTGGAAAAGCAGGTGGCAGAATTGAGGGAGTGGAATATGTAATGTCTCTTCCAGATCCCAACTGTTTTCTTATTTGTCAGATCTCATCTGCTTCCCAAAAGACTCAACCAGGCATTTGGCTGCCCAGTCCCTTAGCAGCAACCTGGAGGGGTGAGGATTAGGACAAGACAGTCATTAGTGGAGTATGTCTGAAGGAACAGAGTCGTCTTCCTGCAGAGGGTCAGTCTAGCCTGCCCTTAGAATTACTTTTGGCGGAGTTCACAGTACCTCCCCTTGGAATAGTTTTTGAGGAGTTCGAAGTAGTCAGTCCCCAAGAGTTGATAATATGTGTCATCAGAACCGGCTCATTGGTTCTGAAGTCAGAATACCTGGATTCAAATCCTACCTCTGACACTACCATTGTAATGAGAGAGATCATCTCCCTGTGCCTCAGTTTACTCATCTGAAAAAATGAGATGATTCCATTTGATGACCTCTGAAGATACTTTCATCTCTAGAGCAACATTCCTATGATTAGGTGGTGCAGTACATAGAGCACTGGGCCTAGAGTCAGGAAGACCCGAGTTTGAATCCAACCTTAGGCACTTACCAGCTATGTGACCTTGGGCAAGTCACATTACCTCTATCTGCTTCAACTTCCTTGCCTATAACCCGGAGTTAACCATAGTACTGCCTTGATTTGAGGATCAAATGAGATAAAGTGCTTAACAAGTGCCTGGCACACAGTAGGTGCCATATGATTCGTGTTATCTCATTCCCTTCGAGTCATCCATCGATCCATCAATCTACCTACCTACCTACCTACCTAGTAGACAACTTTCCTCAAACAAGATGAGCAATAAATGCCAGACTCACTTTAAATCCTATAATATCATAGAACTACAGGATCAGAAGCCATATAGGAACTTGGACACCACAGTCATTGGGCAGCTTTCATGGAGTTTTGATCACTGCTACACCCTCATGGCTTCCCCTCCCCACAAAAGTGCAGAAAGTAGAGCCTAACCAATAGGCAACAGGACAAATACCCCACAGCCTTCAGAGAGAGTATCCTGTCCTTAACTCTTTCCCACCCTCAGTTGGACCATTCTCAAGGAAGCTTTTAGGGACCCTGCTCTTAGAACTCAGCAATGTCGAACCCCTGAAGCTTTCCATAATGCCTCTGGTGCAGCCTGAGGTACACGAAGATAGGTTTCTCAGTTAGCCATCTCAGGCAGGGACTGTTAGTTTATTGGGAGGAGAGGTCTGGAATGAATGACTTTCCATGAGGCTGTTGACTTATAGTCCTGCAATTTTGTTGGTCCAGCCAGCCATGGAAAGGTCTCTTTGAAAAGTGGAATTCAAATAGGTTAGCTAAACAAACATGGCAACTTTTTCCTTTCCTCTGTGCCCGGGCCAGTGCTAAAAGGTGTTCCAGGATGCTGCCCCAACCCCAGCAAAGGCAGGGAACAAATGAGGATCAGTTCTCACCTGCCGGATGCCTGTGTTCCCTGTGGAGAGGGTAAGCTGAACAAGGGGCTGGAGAAGGAAACATCAGTGGGAAAGAGCGGAAAATGCAATGTCTCTTTCTGGGCTAGAAATGCAATCTCTCATCAGTATTCTGTACATAGAATCCTAAAACCTCAGAATGTCAGAGTCAGAAGGGACCTGAGAAAATCTAATTCACTCCTCTCATTGGAAAGACAAGAAAATTAAGTCGCACATGAGTAAATAGCAGGTCTTGGATTTGAGTCCAGGTTTTCCATATCTTTTGACCTCCTATCCATTGCTCTTTCCACTATGTATTAGGCCAGATCCCTCATTTTATGGTTGAGGAAACAGAGACATGCTGTGAGGGTGCACAGACACATCCTCTTCCTCCCAAAGGTTCATGGCCGATATGGTCGAGAGGTTCATATATTCCAGAGCAAAGGTGTGCCGACAGCAAAATGAGATAATAGATGCAATAATATGAGATAGAATGAGTCAATGGATGCTCTTTAAGGAGTTAGATAAATATGACCTATTCTTCTTCTTATTATTTTTGGTAATAACTTTGTTATTATTATTCCTAATAATAACAAAGAAAAACCTCAAACATACACAGATGGACAAAAAGGAGCTCATATATACAAGTCAGGAGCCAGTACATTTTAGGCATAGGAGGCAAGTCAGTGTAAAAGAGAAAACAAAATCAGAATCAAAAGACTGTTTCTCATCCTATCTCTGCCACTAATTAACTGAGCGACGTTGAGGAAATCACTAGATTGTCTCTGCATCTCATTTCTCTCATCTATAAAACAAAGGGTTGGATTTGGCGTTTTTAAATTAAAGCTTATTTTCTACATATATATCATTTCCTCCTGATGAAATATACACTTGAGGACAAGGATAGTTTCATTTTTGTCTCTGCATCCCCAGTTCCTAGCATAGCACCTGGCACACAGTGGATGCTTAATAAATGCTTATTGAATCAGGCTAAGCAACTGATTCCTAAAGTTCTTTCCAAATTTAACATTCTATTGAGTCTAATTTTGCAAGACCTTCTGTCATGTGTACATAGTATGGTGTTGTGTTGGACCTTGGGTAGAGGGAGCTACAGAGAGGATTACAGTCTCAAATCGTTACCACGGGACAAGCCTTCCTTGGCCTCAAGTTTCAGCCCATCTTTCAGGCTCTCCACCCCACTCCATCCCAAGACTTAGACTGGACTGGGAAGTCATGAGGTTATCTGGGTGAAAAAAATCTCCTTTTTCCAAAAGGATCTCAAGCCTATCCTGTTCTCCCTTCCTGGATCTGGAGGTCATTTTCCACACTCTTGCAGTTGAGAGAGCCAAGATTCATAAAGGGCCCAAATCACAAAGTAACGAAGGCAGGATCAGAACCCAGGTCGGTCCCCTCGTACTCCAGGGTGTCATCTTGGCAAGGACCACAGTACATAGAACATAGTATGCTCCTCTTTGTTTGGCTTGCTCCTTTCTATCAAGCCTCCTTCTCTTAAAACCTTCTTCCAGCTCTTCTGTCCCAGCCCCATTTGGCATCAGGAATGAAAAAAAGCAAGAGCCAAGAGGCAGAGGTCAGTAGGTGGGATGTGCAGAGGCAGTCCCTTAAGTCTCTCTTCCCTTGAGTAGAAAGATTTCCCTTCGATGGCGGAGCCAAGGTTCTTCTCACCTCTTCAGCCGCCTCGGCCAACATGAGAAAACACTCAACTGGCCAACTGGTCCTGACGTTTACAGAACTGTAAAAGCCAGGAGTGGTGGTTGCTTTTCTTTACAGAGTGGTGAAGCCACAGACTTTTAACAAGAGAAGAGGAAGGAGGGAGGGCAGGGCTGAAAGATGGGATCATGGGCTGGTTAAAGAAACAAAACCATGATCATGAAAGCTGAAAAAAGCTCCCCTCATCGGGGCTAGGGTTGCTCCGTAAAGCTCGTCAAATCTCTCAATGGATCCTAGAAGATAAAATGTCAGATCTGCAATTTAGTAGGGATTTAGAGTAGATAGCTGTAATAGGTAGATAGATAGATAGATAGATAGATAGATAGATAGATAGATAGATAGATAGATAGATAGATAGATAGATAGACGGATGGATAGATGGATAGGGATGAATCAATAGCACAACATATAGCTAGAAAGATGATAGATGATAGATGGGAATGGATAGAAATGACAAATGATAGACAGATAGATAGAAATAGATAAAGATAGATGATAGCAATAAATAGAGATAGATAGTTTATTAAGTGTCTATTAACATGCCAATAGTTGGGCTAAGCATTAGGGATGCAAAATACAAGCAAAAAAAAAAAAAGATAATCCCTACCCTCAAGGAGCCTATATTCTAACAGAAGGAAGGTAATCCATTAAAGGGAGGGAAAAGCAGGGAGGGAAGTGTGGGGGGAAAGAGAATACTTTCCAGGAGAGAAAGATTTCGGTCAAGGAGACAGAAAAGTCTGGAGAGTGAAAAGTGGAGCCGGGAGTGAAGTGAGCATGATCCGGGTACCTCATAAAATGATTATCCAGTCCAGTGACTCACCAATCAGAAGAGAGGGCTGCAGAGTAAAGCCATCTCCAGGGAGAGAAGACTGGAGAAGAAAAGTGGAGGAGATGTCTGCAAAGTGAGGAGTAGAGCCTGGAGTGATATATCGGAAAGCACTTTGGCCCTGGAGTCGGAAGGTTTTGTTTTTTTTGTTTTGTTGTTGAGTCATTTCAGTCATGTCCCACTCTTCACAATCCCATTTGAGATTTTCTTGGCAAAGATACTGGAGTGGTTTGCCATTTCCTCCTCCAATTCATTTTATAGATGAGGACGCTGAGGCAATCAGGGTTAAGGGACTTACCCAGGGTCACAAAGCTAGTAAGTACCTGAGGCCGTAATTGAACTCAGGTCTCCATGATTGCAGAGCCCGAACTCTTATCTACAGAGCCATTTGGAATCAGAACACCTGGCTTCAAATCCTGCCTCTGATCCTTACCACCTTTATGACTCTGAAATTATTTACACTCCCTAGGTCTCAGGTCCTCATCTTTGACTAGACGGACAACCTCTGAGGTCACTCATCATTCTAAGTCTTTCCTCCTTTGACTCTCAGAGGTCATCTAGTCCAACAACTTCACTTTATAGATGAAGGAACAGGTCTAGAGAAGTGAAGTGACTTGCTAAATGTACCTTAATCCCTCTCTCTGGGACTCAGTATTCACATGTAATATAGGGGCATTGGATTAGATGAGTCCTAAGATCCTTTCCATTTTTGACATTTTATAAGTATGATTCTATGAAATCTTTTCTATCAAAATCAGTCTTTTTAAGCCCCCAAAGCTGCTCTGTGATCTTGAGCAAATTGCTTCAAATTTCTGAATCTCAGGGCGGGGAAACACCAGATTTTGAGTTAGACTGCATTTGGATCCTGGCTCTCCAATGTATTTCCTATGTGAGCAAGTGACTTTTCCCTTCTGGGGATCCATTTCTCATCTATGAAATGAGAGAATCGGACTGGATGTTCTTTAAGATTCCCTTCCAGCTTTAAATTCTATGACTCTTGCCCCACTTGACTCCTCCATCAGTTATGCGTAACAGAATTTGACAAAGAAGGACCAAGTGGACCCAGAGAGAAAATGTGTAGGATTAAACAGCAGGCTACAGCCAAGAGTTTGAATCCTACGTCTTTTGCTTTGTGGAATGACCCCCATTACTTAACTCCTGAGCCTTTGTGGTCCCCTTCTAGAATAAATGGGAACCTAAACTAGTTCTCAACAGCCAAAGGGAGCTAGCCCTGATGCTGATGTGAAATCTTCAGTCAGAGTAGCAGATCGGAAGAGACAGACTGATGTAGGCACAGGGAAGCCCTCTAGGTTATGGGAGTCCCTGAGCTAACAGCCATAACCGAGGTTCACTGTGGTTGAGCTGCAAAGCAGAACAAAGAGAGTGCCTGAGGGAGAGAACGTGCTTATGGGGGTATGACAGCCCAGCTGCCTGTCAGTTATAATCACCACAAGCCACAACTTTATTCCAGGGCTAAAGGCTAGTTCTGAAAGACCACGGTGGGAGTTAGGAGACTGGAGAGGATTGGGCTGGGGCTCAAATCCCTGCATCTTCTACCCTGGCCAAAGCAATGGGACACAGGTCCATGAGCTACACTGTGGGAGTCTACGCTGGAGCGGCAGGATCTGATGCTCTGAGGTCCTTGGTGCTGCCACTTAGCAGCCATGAGACTTTGGGCAATTTACTTCAGCTTTTGAAATTCAGTTTCCTTACTTGTAAAAGGATGTAGTAAAGTCCCTTCCACCCATAACATTCTCTGGTTGTAAAAAATAGATTTCTGCTTGGTGAGGGAGGTGACTACAGCTCTGTCTGGGCACTACTCCACCCTACTCTACCCTCAAGGAGCTTACACTCAGGACTCATAAAGAAGTTTACACACACATGTATAGATGATCATTTAAGAGGATATCAACAGCTAAGAAGATCAGGAGGAGAGACAGTGCCCAGACAAAGCTGTAGTACTGTAGAAAATTCTCTTAGGCTTAATTTCACTGAACCCCAGCTTCATTGTCTGAAAAATGGGGATTATGCCTTAGGGAGGCGTCCACCACCTCAGGTTGCCTCAGAACTACCTAAAAAAGGTGATGAGATAGATCAGTCACCCAAATTCACTCTTTATTAAAAAGAAGACTGCAGTCATTTGTCTTTTTATACATAGAGTCAAATTCATTCACCCGTTCAACAGAAAGTCATGGAATCAGAGTTGGAAAGGACCTCAGTGACCTTCTAATTCAACTTCTACACAGTCCAGAGTCCATAACTTCTTTTAAAACTCAACTTCAGTAGCATTCCTGATGGGGATCCACTCCTGACGCCCTAATTGTTAGTGCTAATTTGTGTGTGTGTGTGTGTGTGTGTGTGTGTGTGTGTGTGTGTGTGTGTGGAGAGAGAGAGAGAGAGAGAGAGAGAGATAGGTGACAGACAGTTGTTCATGTGCTTCAGTCACGTCCAATTCCTTGGGACCCCATTTGAGGTTTTTCCTGGCAAAGACACTAAAGTGGTTTGCCATTTCCTTCTCCAGGTCATTTTACATATGAAGAACTGAGGCAGAGAGGGTTAAGTGACTTGCCCAGGGTCACATAGCTAGTAAATATCTGAGGACAGATTTAAACTAGGAAAGATGAGCCTTACTGCCTCCAGGCCTGACACGCTATCTATTGTGCCATTTAGCAATATGTGTATATGTAAATATGTATAGGTATCTGTATGTACGTATATGTGTATATACATGCATGTATGGATATGGATATACAAATGAGCACTACTCGAATGCAACAAAATTTATTTAGCATCTACTAATATTTACATATGTATGAGTTTGTTTTTATAGTGTTTTATATGTAGTTGTTAGTGCTAATTTATATATAATTATATTCTCTAATATATAATATATTTATATATAGTTGTTGGCATGAATTTATAAATATATAAATTCTATTTCTGTATAAAATATGACTACATGTAATATGTACAATAAAATACACACAAACATGTTTTATATGGAAATATTATTTATATTTATAAATTAGTGCTAACAACTATATATAACATACAATATATACAACTATATATAAATATATATAAAACAGACTCATACATATACACATATGTAAATATTAGTAGGGCAATTAAGTAGTTCAGTGGCTAGAGTGCCAGTCTTGAGTCAGGAAGACTCATCTTCCTGAGTTCAAATACTCAGATACTTATTAGCTATGTGACCCCAGATAAGTCACTTAACCCTATTTGCCTCAGTTTCCTCATCTGTAAAATGACCTGGAGAAGGAAATGGCAAAAACTACTCCAGTATCTCTGCTAATAAAAACCCAGACAGGGTCACAATGAGTCGGTCATGACTGAACAATAACAAATATTGGGAGGTGCTAAAAATAATTTTACTGGATTGGATTAAAATCTGACAGATGCATGCATGAAATCTCCTCTCTCTGATGCATCTTATTCAGTTGCTGAAGTGATATTCTCAAAGTATGGGACTGATCATGTCACTCTCAAACTAAATACACTCTCATGGCTCCCTAGTGTTTCTAGAACCAATTATACACTTCTCTGGCATTTAAAGGTCTTCACAAAGTGGCCCCCAGCTGCCTTTCCAGGCTTAATATATACATTATTTACATCCCTGAACTCTTCAGTCCAGCAAATGTGGTCCTCTTGCCGCTTCTCATATCCAACATTCCATGTCCTATCTCCCCATTCTGCTGTCCTCCATACCTGGAACATATACACTTCCTCCCCACCTCTGTCTCTGAGAATGGCTAGTTTCTGTCCAAGCTCCGCTCAAGACTCGGCTTCCCTCCTATCTCTCCAGTCTGTCTTTACTCTTGCTACAGCAGCTTCTTCACCCTGGAAGTCTACTCCACCCTTGGATGTCTCACACTTGAAGAACGTTCTGCCTCTGTGGCTCCTTCCTCTGACTGGTCGATTCCTCTCAGAACCTCCATTTTAGGAAAGTGCCCAGACCAGCCATGCCTTCATTCCTTTCCTTTCCGGGCTGCACTCCTGACTCTGGATTTTCTCCAACATTCCAACCCCTGCCTTTTATTTTCTCTGTGCCCCACCCCCAACTTTTTCAGCATCCTTTCGTGGGCGGACTTCCCCGTTAGAATGTAAGCATCCTGAGGGTAAGAGACTCTATGTATGGTGCCTAGCACTTAATAAATGCTTGTTAATTTAATTTGACCATCTAGTCTTCCCTTTTGCCAGTTTTTTGTGTCTCCTGCTCCCATCATTAGTTTCTATGTACTTTGGTTTTATGTACATATCTCCCCTGATAGCATTTAACCTCCTGGGAAGCAGGGATTCTTGGTTTTGTCTTTATATCTTTATCCCCCAGAAGAGGGCCCACCTAGTAGGCATTTATTAAAATTATTTGGTCAATTGAGTAATAGGAGATACCTTTGACTGACTCGGTCAGTTCCCTTCAAACACAGTACAATTAGGAGGCACCATGAATCAAGGGCTGTCCTTGAAGTCAGACCCGAGTTCGAAACACTCCTAGATTCAGAGTCCCACTCCCTGGCTTTGAATTCTGTAATCCAGGCAAGCCGTTCACCCTCTCTCAACCTCAATTTCTTGCCTATGAAGCAGCGTCTTCACCAGAGATTGTCGTGGGGATCAGAGGGGATAATAATAAAGCACTTTCCTGACCTTAAAGTGCTCTATATTAAATGTCAGCTGTTGCTGCTATTCCTCTGGGTGGGAATGTAGACTTCAAGGTCAAAGACCAGGATTCATCTAGTCTTTGTATCCTCCCCCAATATTCCCAGCACTTAGCATAGTGCTGCACACACAGTCAGTTCTTAATAATTATTTAACTGAATAACTAACCTTTATATAATGCCCTAAGGTCTATATGCTCAATAACTCGTAATACATGGTACAGGCATTGTTATTCCCAGTTTACAGATGAGGAAACCAAGGATTATAGATCTAGACACGGGAGCACCTTAGAGGGTATCTACCTCAACCCTCTCACTTTACAAAGAAGGAAATTTAATAGTGAAATGCTTTTCCCGAGGTTACACAGGTAGTCAATGGTGGAGTCATAATTCAAAGCCCTATAACTCCAAATCCAGTGGGTTTTTTTTCTATAGTATCATGATGGAAGCTCAAAGTAATTTGCCCACAGCCATATAACTAGTAATTATGAGGCCTGAGACCCAAACCCAAGTCACAGAAACATAGAGTGAGATACCTGAGAGGTCATCTAATTCAATCCCTTAATTTTGCCCGTATCCAGGTAGGGCTTCCAATAGGGCTATGCATGCTCACTTGCACAACAAATACACTAGCCTCCACCTTTCATTACTATTGGATTAAAGTTAAGTTTCTCTCTGGATTCCAAAGCAGTCTGGGGCAGGAATAGGGTCGGAGATAAATAAAATTGCAGAAATTCTCTCTCCCATTGGCTAGTCACCATCTCAACAATGTAAATCACCTTTCTCTCCCTTTGAAGTTAGATTCTCTCTCAGTCTCAAAGGAAGCACTTATTGACTTTTATTTAAAATAATTCTAAACGACCATTTAGAAGCATTTTAATACTTGCATATCAGCATTCCTGCCTCAAGTCTCCCTGGTCACATTCCTAATGGAAAAGTTACATACAGATGAAGAACCTGAGGGACAGAGAGATGTAGTGTATTCACTGTGTTTACTTTGGTAGTGAGTAAGCTCTGTGCTTGTTGTCCCAGAGGGAGGTCTGTTACATTTCCTCCTCAGGATTCTAGGGGTACCCTGAGGGATTTGCTGGTGTCTTTTATCTAATTTCTTGAGGGCTTGAGCCCCCACTGGTTTGCCACTAATAGATACCTAGCACCCCAATTCTATTTAACCGCTTAAGATAGATTGGGTTTTACAAAGAGATAATTACTTAGAAGATAAAGAAAGAAAAAGATTACAAATATTTTCTCCAACACTTTAGGGATACACTTTCTCCAATCTCGCTTTATTCTCTAGGGAGAGTTGGTTCAAATTTAGCTCAGTTTCTACATAACATTGGTTCACATCCAAATGCCAGATGAGTCCTTGTCTCGGTTATTGTTGGGCTGGGTCCCAGAGGTTTCTCCTTATTCCTCAGGGTATTGATGCTGAGCCTTGCGTAAAATCTACCAGGATGCCTGGATGCTGTCAGTGAAGGAGTCAAGCTAAGAGTGGAGCAACCAAGAGAAAAACGTTCAAGGATCTGGTTGCTAGTCCTTTTTGAATGACTCAGCAGCCAATCGAAAAGCCTCTCATTCACTGGGTGGTTACCTGACCAGAACCAATTTAAAGAATGTTTATGCATACTCTAACATCTCTCCAGGAGACTTCTATTATATATCATCACTACTCCCTGGAAAGGAGACCCTCAAGGCTCTTCCACACTTTCAGGGGCACTCTGTGCATGTGCTAGTCCCTATTCCTCTTTAATGCCAATTTAAATAGCGAAACAATTTAGTAATAGGTGTACTATGTATCAGGTGCTATGCTAAGCGCTTTACAATTATTATCTCATTTGATCCTCACAACAACCCTGGAAGGCAGGTGCTGTTATTATCCTCGCTTTACGGTGGAGGAAACTGAGGCAGAGGTGAAGTGATTTGCCCAGGATCACACAGCCAAGTGTTGTTCAATAACTTTGTGATCTCATTTGGGGTTTTCTTGATGAAGATAACGGAACGGTTTGCCATTTCCTTCTCCAGCTCATTTTACAGATGAAGAAACTGAGATAAACAGGGTTAAGCGACTTGTTCGGGATCACACAGCCAATCATCTGAGGCTGTATTTGAACTCAGGTTTTCCTGACTCCGTGCCCATCACTCTCTACTGCACCACCGAGCTGTGCCAAAGCAACTTTAGAATAGAACAACAGGCTACAATATGAATTCTATCAGAAGGGATGAAATTATTCCCCCCACCCACTTCTCATTATTCAGAAGGGGAATGGGAAGTGAAGTGATTGGACAGTCAAAGGCAGATTACCCATATGGCTTCTAGGGGAGCAGAGGAGGAAGGAGGAGTTTGGGCTCTTCTTCAGTCCTCTCATCATGGGCGGGGGGTGTTGGTTTATTCTGCTTCAGTTTGCTAGTATGCATGTTGCCCACTTCTCACTGCCTCCATGCACACCCCTCAGGGCTGCTTGCTTTCTTTGCTGTCACAGGGGCAATGCTCAGGAGCCCTCACTACCTTCCTCTTCCCTGCTGGCTCAAGAGGACACCATCACATAGGAAACTATCATAACTGCAGTTCTTTTGTCTGCCTCTCCATGAGGCTTCTCTTTGTCTTAGCCTTATGGCTTCTCAGTGGGAGGAAATTCTCTCAAGGTCAGAAGCCTCAGAAAGTTGGGGAAACTCTGGATAATACCTGCATATCACCATCATTGCCCTGCACCTCCACAGCAATGGTCCTAGGGGAGGATTTACAGACAGATGAAAAAATTGAGGGTGCTAGAGATGAGGTGACCTGACCAGTCCATCATGAATCAGGTGGTAACTGGCAGAGCCAGATTTAAACCCAGACTCCTTGGCACCAGATCCAGCCTCTTGCCACTGCCCCACAGATCTGGCTCCAGGTTCACCATTCTTTCAAGTACATCACACTGCCGTAGGCAGTAGTCCTATGTACCCACCACAGGTAACACGCTGCCTGCCTACGCTGTAGCCAACAATCTAGATGTACCCACTCTCCAGATTAACACTCATGATCCCACCATGTAAAGCATCCTACCACAGCCTACACAGCAAGCTTCTAATTTGCCAGCCCATCCCAGGTCGTAGGGTATTATCAGCAAATACAATGATTGCCTATTCGTATTCAGTCTTTCCACACATAGCAGTCAATACTCATTACAACACACAGGGAGGAAACCCCCGGGAGACAATAGTGAACAGTGGAGCAGCAGGGAGTAGGAGGGCTGCGGAGGCAGCTGGGTATAAAAGACTGTGCTGCTGCTGCTGTTTGTATTTAGCTAATTAATAATGCACCAGGCTTTCTTGGTGCTTCTCATCCCCTGATCTCTAAGCACTTAAGAGGTGTGTGTGTGTGTGTGTTTGTTTTTCATCTTAAGGGCTCCTAGAGGGAGAGGGAGGGGGAGAGATGGGGAGGGGGTAGGGGTTGGCCGGGAGTTGAATGAAAGATACATGTGTATAGACTGAACCTGTTTTATGGCATAAGGAAGCAAGGGAACAACGGAATCCTCTAGGACTGCTGACGGCCAACAAGGAGACATATCCAGGGACTATATAAGACTCTTGCCTGTTTTTGTTTTTTTTTTCTGCTTGAACAATTCTTGGATGTGCTGATGTCACATAGAACCCAAATGTCCCAAACTGAACATAGCACATTTATGTACTTCATTAATTGGGTAGTCCCTCCAGTAAAGCATATTATGACCTCCTAAATGAACTTCAAGTGTTGTTGCAGCCACAAAAAAATTCATCATTCTGCCCTCAATCTGCTTCTGAGTTCCTCTGAACACAGCCAGAGTCATCCTTAGAAAACAGACACAAATGGATCTCTGTCTGACAGGCCCTCCCGAAGCTTATGCTTTGCTGCACAGCCTTGGAGAATCAAGAGTCACCGTGAAATATGGAAATAGGACCTATGTGGAAGAAACTATCATATGCCTTCTTAACTCTCTCTTCTCAACTTGTCTATTTCTGTTGATGTTAAAGTTGATCATCCCCCAATCACCAGGCTCCAAGCCTTGGAGCATCCTTGGACTGTTCTAGTTCCCTCATCCCGCCCCCCAAAATCGAGTCTATTGTTTCTACCTCTGCAATAGCTCTCCCTGGTTCTCCTTCTCCACTCTCACATAGCCACCTCTTCCTGCTTAAGGCCATTCTCATTTCTCATCTGGAGTATTGTAATAACTTTCTAGCTGGTTTCCCAATATGAAGTGTCCCCTCTCCAACCCACGCTTCACATAGCTATCAAATAATCTTCCTGTTATTGCAAGGATCTATGATGCTCCTCTGCTCCCCTCCCTATTGCCTATAGGATAAAATATAAATAGTTTAGCTATCATTTAAGGTAATTCTATCCTTTGGCTTCAGTCTACCTCTCCAGCTTCACTCAATTCCTCTTTACACATTTTGTTTCAGATAACTCACAGTCTCCCAACTTCATTCTGCCACCCCAGCTCAAATCCTGAATCTGTCAATTAGTACTTATGTTACCTCAAGGAAGTCAATTAACGCCTGTGAGCCTGAATTGTCTCATATAAAATGAGAGTACTGGGTTAGGAGTCCTATAAATTCCTTTTCAGCTGTAAGTCTATATTCCTATGATCAGAAAAATAAAGCCTTCTCCCATCGATGTGTTCTTGCCTATATCATCCTCCATGCCTGGAGCAGTCTCCCTACTTGCTAAACATATCTCTCTACTTGCTAAAATCTTTCCTTTCCTTACAAGGCTCATGCTACCCAACGGTCAAGAAGTGTCCTGGTTAACTGAGAATATGTCTGGGATTATAAACCGGACGAATAAAGCCAATCTAGAGGACTCACCTAGGCAAATCCCAAATTCACAAGTGGTCACAAGGGTTCTAATTAATCCAGGCCAGTCTTGGCTCAGGCAGTCAGAATAGCAGGTGAGCTTAGGTACTATGAAGTGTAGACCTGGGTAGTTTCTTTTAAGTGTTCCCTCTAGTTACTAGTCCCCTGTATCTTACGGCCAAATTTGCACAATCTCTTTTCCCTTGGGAATAAACCCTAAAGAATATGCATGAAGCATTAAGGACTTACAGAGTATCAGAGTTAAAATGGACCCCAGAGGGCATCAAGTCCAAACCACAGGTAAATTTCCTCTAAAACACACCTGACAGGTAGTCACCAAGCTTCCATTTGAAGTGATTGGGTATTTACTCCCAGGTACTAACAGACCGGCTTTCATCGTTTGGACATTTTTATCTGTATGGATCTGAAATCTACCTCTCTGAAACTTGCACCCATTGCCTTTAGTTCTTCCATCAAGACTCAAGTATAGCAATAGTGGGGGTGTGTGAGCAGGATTATTCAACAGTTCCTATTTGTAGTTAGCTATTTGAGACAGCTGAGTGGTGCAGTGGATAAAACACTAGGCATGGAGTCAAGAAGACCTGAATTCAAATCCAACCTCAGACCCTGGCTAGCTATGTGATCTTGAGAAATTCACTTAATCTCTGTCTGCCTCAGTTTCCTCAGCTGTAAAATGAAGATAACAGCACCTACCTCAGAGGGGTGTCTGTAAAGCACTTAGCACAATGCCTGGCACATAGTAGACTCCATATAAACACTTATATCCTGCCTCCCTCCTATTTCTGCCCCTCAGTTCACTACTAACTCAATGACTAGACAGTTTTCTCAACAAAAATGCTCCTTCTCTGATCTGGAAAGTTGTGTCAAGAGACTTGCAATTCTCTCTCTATTTTTCTTAGCTCTAAGCCCCCAACCAGAAACAGCCCTTTGGCAAAACAAACAAAAACTCTCAGTGTTAGATTTATCTGCCCCTTTTCTCTGAGTATACTCTCCCTTCAATTGCCTCCTCCCAACTGCATTTCAAATAAGCATATTCTTACTAGTAAAAGCCTGTAGTTAACATTGTTTATAAGGACAAAGTGAACTTTTAAGACATAGAAAGATAAACAGACTCTCATTCTTAGAAGGAAAGGCTTCAGGCTTCAAGGAGAGAACTCAAAGAGAGAAAACAAATACAAGATTGCCATGTTGGAGCCCATAGTTCAAGGGATAGGAGTCAGCAACACAGCACCTGTTCAAACACTCCATGTCTGATCCTTCCAAACAGCCTTGATCCCAGAGTGCTGGCCCCTTTCTTTGCGCAGGAAGGTTGCCCTTCCACTCTCTCAGCTTCAGGCTCCCCTCCTTCAGCTCTGGGTACTTTCTGTGCTTCTGATCAGGAGCTGGTTTCCTCTCCCAGTCACACCACTTCTGTTTGTCCTGACTTTGAAAGGTTACCCATGTTGGATGTCATTCATTGTTTCACTCATCTGGTATGGCCAAATCGTAATACCTCATTCTCAACTCACTTTAGTCCCTGGGCTTTCAAAGACCAATTTCCTTACGTGAGCAAAACAAGTTTACTTTCAGTCTGGAATGTAGGGTAGGCTGGAGCCGAGCATCTACAGGAGCGGTGTCAAAAGTGGGAAAGGTAATCAAGAATCAGGTATGTCAGATCTCTGAACCCAAGGAACCAAACTGGCTTCGGAAACAGGAAGATCCAAGAGCCCACAATGAGCACGAGTGCCTCTGTGCTTCTAGTCGACTCTCCCTTTACAGCGTCACTCACATCCAGCCCTTTCCACATCAATACCTTCAGTAGTACCTACCTAAATTATCATAACCTCTTAATGTAAGCCTCCTGGTTGAACTCCCTGCTTCCAGTCTTCTTCCTCTACAACCAACTTTCCACGCGACTGCCAAAGTAATCTACCGAAAGTGCGATTCTGTCCAAGTTACTCCCCTGCTAAAGAACCGTCTCTATATTGAATCTTGGATAAAATAGAAACTCTTCAGCCTGGCATTCAAAGCTCTTCACCAATTTCAGACAAAAAAAACCATGTAACTCTCACCCAAGCATCCCCAAGCCTGGGGCTCCCACAGATGGGTTCAATACTGGGAGCTGCTAATAAATTTCATAAGGGCCCAAAACCTCCTGGGTGTGGGTTTACCCCTATAGCCAAGAACTCCCAAGTGACCTGGGTTGGAAGGAATAAGAATAAGTGAAGAAACAATCCCAGAATCAGGCAACTCCTGGGACCAAAAGGCATGAAAGCTATTAATCTTTGATGCCCATGACTGGACTTATAATTACTGCAAACCTTGTCTTGCCAGTAACCTTCATCTGTTCCTCTATCTGTTGCCAAATTCACTCAGCTCCTGGATGCTAGAGGCCTTCAGTAATTCTGGCTTAATGTTTCCTTGCATTTCCTCTTTTCCCCAAAGAAAGCTGGGAACCAAATATACTGCCAGAGGCCTCTGGTGTCCTAGACCTGCTACACCCAAAGGCACGGGCCTTTCCATGTTATTTCATGTGTTTGGCAGCCAATCAATCTTTAGGTAAATATCAGTTCAAATAAGGCTTTGTGGGGAGAGGAAGGAAGAGGGCCCAGGCTACTCATACTTTATCCCAGACTAGAATTCATTATCTAAGTGGCCTCAAAGGGCAAGTACCAGCACTGACCAGGAGATGGAGATGGAAAGCCTGTGGTCAGAAGATACAACCAAGGAAGGAGTTCATCAAAAGGTAGTAGTCTGTGGTTGTTTTGCTCTCTAGGTTTAGTAAAATTGGCTTTCCTTCACCAGAAATTGGCTATTTCCCCACCCTCATGCCTCCCATTATAATGTGTGAGAAAGGAGACTCATGCAGTGTAGGAGAAAAGGGCTAATTAAAGCATCTGTTCTGTGCCTGAGGCCCAGTCACTTCTTCCACTTACTTCAAATGTAGCCTGAATCTGGCCCCACACGGCACTGAGTCTCAGCAGGTTCTCCAGTGCTGGGTTTCAGGACCATTCCCTGGAGAACAAGAACACAGCTAGATAAGAACAGTTCTCATTCACTCAGGCTTTCAGTTGTCTCTCTCCTACTGCATAATGACATTTGTTCACTCAAATCCCACTAATTGGTGACTCTCTTTTCTTGTAACAAAACCGCAGCAGTCAATTTGAGACAAAGCTCTTTATCACCTAGGGTAAGCTACCAACCTTCCCTTCCATCCCTCTCCCTGCCCTCCCTCCCTGCAGCCCCCTCTCACACCCTCGGTCCTTTCTTTCCCTGGTGGGACAAGAGCCATCTGGGAAAAATCAGAAGAAAGCTGATCTTTCTTTCACTCTCTCTCTCTCTCTCTCTCTCTCTCTCTCTCTCTCTCTCTCTCTCTCTCTCTCTCTCCCCTTCTGTCACACATATGCACATACACACTCCTTTCTTCACAAAGACTACACACAGTTGTAAGGTGGGTCTGTGTACTACACAGCCATGTTGATAAGTAGAAGTCTGACTTCCTCTGTGTAATGGGTATTGTATTTCTTACCTTCTCAAAAAGTGGAGGAGGGGGTGGAAGGAAAGAGAGAATTTGGAACTGAAAGTAAAAAAAAATTAAGTAGAAGTCTGAAATAAAGTAAGAATTATGCTGCAGAAAAGAAGGAATGACAAACATTGCCAGGAGAAAGAGAGGACAGGGAGGGAAACTATCTCTTTGCAGGTTAGTCAAGTTCCCATGATGCCTTGCTGCCAGGCCAGCACTTTCTGAGACCCAACTTCTGAATCATCTTGATTCAGTGAAAAGAAGACTAGACATGGAATCAGATGACCTGAGTCACCTAGTAGGTGTCAAATAAATGCTCATTTCCTTCCTTCTTTCTTTTCTTCCTGCTTTTTTCTTCCTTCTTTCCTTCTTTTTCTTCCTTCCTTCCTCCCTCCCATCTACCTTTCCCTTTTTTCTTCCTTCCCTCTTCCCTTCTTTCCTCCCTTTTTCTCTCCTTCCTTCTTTTCTTCCTCTTTTAATCTCCCTACCTCCCCCACTCCTTCCCTTTTCTCTTCCTCCTTCCCTTCCTCCTTCCTTCTTCCTTTTTCTTCTTCTCCTCCTTCTTCCTAGTCAAAAGAGAAGAAAAGGCATGAAGGGATAGTGAGCCACACCCATGAAAGGAAGTGCACACAAGGAAAAAAACTATTATCTAGTGTGGAAGTCCATTAAATTCCTGTTTTATTGTGAGTTGGTTTGCTAGTAAGGAAGCGATCTCAACATAGTAGGAGATGCCATGAATGCTTCCTCAGTTTCCAAGGTGGTTCCTTAAGCCAAAAGAATGGAAACACCCCCCACCACCACCACCAAAGAATAGCAGAGCCCTCTTATTTCATGAAAAGACAGTCTGTGACTCAAGTGTCTGCTTCCCTGCCTTCACACTTCCCCCACCTCACCCACAAACCTACTTCACACTTCTGTCTTCTCCCCTACCCATCCCCCATCACCATACACAGGTTATTATGTGGGTATTGGGACCTTGGCTGTTGACAGAACTCTAAGGGGTTCAGGCTGAAAGAGGTGGGAACATGAATGAGTAGTAGATTAGGGGAGAGAAGTGGACTGGAAAATGGGAACTGTGCCAGCAGAAGTATGGAGGACCAGATAGCATTTCTACAGCAAAATAAGCTCAGACAACTCTGCAAGGCTGGCTGCTGCCAGGAAAGTGAGAGAGAAAGCACATCCTCCCCCACCCCATCCCCTCGCCCCAGGGCCATGTTTCTCGAAGTGGTTGGAGATCTAGGAGGCCTGGAGATGGGGAAAATAGGAACAAATCTTTTTGTATCCTGATTGAAGATCAAAACAGTTTCTATTCCTGCAAATTTCCTCTGAAATATAGCCTTATGGGGATCAGAAAAGGAATTAATGTCTTTGTAAAGCTTCTCAAACAACCTAGCTGGGAGCCAATTGGCAGTTTTCCCTGTAGAAAAGTTGTGGGAGAAGCATTGATCCCCAGGGCTGTTGTGGCAACAGAGGCAGAGGGAAGAATCTGTCCCTTCAAAAGCACAACCACCAAGATGGGCTTGCATCCCTTGTCAGCCCAACTTTATCATAGATTCTCACAGTCTGAAGAGACCCCAGAGGGGATCATTCATTCCTTCAATAAGAATTTCTTGTTTACTGAACACCTACTACACACCAGGCAATGCTCTAGGTGCTAGAGATACAAATAGGAATCCCTTCACAATATCCCTGACAAATCCTTTCCCCACTTGAAGACCTCCACTGGCAGGGAACTCATTACCAGTCAAGGTAACCCATTCCACTATCTTTATCCCCCCCCCCCCATATAGGAAGTCAAAATTTCCCTCTCTGCAACTTCCACTCATTGAGCCTAGTTTTATCTTCTGAGGCCAAGAAAAATCAGGCTACTTCCTCTTCCACATGAGAACCCTCCAAATGCTTGAAGACAGCTATCTCACTATCTCATAGAGTGAAAAGAACCCTGTCTCTGGAGTCGAAGGACTTAGGTTCAAATTCTACCTCTGATGTTTACTAAACTCTGTGACTTTGGGCAAGTCTTCAATTTCCTCACCTGCAAAATGGACTAGATGGCCTCTGAAATCTAGATTCCTGAACCTGTATTCTCTCTAAATCTTCTCAAAGCTAAACATCTCCAGCTCCTTAACTCTCCTGGATCAATCTCCTCTGGATAAGGTCCAGTTTGCCCACATCCTCAAAATGTCCCAGAACTGAGCATGATACTCCAGCTGTGGTCTGACCAGGGAAAAGTAGTGACACAATCACTTTCCTTTCTTTTTATCTGAATGCAGACAAAATGATATCACCTCTTTGGTCACCACATGACAATGTTGACTGACACTGAGCCTGTAGTCCACTAAAATCCTCAGGTTCTTTCCTCACATAAACTATATCTAACCACTTAGGAGCATCCCTTGAAACCCACAGTGGACAATACACTAGGTGGTCACCTACATCCTGACTTTCCCAAGAACTCCAAATAGAAAAAAAAATAATGTGTTTGACTGACCTGTGATTTCATCAGTCTAGGAAATTCTTCCAACTGGTGGAGATTGGTAACTATATTGCAGATTATAGTCTAAAAGACTTTCTTTGAACACTGAAAGGTTGAGAAATGGCATGCCTGGTCCATAGGGAGCCTGACCTTGACCTTGGTTCAATCCTGCCTCTGACATAGATTGACTGTGTGGCCTTGGTCAAGTCACTTAAACTCCCAGTGATTTATTTAGGTAACTCTCTAAGACTGTAAATTGACATGAAGGACTCTCCTCACCCTGGAGCTTTCTATAATGATGAAATCCCAGGTCTAGTTCTTATCATTATCCCTACTGAAAGTTAAGTGGCTTGTCTAAGGTAACCCAGACTGTATTGTGAGCATCAGGCCCTGAACACAGACTTGTCCTCTATCCACTATGCCATACAACCTCCCACCAGTGAAAATCAGGAGCTCGTAAGCTTTAGTCACCATATCTTGACTTCTAAAACTATTTTTAAAAAAAGAAGGTAGAAAACCAAAGTCACTCTCTGCCTGAAAGGACTTTTCTTGTGGTTGAGACAATGCTTTATTAGAACATCCTGGTGAAACAACAATGTTGCTAGCAGCTGTTGTGAGGGTGAAAGACCAATAACATCAGCACGCAGGAGGGCTGCTAGCACAGGTTCTTTGATCTGCTTTTCTAAGGAAAGCAACTTTAAGGAATTAACAATCTCACTTTAATTAAACATACATATGCCATTCACTTAGTTCAGTAGGGAAGGTCAGCACCCTGAACTTCAGAGCAAATACAAACAGAAATTACCGAGACAACATAAACAGGTCAACATTTCTGTCTAACCAAATCACAATACGTAGTTACCAGAGAAACACTAGCACTTGGGTTTTCAAAGCGGGGGCCTACTTCAACACCTTACCCAGAGTCTCATCACCAACACTCTTTCAATGAGTGTGTCCCCAAAGACAAAACACCAACCTCAGAGCTCTTATACCCTGTTCAAGGCCATGAGGGCTCAGAGCCTACTTAGCAAAAAGGTGTGGGGCCTGGGGCCTCACATCTAGTTAGAGAAAGGGTGTGGGTCAGCCTCTAATCAGGCCTCTCTTTGTTGGCCTCACTTGAGGCCTATTCAATGGGCAAGAAAGATCTTTCACTTACAGATTGGACTTATACCTGGGCAGACAGAAAGGGCTGTCATATTCTTAAATACTTTCATTATATCTTCAGACCTTTGTAGTTCTGGGATCACCACCCTGCTACAGTTAGTGAAAAGCAAGCCTTTGACTCCCTAGGGTCTCATCTCTAGTTGACTTCATTCTTCTGGAAGCAGGAGAACTTCCCAAATAACCTTTGAGCTAAGGGAGAAAAGATAAACATCTTTCCTGGAAACGTTAGGACATCAAGAGTAGTCAATACTTCTCACTAGAATCTCAGACTAGTAAAAATACTCTCTCTGGCGTCAGAGTTTCCAGGATTGTCCAGTCATTGCAAACTGGATTATCTCATTGGGATTGTCTTTTTTCAGCCTTTTAAACATTCCAAGACAAGGATGATGTATTTCTTCTCTCCCTACTTCAGTCATTCGGGAACAGAGATAATTAGGGGGCATTTGACACCGGATGAAGAATAAGGAAGAAAGGATTGAAGGCCACAGGAATGTTACTACTGGCGAAAATCTGGGCTGAGATACACATGGGTTATTCACACTGGGTGGGATTCCCATCAAAGGCAATCAGACATCTGCCCCATGGCCTATGAGTTACCATACATGTTTTTGCACAATTATGCATGAGGGACAAAAAAGAAGTGGCTAGAGTCCCTGGAAATTCTGCTAATTGTCCTGACATTTGCCTTTGGTGTTGGTGAAGTTCACCCAGATGTAGAAGCTTCCAGACATGGAAAACAAGGATATGTATGGTGAGAGAGAAACAAAGGTCATATCGATGCCAGATTAATCCTCCAGGCTATGATTAGAGAGAGCAAGAGCGTTCATCCCTCCAAATCTTCCTGTTCCCAAAATCTGTTTCTACATCTGGACCACCCCTCCACTTGTAGCCATAGGACTCTTGAAGACATTAGTATATAAGGGTTTATTGAGGTTAGTATCTAAGAGTCTGGATCTGGGACATAGTCACTGGATTGACCAAAGTTTCCCAAATGAAGGGACATGGTGAGAGAATGATGGGGAGTTTGAAAGAAGTCCTAGTACCACGCATGACTCATCAGGCCTGACATTCTTCCATCTTCCCTGGGGTCCCTACCTTGAAATCCCAATAGAATATCACCTCCAGGCTACCAACCTATTCCTCTTACCTCTTTTCTCCATTTCTATTCTTAAAAAGTTTCAAGCTTTGGTGACAGCTTTATTGAATCAAAATGGGTTTTTTTTAAAAAAGAATGAAATCTTGCCATGTTGGAATGTCACCTGCCCAGGCCTGGGAAGTAGCCCGGGATAGAAAAGTATAAGAATACAAGGGAAAGGGAAGTGAATTGAGATTCAGAAGACCTGACTTCTGTTCCTGGTTCTGGGACTCTGCTCCCTTTGAAAATGATTGGGCTGGACTAGATGATCTCCAAAGTCCCTTATGAGTCACAGAAAGAGACTCCCTAATACTGTTCAACCAAACCTGCACTCCAGAATTGCACTCCTCCCTTCTCCTGTGCCCCAAGCCAGGTCTTAGTTGGTTCTGAACAGCAAAAATGCTCTTGCTGCTCCTTCTTCACAAATGGCATTGTACTAGCTGCATTAGACCTCAGAACACTATAAAGCTTCCTCAATGGAATCCAAAAGATTAGCCTAACTATCCATAATAGGAAAATAAAGTGGATGAAAACATATAGTGCTCAGATTATGCCATGTAGCTAGATGAACATCTCGTCAAACCATTTATCTGTGATTCTTAGGAAGGAGGAATTAGACTTTGGGCCCAGAAGGCAAAACTAGGAGCTTCGGGTAGATGTTGAGAAGAGGCCAATCTAGACTTGGTGTCAGGAAGAACTCCCTAACAATGCAAGATGACCAAAAAATAGAATGGGCTGCCTAGAGAAATGGCAAGATGGGTTCACCTTCCTTTCAGGTCTCCAAGCAGAGGCTTTTGTAGTCCCTTCCAACTCTCAAATTCTTTGGTTTTCTATTATAGATGAATAGTAAGTTGGACCCCAAATTTATTCACTCATTCACCTGAGCATTTAAATACTTAATGTATGCCAAACACTAGGGGTACTAAGATAAAAGACAGAGTCCTCTTCCTTTGAGTTACTGAGTTACCAAGGAGAAATGATACAACAAACAAGTAATTAAATATGAAATACACATTAGTCAGTCAGCCAGCACTTATTAAGCACCCACTGTGCAACAGGCACTGTGCTAAGCCCTGGGAAAAACCAGCTCCTGCTTTCAAGGAACTCACAGTCTAATGAGAGGAGACAACATGAAAACTACTATGTACACACAAGATACAGACAGGATAAATAGGAGGCAATCTCAGACAGACGGTCCTAAGATTAAGTAGCACTAGAAAGGGTTTTTGAAGAAAGTGGAACTTTAGCTGAGACCTGAGGGAAGCTAGGAAGCCAAGATGAGGAGGGAGAATATTATAGGCATAGAGGACAGCCAGGGAAAATGCCAGGCATCAGAAGATGGAGTGTTTTGTGACAGAAACATCAAGGAGGCAAATATGACCACACCACAGAGTACAAGGAGAGAGTTAGGTATAAGAAAACTGGAAATGTAGGAAGGGGCCAAGTTATCAAGGACTTTGACAGCAAACAGAAGATTTTATATTCAATCCTAGAGACAGTAGGGAACCACTGGCATTTATTGAATGGACGGTGGGGGTGGGGGAGAATAAGGTTGCAATGACAGGACTTGATCACTGACTGGATGTAGAGGTAGGAGAGTACTGAGGACACCTGGCTTGTGAGCCTGGGGGACTGGTGGTGGTACCCTTGATAAGGAAGTTAGGAAGAAGGGAGGGTTGGGGAGAAAAGATAGTGAGTTCAGTTTTGAATACTTTGAGTTTAAGATGTCTATGGGACATCCAATTTGAGATGCCTAAAAGGCAGTTGAAGAAGTGATAAAGCTGGGGAGAAGTTAGGGCTAGACAAGTCGATCTGAGAGCCATCTGTATAGATAATTGAAACCATTGGAGCTGACGAGAAACAGTAAAGAAGGAAAAGAAAGAGGGCCCAGAACCAAGCTTTAGGGAATCCCCTTAGTCAGCAGGAATGACATGGATGAAGATTCAGCAAAGGAGATACAGGAAGAACAGTCAGGTGGCAGAACCAGGAAAGAGCAAAAGCCTAAAGTGAAGTGAGTATCAAGGAGAAGGGGTTGGTTAACAGTGGCAAAGGCTGGAGAGAGGTCAAGAAGGATGAGGACTGAGAAAAGGTCACTAGATTTGGTGATTAAGAGATCATTAGTAACTTTGCTGAGAACAGCTTTGGTTGAATGATGAGGTCATAAGCCAGGCTGCAGAAAGTTAAAAGAGAGTGATGGGCACCTATAGTGGGTGGCTTTCTCAAGGAGTTTTGCCCCAAAAGGAAAAAAGGATATAGGATGATAGCCAGCAGAGATGGATGGATCAAGTGAGGGATTTTGAGGATGGGAGAGAGATACCGGCGTGTTTGTAGGCAGTAAAGAAAATGCTAGTAGACAGGGAGCAATTGAAGATGAGCGAGATAATGGGGATGATAAAGGGATCATTCTAAAGGAGGCAAGATGAAATGAGATGAAACCTATGTAGAGTGGTTTGCCTTGGCTGGGAGAAAGGCAGCTTCTTCATGTGAAACAAGGGTGAAGGAAGAAATAGTGGTAGAAAGCATTTGAAGGATCTGAAATGAGGAACAGAGGAAAAGAAAGCATTCTCAGCAAATGGCTTCTATTTTTTTCAGTGAAATATGAGAAAAGGTTCTTAGCCAAGATGTGGGAGAAGGAGAAATTATGAGAAGTTCAAGGAGGGATGAAAATGTCTAGGAAAGCTGCTGTGGTGAGTGGGACAGTTAATCAATTGGGGAGGTACAAAAGGAATTCCTTCCCATAGTAAGGGCGCAGGTGGATGATGTAACCCGAACTTGCAGTGGACCTATTCAGTACAGTTTTGTGATCTTCTCCAGCTTCATTTGACACCATATGGATCAGGATAAAGTCATGGATGGTGGGAATCTTCCAGGACTGAGGTTTAGAAGGGCAAAATTTCCAATAGGATAAAAGGTCAAGGGACTTGAAGAAAGAGAAGAGTATGGAGTTCACCAGGGAGTCAAGATGAAGAAGGGAAGAGAGTATAGCCAGGACAGGCATAATGATCTCAAAAAGAAGTGAGAATTGAGGGGATTGGAGATCATGGTGAGGACAAAAATCAGAGTCTGAAGTTGCAAGGCAAAGATAAAGGTGGAAAGCCAACTAACTCTGATCAGACTAAGGAATTCTGAGTTCATGAACATGGATGTGGAACTCCCGTGGGACAGCAAGATCCAAGGTTATGACCATCTCTGTAGTGTAGCAGTAGTAGGGTAGAAGACCAGGTCATGGAAAATGAGGAAATTGAGGAATTGGGATGTTAAAATATTTGAGGGCATATCAGTATGGATGTTGAAGTCTCCCAGTATGAAAGCAGGAGTTGGGAAAGAGGGAATGCTGTGAACTAGGCAGTGAATTCATTGAGAAAGGAAGAAGAGAGTCTTGCAGGATTGTAGATACAACAGTCATCAGCATCTTGAGTAGATGATAAATATGGATTTGTGAACCTCGAAGGAGGAGAGGTTACTGAGTGATGGTAGTAGAGGGAGAGCCAGGAAGTCACAATAAGGAGCAAGGAGTAATCCACTCTCCAACCAAAACCAACCAGTCAGGGCTTTGAATAAAAGTGTGACCAATACTGCAGAGGATGGCCAAAGAAACTATGTCATCAAGAGGGAGTCAGATCTCAATGCAAGAAGATGGAAGAAACAAAAATGGAAAAGGCTTAAGATGAAATCTAGTTTGTTACCTATGAAGCACATATTCCAGAGAGCACAGCAGAAGTGTTGGCGCTTTAGAGTAAAAGGTAGTGGGGGTGAAAAGGAAGAGAATTGGGAAATGGTCAATGGAGAGCTAGGTTTGAACAGTAGCAACAAGGGGTGAGAATCGCTGAGATGAAGTGGGTTTGATGGGGTGGTTATGATGGAGTGAAAATATGTCAAACACTAAGGACTTAAGTCAGGTTATCATTATCCATAGTAGTTCATCGTCGGATAGAATTGTCTCAGGACCTCAGGCAGCTACGTGTAACTGGAAAACTGGGATGGAGAGGGTCCTATATGGAGGGGACCTCTGCAGGGCAAAGCAAGCCCTGTAGAGCTATAGGTGGCTGAAGATCATGCCTGCCTGTAGGCCAATGGAAGGGAGCAGGCAAGGCAGACCCTATGAGGCTGTAGGTGAATCAATCAATCAAGCGTTTATTAAGCACCATGCAAGGTGAAAGGGATTCAAAGACAAAAGGGATTCAAAGACAAAAGAATCTCTTCCTACCCTTGAGTTTATATTCCACCATGGGAAAAAACATATGCATGTATAGATATATACAAAATAGATACAAAGTACCTTTGATGATGGAGGCACCAGATGTCAGAAATTCATCAGGAAGAAAAAGTGATCTTAAAGCTGACCTTAGGAAACTAGAGATTCTGAGAAGTCGATGTAATGAATGACTATATTCAAGAAGGGACAGTTTATGCCAAGGCACAAAAGTGAGACATGAATCACCATGAGACAAACAGCAAGAATTCCATGTTGACATTAGAAGTGCATGAAAAGGAATAATGTAAGGCAGGGTGGGGTTAGGGCATGAAGGACTTGAAATACCAAACAGAGGGATATATATTTGACCCTAGCGGTAAGAGAGACCCATTGGAGTTTAATAAATATGAGAACAATATAGCTAGACCTACGCTTTAGGAGAATTACTAACAGCTTATGGAGAATGAAATAGAGAGAGGAGAAATTTGATTCAGGAAACCTCTTGGGAGGCTATGGCAATTATCCAGTGGAGAGGTGATGAGGGACTGAATGACAGTGCTGGCTGTGTGAATGGAGAGAAAGGAAAAGGCATGAGATATGTTGTAGGGGGGAAGGTGAAAAACAAGATTTGGCAGCTGATTGGATATGTGGGGTAAGACAAGTGAAGAGTCAAGGATGACACCAAGGTTTCAAGCTTGAGCAATTTAAGAATGGTCATACCCTCAGCAGAAAAAGGGAAATTCGGAAGAGGAATGAGTTTAGGGGAAAGATGTGCTTTGGACATATTGAGTTTGAGATGCCTATATTAAATAAGAAGTTGGTGATGTAGGCACGGACACCGTCTTATGACCTTAAGCAAATCACTTAACCTCTCAGGACCTCAATTTCTTTATCTGTGTCACGTGAAAATCTGCAATGAGGAGAAACTAAAGCACAAAGTTCCAAGCATAATCTATTTATTAGCAAGGCTACCAGTCATCAGTAATAGAGGTCAATGGCCCCTCAGTGACCAGAGACACACTGTACAATCAGAGCAGCTTTTCATAGACTTTAATGGTTACATAAGGTCAAGTAAGGCAAACTAAGACTGCGATTGGTCTATAAGAAAGGCAAAGGATGAGCAATATATCACACTGGCTGGCAAGAGGGAGTCTCCAGAATCCATAGCAACGGGGAAAACAGAGAATTGAACAACATCCTCCGGAAAGTCCTGTGCCAGATACTGCTCAATACCAGGTTGACTCATCTATCCCTCTTCTTTATCTCCTTCATGAGATAGGATCAGCTCGTAGCCCTTAAAATTAGGGTCCCTAAACTCTTACAAACTCTGTCTGATCCACACGTATTAGTTTCAGTGATTAAAAACTCTTAATTAATCAATAATCAATTTCACATTTGTATGATCGAGGGGTTGGACTAGAAGGCCTCAGAAATCCCTTTCAGCCCTAGATCTAGGCTTGATCCTACAATTATGATTCTTTGACTGAAGCTCATGAGTCAAGGCCTACATATATTGATCTGGGAATCATTTGCATAGAAATGATAGTCAAACCCATAAAGCTGATGACATCACCAAATGAAATAATGTAGAGAGAGAAGAGAAAGGGCCAAGCGCAGAGCCTGAGAGTTAGAGGGTGCTCCATGTATGGATGATGAGCTCATGAAGGATTCTGAGAAGAAGCACGTACACAGGTAGGAGGAGAATACAGAGAGAGTAGTGAAAAACCCAGAAGAGAGGGTACTCAGCAATGTCAGATGCTGCACAGAGGTCAAGAAGGATGAAGACTGAGAAAAGGGCACTAGATTTGGTCGGTTAGAGATTACTGGAGAGTAGACTTAGTTGAATGATGAGACAAAAAGCCAGGTTACAAAGGGGCTGAGGAGGGACTGGGAAGGAGGAAGCAGAAATAACAAAGGCAGAGTGTTTTCTAGGATTTTGGTTGAGAAAGAGAGGAAAGATATAGGATTGGAGCTTGAGGAGGTAGTAGGACCTAGTGAGGGTTTTAAATGAAGGGGAAGAGACTTGGGCATGTTGGTAGGCAGTAGGGAAGAAACCAGTAAGTACAGGAACCTTGAAGATGGGAGAGCTACGGGATGATTGTGGGGGCTATCTGCTAGAAACAATGAAAAGAGGCGAGATCAAAGGTACATATAGAAGGTTTGGCTATGGAAAAGAGAAGGGCCAGATCTTCTTCAGAGCCTAGAGTAAATAAGGGGAGAATGGGAGAAGGAGTATAAGGGATGTACAGGGTTTTTGAGATGTAGAGGAGAGAAGAGGAAATTCACAGCAAGTGAACTTTATTTTTTCAGTTTAAAACAAAAGACGAAGTCCTCAACTGAGGAGATAGGGATAAAGGGGTGGTGCAGGAGGCTTACAAAGAAAAAGTTTGGAGTAGCCACTGTGGGTAAAGACTCAATTAGGGAGGAATAAAAAGATTGCTTTGCTGCAGCAAGAGTCTGGCTGAGTTAGATAACAAATTTATAGTGGAACCAGTCAGCTCAGTTTTGGGACATCGTCCAGTTCTGTTCAGTAGCCCATCAGTAGGAGCAGAGGAGACAGATGGTGGGAGTAATCCAGAGCTGGGGTTTGGCCAGGCATGAGTGATAATATGACAGGAGAGCAAGGAATTTTAGAGGACAGTGTAAAAGTTGGACTGGCCAACTCTAGGGCTAAGACTGGGAATGGAAGAAAGGGAAGTCAGAGCAGGGTAATGGCCTTAGAAAGTATTTTTGAGGAGCTGGAGGGACTGGAGGCAATTGGGAGAATCAGAATGGGTTCTTTCAGCGGGCAGAAAAGTCAGACTGGATCATACTGGTCAGACACGGCACTCAATGTCATGTTTCCATGGCTTTGCACCCCCTCTTCACCCCCAACTTATTGGAATCCCTAGATTCCTTCAAGGACTTTTTTGATACCTCCAAATCCTAATGTTCTCTCCTCTGAAAAAATCTCCCTAATATCTATTTTTGCTTATTTTATAGATATCCATGTATGTATATACTCTCCCCCCCATATCTATCCCCAGAGAATGGAAGCTTCCTGAGGGTAAAAACTATTTCATTTTCACTCCAGTACCTAGTACAGTGCCTATGTTGATGATTCTTAAATCTGTCTTTCCTGTCCCCATTTCTCTGCTGACCTTCAATCTTGCATCTCCGACTGCCTTTCAATCATCTTGAATTGGATGTCCAATAGACATCGTAAACTCAATATGTCCAAAACAGAACTTATTATCTCTCCCCCTATACCCTCCTCCATTCCTACCTTCCTTATTACTGTAGAGGGTAGCACCATCCTTCCAGTGCCTCAGGCTCACACCCTAGGGAGTCAGCCTGGATTCCTCACCAAATCTCATGGCCCATATCCAAGATGTTGCCAACTCATATTGATTTCAAGTTTGCAGCATCTCTCAAATACCACCCCCTTCTCTCCTCTGACACTGCCACCGCTCTAGTGCAGGTGCTCATCATCTCACACCTTGATTTTTGCTATAGTCTGTGGGTGGATTTGCCTGCCTCAAGATTCTCCCCATTCCAATCCATTCTCCATTCAGATGCTAAACTGATTTTCCTAAAACTCAGGTCCAATCACATCACCCCATCCTGCTCAATAATCTCTGATTGCCTCCAGGAGCAAATGCAAAATGCTCTGTTTGGCATTCAAAGCCCTCCATAACCTAGCCCCCTCCTACCTTTCCAGTCTTCTTACACCTTACTCCCCGATACATACTCTAATATCCAACAATACTGGCCTCCTGGCTGTCCCTCGAATAAGACACTCCCTCTCTTGGCTCTGGACATTCTTCCTGGCTGTCCTCCATGCCTGAAGAGCTCTGCCTCCTCTGCTCTCACTACTGACCTCCCTGGCTTTCTTTAAATCCCAACTAAAATACCACTTTCTACAGGAAGCCTTCCCCAACTCTTTTTAATTCTAGTGCCTTCCCTCTGTTAATTATTTCCTATTTGTCCTGTATATAGCTTGTTATGTAAATATTTGTTTGCATGTTATCTCCCTCATTAGATTGTGAGCTTCCTGAGGGTAGGAAGTATCTTTTGCCTCTTTTTGAATCATCACACAGTGCAGTGCTTGACACATAGTAGGAGTTTAATAAATGTTGATTGATTGATCGAACGAGTGTCTCTGAAACTCAGTTTCCTCACCTATAAAATGGGGCATTGTATGACAGACAAAGAACTGGCCTCAAAGTCAAGTCTGACCTCCACCATATACTGACTGAGTAACCCTGAGCAAGTCCCAATTGTTCAGTCTTGTCCAACTCTTCATTACCCCATTTGAGGTTTTCTTGGCAAAGATATTAAAGTGGTTTGTCATTTTTTCCTTCCCCAGCTCATTTTACAGATGAGGAAACTGATGCAAACAGGGTGAAGTGATTTGCCCAGGTTCACACAGCTAGTTAAGTGTCTGAGGACAGATTCAAACTCAGGAAGATGAGTCTTCTTGAGTTCAGGTCCAGCACTCTATATGCTATGGCACCACCTAGCCGCCATAAGTGGCAGAGTTAAGGTCTAGTAAGCTTGGGAAAGGAAATTTTCTCCATGGAACTTGCTATCCCAGTGAAATAACATTTTAATCCTGCCCTTACCCCCCAGAAAAGTCCTCGTAGTCACCCAAATACCCAATTTGTTGCTTTCACAATGTCTCTCCTCTACATCCTCTTCTCTTCACTCACACAAATGCTATCTGGAGTAGACCTTCATCACCTCTATTCCAATAGCCTTCCCCTGGGTCTCCTTACCTCAAGTCCCTCTCAGTCCAGCCCATTCTTCACTCAGCTGCCAAAGTGACCGTTCTAAAGTATAAGTCTGACCATGATACTCCCCTACTCAATAAACTCCACCGGCTCCCTTTTGCCTTGGGGATGAAATCAATTGTCTGGCTTTTAAAGCCTTTCATGGCCCAGCGGGCAAGGCGCCAGCCCTGGAATCAGGAGGACCTGGAATCAAATCTGACCTCAGATACTTGCTTGGATAATGAGCAAGTCACTTACCTCTGATTACCTCCAGAAAATAAAGGCCTTCACAATCTGGCCCTTTCCAACCTTCTTGCTCTTTTTCCTCTCTTCCATGTACTCTATGAGCCAATAACACTGGCCTTTTTGCTGTTCCTCATACACAACAGTCATCTCTGGACTCTGTGCCTTTTCATGAACTGTCTTTCATCCCTGGAATGCTCTCTCTCTTCACCTCCACTAGGAGCTCCCCTAGATTTCTCCAAGACAGTCCAAATCATACCCTCTGCAACAGGCCTTCCCAGGCCCCATTCTTAGTGCATTCCTGTGAGATAGCCCATATATCTTATATGTACATACATTTGTATGCTGCCTCTCCCATTCGTCAGTGAACAGAGCAAGGACCATGTTTATTGCCTTTCTTCATATCCCCAGCACTTGGCCCAGAGTAAGCACTTAAGAAATGCTTTTTGATAGTGATAATAGTACTATACTATCTATATCATGTCACATTTATGAATATCAAATGAGATAATATATTCAAAGTGTTTTAAAAAACATGATGACCTATAAAGGTATCAGGCTCACCTATTGGGTTTTTTTCCCTTTTATTTAAAGATTCCATGTGTGCTCCTTGGATGCTATCATGGGCTGGATGTGAATATACTCAGTAATAGAACACCTGGGCTCATTTTAGTTACTTAGATGTTGAGTCATTTTTCAATGTGTCCAAATCTTTGTGACCCCGTTGGGGTTTTGGGGCTTTTTTGGCAAAGATACAGGAGTGGCAGAGGCAGAGCAAGATGGCAGAGAGAAGGCAGAGACTTACCTGAGGTCTCCTCAAAACTTCCCCAAATACCTTTAAATAATGTCATAAAACAATTCCTGCTGCAGCAGAACCCACAAAAGGACAGAGTAAAATAATTTTCTGGCCAAAGACAACCTAGAAGGTCAGAAGTGTTAACAGTATTTTACCGAGCCAGTCTCTAACCTGAGAACGACAAAACAGCAGGCCAGAGACAAAGTGCCTGCAATCAGGTACTCATTTAATTAATTAGTTGCATTATGAGGAGCAGATTTGCAAAATGGGAATTCTCCTAATCAGAATTCCACCTTGCAGAAGTGAAGACAGAGATCATATACATAAATCACAATGAGAAGGGAGGGGGGAAGGTGGATTACAAACCATCCCCAGGGCCAGAGTGGTTTCCCATGACAAACCCACAAATGGAAGACAATACAACTATTCTGAAGTCCTGTGAAAGCAATATTGCTGGAGTCCTTGGGGGCCATTACTTGGTGGGTCACAGGACTAGAGTTCTGTGACAGAAACAGGTTCTACAATCTTTGATTTGCTTCACGTAAGGTGCATAGGCAGTGATTGTGAGCATTGTCAAGGTTTGATTGATCATTTCAAGCTGTATTGCGAGCTGCTAACTCACAAGCTTAAAAAGACAATTCTGAAAAATCTAACCTAGTAGCATATTCATTACACATATCACATAGATTACTATGAAAATCATCATTCTCTCCACATTAGGAAAGGTCTGTCGCACCTGGGTGAGAGTGCAGCACAGTCTAGCATAACCTGTGCCAGCATAGACCAGGCCCCGGAAAATCAGGAGCAGGCCTTGGAAGCCACTGAATCAGCAGTGGCAGCAGCTGCTTCCAGAGCTTTCAGCCCACAGACAGTAAGGAGGTGGAACAACTGATCAGAAGGAGATTACAGGGGTCTCTTTGCTGTCACTGAAGACAGGACTCTGTTGCCTAGCCCATAGTTGGATCTAGATCACAGTCCTGGGTGGCAGTCCTGGGGTGAGGAGGAATACTAGCACACCAGAGCTTGTGAGCCACAGAGGAGCAAGGACCCTCATCACAGTTCCAGGACAAAATAGAGTGTGATCTTTCAAAGACCAGAACACAGGCCAGGGGAGTAGTAAACAATTCTCCTTAGATCATAATACCTTAGAAGAACTGAAAACTTACAGGCCCCTAGAAGTATCTCTGAAAACAAAAGCCCTGAAGCTTAGGACAAGTGCACCCTCCACCCTGGAAGCAGAGCTCTACTCTAACAAAGAGTTAAAAGTCAAGAAATACACTGGGAAAATGAGCAAACAGAAAAAAATTCTGACCACATAAAGTTACTATGGTGACAAGGAAGATCAAACACACACTCAGAAGAAGAAAACAAAATCAAAGCTCCTACATTCAAAGTCTCCAAGAAAAATATGAAGTAGTTTCAGGCATGGAAGGGCTCCAGAAGGATTTTGAAAATCAAGTAAAAGAAGTAGAGGAAAAATTGGGAAGAAAAATGAGTGATTCAAGAAAATCATGAAAAATGAGTCAACAGCTTGGTAAAGGAGACATACACACATCAATACTGATGAAAACAACACCTTAAAAAACAGACTAGGCCAAGTGGTAAAAGAGGTACAAATAAAAACCAATGAGGAGAAGAATGCATTGAAAAGCAAAATTGGCCAAATGGAAAATGAGTTACAAAACCTTACTGAAGAAAATAATTTCCTAAAAACTAGAATTGAGAAAATTGGAGGCTAATAACTTTATGAGAAATCAAGAAACAATACAACAAAACTAAAAGAATGAAAAAATGGAAGACAATATGAAATATCTCATTGGACAAATAATTGATCTGGAAAATAGATCCAGGAGAGAAAATTTAAAAATTATTGGACTACCTGAAACCCATGATCATAAAAAGAACCTAGAAATGATCTTTCAAGAAATTTATTCTAGAACCAGAGGATAAAATAGAAATTGAAAGAATCCACCAATTACCTCCTGAAAGAGATCCCAAAACAAAAACTCCCAGGAATATCATAGCCAAAGTCCAGAGCTTCCAGGTCAAAGAAAAAACGTTGCAAGCAAGCAGGAGGAAACAATTCAAGTATCACGGCACCACAGTCAGGATAACACAAAATTTAGCAGCTTCTACATTAAAGGAATGGGAGGGGGGCTTGAAATATGATATTCTGGAGGCCAAAGGAGCTAGGATTACAACCAAGAATCATCTACCTAGAACAACTGAGTATAATCCATTGGGGGAGGGGGATATGGATATTCAATGAAATAGAGGACTTCCAAGCATTCTTGATGAAAAGACCAAACTTGAATAAAAAAATTTGACTTTCAAATACAAGATTCAAGGGAAGCATAAAAAGGTAAACAAGAAAGAGAAGTCATAAAGGACTTAATAAGGTTAAACTGTTTACAATCCTACATGGGAAGGTAATAATTTTCTCATTATTAGGGCAGTTAGAAGGAGTATATACAGATAGTGGGCACAAAAGTGAGTTAAATATGAAAGGATGATATCTAAAAAATAAAATTAAGGGGTGAGAGAGGATGCACTGAAGGAAAGCAACATGTAGAATGGGGCAAATTGTCTCACATAAAAGAGGCAAGAAAAAAGCTTTTGCAATCAAGGGGAAGATGGGGGAGGGAAGAGAAAGTGAGTGAACCTTACTCTCATCAGAATTGGCTCAAAGAGGGAATAACATACACACTCAATTGAGTATAGAAATTTATCTTACCCTACAGAAAAATAGGAGGGGAAGGGGATAAGAGAAGGGTGAGTGATAGAAGGGATTGGGGGAGATAGTAGTCAGAAGCAAAACACTTTTGAGGAGGGACAGAGTGAAAGGAGAGAGAAAATAGAATAAACAGAGGGGGAAATAAGATGGAAGAAAATATGGTTAACAATCATAACTGTGCAAAAGAATTTTGAATCAAGTTTCTATGAGAAAGGCCTCATTTCTCAAACATATAGACAACTGAGTCTAATGTATAAAAATAAGAGCCATTCCCCAACTGAAAAACCTTCAAAAGATATGAACAATTTTCAGATGAAGTAATTAAAGCTATCTCTAGCCTTATGAAAAATTCTCTAAATCACTATTGATTGGAGAAATGCAAATTAAAACAAGTCTGAGGTACTACTTCATACTTATTAGATTGGCTAGTAGAACATAAAAGGAAAATGACAAATGTTGGAGGGGATGTGGGAAAAAATGAGACATTAATGCACTGTTGGTGAAGTTATGACCTGATTCAACCATTCGGAGCAAATTCAAGAGCAATTTGGAAATATGGCCAAAGGGCTATAAAACTATGCAATACCACTACTAGGTCTGTATCCAAAAAGAGATTTTTTAAAAAACGAAAATGACCCATATGTACAAAAATATTTATAGCACCTCTTTTCTGTGGCAAAGAATTGGAAATTGAGGGGATGTCCATCAATTGGGGAGTAGCTGAACAAATTGTGGTATGTTATTGTAATGGAGTACTATTATGCTATAAGAAATGATGAGCATGGGGCAGCTAGGTGGCACAGAGAGTAGAGCACTGGCCCTGGAGTCAGGAGGACCTGAGTTCAAATCTGATCTCAAACACTTGACACATTTACTAGCTGTGTGACCTTGGGCAAGTCACTTAACCCCAATTGCCCCGCCCCCCAAAAAAAACTGAAAAAAAATTAAGAAATGATGAGCAGGATGCTCTCAGAAAAACCTAGAAAGACTTACAGAATCTGATACAAAGTGAAATGTACTATGCACAAAGTAACAGCAATATTGTAAGACCATCAGCTGTGAATGACTTAGCTATTCTCAGCAATCCAACAATCCAAGGCAACTCTGAAGGACTTATAATGAAAAATCCTATCTATCCCCAGAGAAAGAACTGATGGTGTCTGAATGCAGATCGAGGCATACTTATTTTTAGTTCCATTATTTTTCTTGAGTTTTTTTTTTGGTCTGGTTTCTTTCAAAACATGACTAATATAGAAATATGTTTTGCATGACTATGCATGTATAACCTATATCGAATTGCTTGCCTTCTCAAGGAGGGGGTGGGGAGGGATGAAGGGAGAGAATTCAGAACTCGAAGTTTTAAAAAACAAAGGTTTAAAATTGTTTTTACATGTAATGGGGCAAAAACAAAATACTAAACAAAGACAAAAGATACAGGAGTAGTCTGCCATTACCTTCTCCAGCTCATCTTACAAATGAAGAATCTGAGGCAAACAAGGTTAAGTGACTTGCCCAGAGTCACACAGGTAGTACCTGTCTGAGGCTGGATTTGAATTCAGGTCTTCCTAACTCCTGCGCTGATGCTCTAGCCACTGTGCCATCAGCTGCCCTGATTCTTTGAGCCTTAGTGCATAATCATTCAATGCTTATTAAGTGTCTGCTGCATACAGAGCAGTGTGGTAGACACAAAGAGATGCATAAAGTTTAGACAAGACATATCAGTCTATATATAAGGTATGAGACACCAACACAGATAACTATACATCACAATATCATTTGTAAAGTTAAATAGAAAGACATACTGCAGTCACGTGTGACCTTTGAGGGAGAAGATCATTACCAGCTAGGGGAAATATCTGGTGTTTGAGTTGAATTTTAAAGGATGAATAGGAATTTGACAGGTACAGAGGGAAAAGGTAGGCGTATTCAAGACGCTGAAAATGACAAAAGCAAAAACATAGAAGAAGGTGCAATAAATGAGAGGGCCATTAGATCATTACTCAATTATCCTTACATGGCATTTTTCTATTCAAGGTACCTTCATGTTTAGCCCCTCATTTCAGCCACTTCCTAACTATAAGAGTTGAGAAGGCATTACTCTCTCCTTATTACAGAACAAAGGCCATTTAGCGCCCTGTAGTAGGAGGTCACAAAACCTAGGTTCTGATCCATCCTCCAAAACTTAGCTGGATAACCTTGGGCGAGTCACCTTCCCTCAGTTTTGGTTTCCTCATCTGTAAAATGGTGTTGATAATACCCTTACAAAAGGCGGTCTAATGTAATGAAGTCAGAAAGAACTGAGTTCAAGTCCTGGCTCCTGTCTGCCCCTCCCTTTAGCTCTCAGTGGCTGGGACAACTCTCTAAGACTTTAAGTTGTAAAACAGTTGCTGACATGTTTTGGTAGAGGCAATTTCCTTACTGAGAGTGCCCAGCACCAATGAATTTACAAATTATTGCTCCACACTTACCACCACCCCCCCCAAAAGAATTACTACCTACATCCATCCCTAGAAGTTAAATGGTTTGCCCAAAGTGACTGAAGTAGAACAAGGGTCTCCTCCCAAATTGAATGTCCATGCTATTTCATCAGCCCCCTACTGTGGTCGCTGGTCCAATCATCACCTGCTTCTCAGTGGACCCTGAAGCTCATCCCCAAAGGATCCAGGCTATTTGTTTTCCCAGGGGACTGGTGGATGGCTGAAGGAGTTAAGGGGGCTGCTCCCAAACCCTGGCCTTTTCCCCACCCCAGCATCTGCATCTGCCCTGGTTGGGTTTAATGAGAAACCCAGACACCTCATAAGTGACTATACAAACAACTTCTGGGACAACCACTAACTCATTCAGCAGAGAGAGACCCGGGGCTGCCAATACTTTGAGGGAAGATAAGTGAATGGAAAGACCAAGGGGAAAGAGGGTGGGTTTATAGCTTCCAGTCGACAGAAGGATATTTGCACGTTTGTCTGCAAAACTCTCTCTCAAAGTCAAACTCTTAGCAGGTTCTTTAGGGAGCCAGGATTAGAGCTCACCAGCCCCCAATTTCACAATATTTGATTAGGAATTTTGGGGCGGGACCCCTGGCTGGCATAAACCGGCACACACTCCAACACTCTCTTTTTCTACACACACACACACACACACACACACACACACACACACACATACACACACACGCGCATACACACACGTCTGCCAATCCACAGAAGCCTAGACGGAGAAACGTGGTCGCTTTCTAAGAGAGACAACTCTTTAGGTAAGTTTATTCATTTTGTTTCCTTTTAGTACTTTGTATCCCTGATGCGGAGAAAGGAAAGGGGGAATAGGAGAACCATGAGTCGGAGAAGAAATCATCCCCTCTCCCAGCCCCTAAAGCTGGTGACAATTCCAGGGATGCTAGATCGAGGAAGGGGTGGGGTGGGGGTGGGGTGAAGAGAGAAGGGTGGCAGGATTTCATTCCCTTTGGTGTGTGTCTGCCTTGACTTTTCCACTTGGGGGCTCCTGCAATTCTTACCTATGGAAAAGTAACGGACCAGGTAAGTGCATAAATGGGACAGCTGGTTCCTTTTTAAATTACTTTTCCCCAGTCCTGTAAGTGCCTGCAGCTTACTCTACAGGGGGCCAGGCACCCAAATGAAACTCTGTGTGCCAAGATACAGGTGTGGGTTGAAGACAGACTCAGGAGGAATGTGGGTGAGGGGATCCTTTTGCTATTAGGTAGTTATTAATCCACTTATTAATCCAGATGTGGAGGTGTTAATTTCTCAGTCTCAGGAGCGATGTGGGTGAGAAGCCCTGCTGCTATTAAGTAGTTATTAATCCAGAAGTGGCGATATTAATTTCTCATTGGTGGAGAGATGAGAAAGAGGGCAAGAAAGGAGAGAAATAAAGGCACAGAAACAGACAGAAAAAAAGAGGGAAATAAAAATAAAAGAAAGCAGAAGGGATCATAATAAAGAAAGAAGAAAGACAGAGAGGAAAGAAGAAGAGTATTTTCCATGGAAGGGGAAAGAAGCACATCCAAGAGTGATGTCCCTCCAAATTCCAGTTCCAAGTATGTTCCTCTTACAAAGTTTCAACTTCAGGGGGGTAATCTCTTTATTATTGAGCATACGTTACAGGTCTAAGTCTTAATTAAGAAAGAATTGCCTCTGAAAAGTAGAGATGGACTGAGGTTCCTAACTGTCCAGGGGAAAGGTAAAGTCTCCAGTCCCAGAAAAGTTATTTCTTGAAAAAGGACAAATTCTTACCAAAATGACTAGTTTAGGAGAAGTGGGAATGGAGACAAAGCTTCTCTATGCCAATCTGTCCCCCAACCCCCTCCCCCACAAGGCAGCCACCTTGATCCAGCAGAAGCAGAGAGGTTATGCATGGAAAAATATGTGGTTGGCAGTGGGCAGCTCCATCCATCTTCACTTATGCCTAGAGCCAAGGGCCAGCCAGCATGCCCAGGCAGTGGGGCAGCTGAGTCTGCTCCTAGGGAACACTATGAGTTCTTTGTCTAAAGCCTGAGCCTGCCTGAGAACAGGCCAGGGATCTTGTTCCCCCAGCAACCCAGGGGCTGTTGTGACTCAATGACCCTTACTTAGGAAACTACTAGGAACAGAATTTTGAGGAGACCTCCCTCAATTCCCCCAAAATGTATCTGTCTGGAGAAGCCTAGGGAGAGGTCATGTCCAGGAAGTGCCCCCTTTCCAAACCCAATGCCACACAAAGTTTGGGGTCCTTCTGTCTCTTCAGCAGATGTAACAGTTTTCTATTCTAAAAGATTAGTATGATACAGGGGGAAAAGTGTTGAGTTTGTAGCCAGGGAACCTGGATTCAAATCCTGACCCTGTCACTTAGTACTTCTGCAACCTTGGGCAAATTAATTCCTATCTCTGGGCTTCAGCTTCCTCATCAGTAAAATGAAGGGATGCTATGCCTCTGTGGTTCCTTCCAGCTCTGAGCCTTTAACATGGTTATCTTTCTCCTGGTCAGAGCTATCAATATCCAAGGTAATGAAGAGAATGGTTGTAATGAGAGTGCCCTGAGGCCACAATCTCTATTCTCGGGGACCTTCCAGTCTGATTGGACACACTTAAGACTGGGGTGTGTATGAAGGCTGAGATTCATCTCTAGGGGATTGATTCTCCACCTCTAGAAAGTACATACCACCCACAATTGTGGAGCAGTCACCTGGATGGAATGAATGAGACCATGGTTTAACTATACTTGGTGTATCATCCAAAGAGGCCCATTTTCCTCACCTACGGGCTTTCCTAAAAGGTGACGCACCTTCTCTTCCCACCAAGATCTCCTCTAATTGAATGTTCTGATCCAATCAATGTGGTTAGCATGGTGGCCATGAGCCCGGTGGCACCATGGGTGATCTAGGCATGCGGCCTAGCAGCTCAGGTGCCAACATTCGGTGCCCTCTGGAGAGAAAATGACATTCCTAGATCATCTCTGCCAGACAGGTAGCTTGGCAAGAAATGGGTGAATTGAAGAAGAGGTGATGTCAGCAGGCTGGCAGGCAGTAACTACCTGGAAGAGCCTGGGAATAGTCAGAGGATCATAATATTAGAGCTGGAAGATAGTCCAATACAACCCCTTCATTCTACAGATGAGGAAACTGAGGCCAGAAAAGTGAAGTAATTTGTTTAAGGTCATACAAGTAGTAAGTAAGAGAGCCAGGATTTGAATCCAGGTCCTCTGACACCAAACCCAACTCACTGGTTACCATTCACGATGAGATGATGCTTGAAGCCAATTCCCTTCACACTTTTCTCCATTCCCTGTCCCATTCCTTTGGGTCCCAATGGCTCTTAGGCAATGTCAACGGGGAAGAGTGGGGAATGCTAACGTTGACGCTGTAGAGGAGTGGGGAATGCTAACATTGACACTGTAAAGGAGAGAGGATCATATTCAGTTGATACTCTGTGACCTCATCATTTGCACCAGAAAGCCAAGCCCCAAATCTGACAGCCTGGCGCCCTTCTGTTGGTTCATAATTGGTCCACCTTTCTCTCTGTCACCCCACAAGCTGTTAATCAAAGGAATTTTCTCAGCAGAGCACCTTGTAGACTGCTGGAAAACTAAGTATATACCCTGAACACTGGGAGTGGCATCAGGATAGGAATTTCATTTCACAGCTTGAGGTAGTTTGGGCTCAAGAAACCCCCAACTGCTAAGGGTACCTAGGCTTTCCTCTGGAGATCCAGATGAGTTCCCAGAGAAGGGAGGCATTCCATGCCCCTTCAGACATTTCAAAGCCTTGGAGAGGGCTGGAAATGTGTCATTGTCCTGGGACCACACTGGGAGCTAGCTCAGCTCTGGACAGCTCCGGAGTGCTTGCTCCTGACCCAATGGAACTTGCAGGGTCCTAAAGGCTCCAAAGGCTCCCCAGACTTCAGGGTCCAATTTCAAGGTCCTTCCCAACCTGGAAGAATCATGTTCTGTGGCCATAGGAGAACCTGGTCTCCTAACTCACACTCTTAGGTGGTCAATACTCTGAGTGCCCTTTGGGGCCCTCAGTGCAAAAGCCTCTATGAAGTTACTGGACAAAAGCCAGATAAAAACAGGATGCATAGGACCATAGATCATTAAACCAACTTAAAGATCACCCAGTCCAGCTGCTTACTCTTACAGATGAGGAAGCCAAGGCTCAGGGAGAAGCAATGGTGTGATATCCCAGAGCAGCAAGATCCTGGTAGAACTGGAACCCAGCTCCGGCCCTCAGAGAGTTTTCAATATGACAGGGAACATTTCGTCTGGTCTAGTAGAAAAGATGTGGTCCCTTCCCTTAAGGAAGATAGCTCCCTCCTTATCTCTATCTCCTGCCTTTTCTGGCTCTCTTTAAGTCCCAACTAAAATCCTGTCTTCTGCAGGAAGGCTTTCCCAACCTCTCTTAATTCTAGTGCCTTTCCTCTCCCAATTATTTCCTTTTTTTTTTTTTTGGAGGAGGGAAGGCAGCGCAATTGGGGTTAAGTGATTTGTCCAAGGTCACACGGCTACTAAGTGTGTCAAGCGTCTGAGGTCGGATTTGAACTCAGGTCTTCCTGACTCCAGGGCCGGTGCTCTACTCACTGTGTCATCTAGCTGACCCTCTATTTTTCTTATATATAATTTGTTTTTACCTATTTGTTTGCTTGTCATTTCCCCCTTTAGATTGTGAGCTCTTTGAGGACAGGAACTGTCTTTTGTCTCTTTTTGCATCCTCATCCCTTATCATAGTACCTGGCACATAGTAGGTACTTAATAAATGTTTATTGACTGCTGACTTTTAGTCTGATGGAGGAGACCTGATCTCTACCCTTGGGGAACCTCAGTCTTAGAAAGGGGGCATAGTCCCTGCCTTTAATATGCATCCAATCTGATGAAGACAGACAGACAGACAGAAGCCACACCTACCCTGGATACAGAGGTCATAACTCTGATCAACCATGACTCCAGAGGACCAATAATAAAGTATGGCACCTACTTCCTGACAGAAAACTAATAGACAAATGTGCAGATTAAGATGCACATTTTTGGACATGGCCAATATGGAAGTTTATTTGGCTTGACCACTATATTTGTTACAAGGGTTTTGTTTTTCTTCCCCCACCCCACCCCCAGTGGGTGGAGGGAAGGAGGAGAGAGTGGGGAGGGAAAGGAAATGAGAGCTTGTTAATCAAAAAATAGACTATAGCAAATAATATACAGCAAATAATATCCACATACCTGCTCACTCTGTCCTCTCTCTTCCGACAGGTTCCAGAGACAAAATGCAGTGGGTGTCCCTACTGCTTCTGGCTGGGCTTTGCTCCATCTCCTGGGCCCAGTATGAAGATGACACTCATTGGTGGTTCCACTATCTCCGAAGCCAGCAGTCAACATACTACGATCCCTATGATCCGTATGAGCCTTATGAGCCCTATCCCTATGGAGTGGAAGAAGGTCCTGCCTACTCCTATGGCAGCCAGCCTCCCTCAGACCCCCGTGATTGCCCCCAAGAATGTGACTGCCCTCCCACCTTCCCCACTGCTATGTATTGTGACAACAGAAACCTCAAGTACCTGCCTTTTGTCCCTTCGAGAATGAAGTATGTCTATTTCCAGAACAACCAAATTTCAGCCATCCAGGATGCCGTCTTTGACAATGCCACTGGACTCCTCTGGATCGCTCTCCATGGCAACCAGATCACCAGTGATAAGGTGGGCAGGAAGGTCTTCTCCAAGCTGAAGCACCTAGAGAGGCTGTACCTGGACCACAACAACCTAACCCGGATGCCTGGCCCCCTGCCCCGATCCCTGAGAGAGCTCCATCTCGACCACAACCAAATCTCCCGAGTCCCCAACAATGCTCTGGAAGGGCTGGAGAACCTGACAGCCCTGTACCTCCAGCACAATGAGATCCAAGAGGTGGGGACTGCAATGAGGGGCCTCCGATCTCTGATCTTGCTGGATCTGAGTTATAACCACCTCCGGAGGCTGCCAGATGGACTGCCTGCAGCCCTGGAACAGCTGTACCTTGAGCACAATAACGTCTACACCGTTCCAGATAGTTATTTCCGGGGGTCACCCAAGTTGCTCTATGTGAGACTGTCTCACAATAGTCTTACCAACAATGGGCTGTCCACCAATACCTTCAATGCCAGCAGCCTCCTTGAACTCGACCTCTCCTACAACCAACTGCAGAAGATACCTCCAGTCAATACCAACCTGGAGAATCTCTATCTTCAAGGCAATAGGATCAACGGTGAGATCTTGGGGATGAGAAAAGGGATGATTCACATTTTCTCTTTGTTTTGAGACTGAATTTCCCTTTCTTGCACAGGCTGAAAATTTAGTGGCCTCCAATGGGACCAGTCCCAGGACCCATTGGGCTATTTCCTATCTGGGATGGTTTGCCCCTCCTTAGAACACCATTACAAAGGTAATCCCCACCACCACCACCACCACCACCAAGGGCTCACCATGGTGCTAGATTTAGTGCAGGCATCTGATTGGCTTAACTTGCTATGGCTCAGAACTCCTGCTCAAGGGATCCTCCAGCCTCAGCCTCCCTGGTAGCAGGGATTACAGGCATGTGCCCACACAGTGTGTGAATGGTTGGCCTTTTAAAGAGCCTTACGGAGCACTTGCCTGGTTGGCAACCCTACTTGGGGAGCATGAGAAAATTCATTCGAGGAGGAAGCAGCACAAGTGGTATGCCATATTAGAAAGAATACTGGATTTAGAGCAAAGAAATAGGATGTTATTGGTCAAACTTAGAGTATACAGAGAATTTAATGCCACATGTAGCCAAATTCCCCAGACCTCTAGTTGTGGCCCAAAATGAATTGCCTACAGGCCTACATTACAAAATACTAGAAGGTACCAAGAAATGCTAATGGTCCTCGGACCAGAGCAAAATACCATAACTGTTGGGCCTAATCATTTGCATTTGTTTGGTTCTCTGTGTGCTGTAACACCTTTATCTCACCCTGGAATCCTTGAGGCTATAAGCCCTTGATTTATCACCATTTAATACTCCAAATGGGGCTTTTGACTTGTTTTCTTTTTCCATCAGATAAACCCCCATTCTTCCCTCCCCACTTTAATGCAGGGTGCTCTAGTTATAGATAACTGTTTAAAATCCCCTAGAAGCCCCTTGATAAGCTCAAAAACTTTCACCCAGTCCTTTGTTGACTTAGAGAGTCTGTCCTGGTAGGGCAAATCCATTACGAATCCCTCCTAGCGACTGATTGAAATATTAATAAATATGCGTTTCTAATAGGTCAAACCCATAAAACACAAGGTGGAATGACTTATTTTTATTGGTTACAACAGGAATCAGGAGCTCTGAATTTAAATCCTGGCCTCAGCTCTTACTCACGTTGTGGCCATAAGTAAAATTATATCACCTCTCAGAGCCTGTTTCCCCGTCTATAAAACAGTGAACAATAATGTATGCGCCACTACTTCACAGGGCTGTTATAAGGAAAAGAATAATACAAATAAATAAAATACAAACAATAGAACCAATATTCACTTGCATAGGACTTTAAGATTTGCAAGCATTTTACATGTTTTCTCATTTGATATAGCACCTACCTCATATAACAGACTGTGTTATCAATTATATCATATCAATTATATATATATTATGGGGACTTGTCCAAGTTCACACAGTTAGTAATTGTCTGAAGGAATATTTGCACTTAAGTCTTCCTGATTCCATGTCCAGAATTCTAACCACTATGTCTAGTACACTTTGTAAAACTTAAAGATTGAAGTAAAAGTGAATTATTATTATGGTCAAAGGCACAGTGACTCTAGGCCCCTGCTCAAAGGGCATAAGACAAGTAAATCAACAGACTTCCTCTTTCCTAAATGCTTCTATGTCCATACCTAACTAAAGTAAAAAGACCCAGCCTCCAGCCCTCCAACAACTTTCATTCTCAAAGGCTGGTATAGACGGCAAAAGAAGGTATTTATTTTATATTGAGATTACCCAGGTGCTCTCCAAATCCTTTTCCTAAAGAGGTCTCACATTTAGCATAAACCAATCCCAACCAAAAGCTTTTGAGATCTTAATCCCAGCTGGAAGAGACTGGGCCAAAATTTAACCTCCTTGTAACAGCAAAATCTCTTCTTTCGGGGGAAAGCAGGGCTCATTAATGGCCCTAGGCAAAGGACTTTGAAAACCGGCACAGCTGGGAGAGAATTGCGCAATCAACGCTCAAAGGGAAAGTGGCTCTTCAGCCTTTTTCTCTTAGACTTGTCTTTTTTGTGTCCTTAAACAGACTAGAGAAGCCAGGAAACCCAAAGGAGGGGAGCTCTCATCCCAAAGACACATAAGGGAGGTTGCTGGAGGGGCGGGCAGAAGATAATGAGCTTTGGGGAAAGCCTAAAGTTTCACTATTGGCTTCTAGCCTGGGCTGGTTTTCTGGAAAGCCTTCTCACTTCTCCTGGGTCTTCTTGTCCCGAGAGAGCTTTTTTCTAAGATGCTGTGTTCTGCAAAAGGCAGGGCATTCATGCATTCAGCTGTGCTGGGCTACCTTACAGTTAGCAGAGTTTAATTTTCAAAAGGAATTCTCACTCCTCACCTAGAGACATCTTCTGGGTTTTCTGCATGACCTCAAGAGTTCACCTTGAAAACGAGCAGAAAGAGCAGTCAGTCATCCTGTCCTTGAACTAGAAGGGATGATTTTTGTTTCTTCTACCTCTAGGTAAGACCAGGCTATCCTAATTAGGTACCCAGAGGTCCCTTAAAACTCTCCAGAAAAGGAAATCACTCTCTTAACGCTCTGGGGACTCATGAAGAAATTCTCCTTTCTGTCTATTTTAAATTCTTCTGTTTCCCTAAGTCCCTCTGACAGTATAAATCCAAGTACCATATGTCTTGTCATCAATGGAAACCACCACTCACACAAAGACAGTGAGGAGTAATGAGAAAATAGGGAATCCAACTTGAAGTCGAAAGGACCCAGGGCCCAGTCTTGCCTCAGATACTTACTCTGGGACCCTCTTTCAACCCCAGATTCTTCTTTTGTAAAACGGAGTCAGATTCAATGGACTCTAAATTCCCCTCTGGCTCTGATGCTCTGATCTTTTCTAGGAGTAAAGACTAATTCTAAGTCTCTACTCCTAGCCTTCTCTTCTCCAGACCAAATAACCCCAATTCCTTATTCTTTTCGGTCCCACTTATGGTTCAGGAGTACCATTCTTCTGCTGCAAAAATCAGAAAACCAAGGCCCAGAGAAGGTACAGGGTTTACCCAAGCTCACACAGACTAGAAGACTAGAATTCGTGAATCTTGTCTTTATTCTGTGGGCTCCCATAGCTTAGCTTCTTAGAGTTGTTGGCTACTCTTTGTCTCTTCTCTAATTCAGAATAATGGCAGGAAACAGTTCCTCCTGGTACATTGGTCCTCTCTAGAGATCAGAAGAGTATATAACAAGAGTTAGAAGGGACCTTAAAGGTTATGTAGTTCAATCCTCTCATTTTGAAGGTGGGTAAACTGAGGCACAGGGACAAGAAGTGACTTGTTCAAGTTAGCAAGCAGGGTTAGGATTTGAACCCAGGTCCTCTGACTCCAAATACAGCATCTTTTTTACTGTATTACTCTGCCTCCCAGCCAGGGACCTGGCTGTCCACACGGAAGTCTGGGGGATGAGGATGATCAAAGTTCTCGAAGCCAATGGGCATAGAGTAGAATGGTGGATGGGTTGCTCCCTCCCTGCCCCCTCCTTCCATCAGCTTATCCTTCAGCTTTTCCAGCTTGGCAGGAGCAGAGGAACGTAGCTCAGAATGTTATTCCAAAGCCCTGGGATCCACTGAAGCAGGGCGGGTGCACTTGGAAAGACTTAGGTCAGTGTTTAATGTGGGCCGAGAAATGTCTTCCCACTGTCTCTAAGCAGAAGCCCTGTCCTATTCATCATCATTCCTTAGAGCTAAATAGAGGGGCTCGGAATGTCTGGTGCACGGAAAGGAATGTGCAGGCACTGTGCACATAAATATATGCCGATCTGTGTGTGCACACGGTATGTATATAAACATTTGCAGTCCAGGTGGTTAGCACAGTCTGGGCATCTTGACAAAGCATTCCTACCTGAGCGCTCCACACCACCCCCCACCCCCCACCCCCGCCCCAGGTTTGGGACAGAGAATCTATTACTAAACCTCAAGCCCAGTTCCAGACTGGGCTGGGAGTAGAGGCTGGTTTGAAGTGCCCTGCCTTAGCTCTTCCTACTCCCAGTGTAGTCCTTTAGCACAGATTAAGACAGCCTGGGGCATTTTACAGACATAGCCCCTCTCCTGTGCTATCTTCTCTGTTCTGTGAGTAGAGGAGCTCTCCAAAGGTCATATGAGCCATTCTCCTGTCTCCAGAGGGGAGTCCGTAAAAATGGTTTCAGATTATGCCACCACTTTCTGGAAGATCTTTGGGAAAGGATATTTTCCAGCCTCCCCAGTAACTCTTTCCAGGGTCTGGAACAACTTCAGTCATCTGGAAATTCTTGCTTATGTCTCAGTACATATTCAGAGGCCACGTATTATAGCTCCTAAAGTCAGGAAAACCTGGGTTCGAATCCCACTTCAAACATTTACTAGCCACATTTATCCCTAGGCAAGTCAACCTCTCGGTGACTCAGTTTCCTTATCTATAAAATGGGGGGAGTGTGAGGGATGAACCTGATGGCCTTTAAGGTCCCTTCAGCTCTGAATCTAGGATCCTGGGCTTCAGTTTCAGCTCTTCTCCTCCTGGCCTATTCATGAGGATCAAACATAATCCCTCACACGTATTAATCCTTTTAATTCTCCTCTTCTCCTGAGCAACCAATTCCAACTATTTTCATTTGTCCTCATCCTTACACTTTTGCTCCCCAAGTGGTTTCTTTCAAGGCCACTAATCCTCACTTTCCTTCTCCCAAATTCACAGAATGTTAGTGCAGAAAAGTGCCTTAGATTTTACAGTTCGATCTCCTGATTTTGACAGATAAGGAAACTGAGGCCCATAGAAGGGGACTGATTTTTCCAGGATCACACAGCTAATAGGTAGCAGAGAACCTGAAAAATCAGTCCTAGGATGACCCAAAGATCAGGATCCCATCAGGCGTGCAGGCGCTGCTTGCACATGGACCATCCCACATTTGACAGGTAACATCTGGAAGAACAACTAAAGGGAAGGTCCACAGTCATTTTTCCCCAAGCCTATATACAGTCAATTCCATGTAAGGGGCTACAAAGGCAGCTTTTCAAGGCTGTTAGAACACTAGCCAGCAATGGAACAGGCAATGACCTAGACTTGGCTCGTCCCTATAGGATCACTAACACTGCTAGCAGGCTTTGCAGAGGGATGCCAGATTTATCCAAAACAGGGAGTGTTCTGGGAGGGCAAGATCATTTGGTCCAACTGAGGCCAGTCAGGGAGAAAATGGGACCAAACTACACAGAAAATGATTAAAGTGAAACCTTATTATTGGGATTGAATAGATTTGGAACTGGGCGGGGGGGCATATGTACAATAGAAAATACACTGGACTAGTAGGCAGACCTTGACTCTAGTCTTCGCCCTGTTGCTAACTAGCTATGTGACCTTGGGCAAGTTTCTTGATTTGTTAGGGCTCAGTTTTCTCATCTGTAAATTTAGAGACTGGAATAATCGTTAAGGGATCTTCTACACTATTCGATCTTTCTCCATTAGATTGTAAACTCCTTGAGGGCAGGGACTGTCTCTTTTTCCCATTTGTATTCCCAGCACTTAGCACAGTGCCTGGCACTGTGCAGGTCCTCTAAAAATGTTTACTGAATTGAATCCTGGAATCTTTAGTTCCCAAGGGAGCTTTAATAACTTTCTTCCCTCAACCAATGAATAAGCATTTATTAAGCATCTATTGTATGCCAGGCAATGTCCTAAGCACTAAGGATACAAATGCAAATCATTAGAAATTGTAAAGGAAAGGGAAAGGGGTAAACAGCTTTTAAATCTGCAAAAGGCAAAGGAATTCTTTCTCTGACCCCTCGAGGTCCTTCTCACCCTAAGTGGTCTATGATTTTCAAGCTTTCAAGTCTCACTCTTTCACATGAAAGACTCCCTCTTCTCTCCTTTGGCAGAGCACAGACTGGGAAAGATAGTGTACGCTTTATATACCCCCCAAGCCCTGATGATTAGAGGCACTTGTTTCTAGGCTCAATCTCCCTCCCTCTGATTTCCTGCCACTTTCTATATCTGCAAAATGACAAGAGTGATTTGAGATCTGAATCCCTCCACATTCTCCCTCTTGCTCATTGCATTTCCCCTAGGGAGCCCCTCCCTATCCAGAAGCTAAAAATCAGTGTTTTTCATGTTTCCTCCAAGCTGCTGTTTGCTGCCCTCTCTGTTCCATACAGATGACAGATGAGAAAAGATGCTATCCCTGGCTCACCAGAACCTCTAGGACGATGAAGTCTGTATGTACCTAACTCATGACAGGCAGACCTACAGGCTCAGGTCTGCACCATTAGAGGGGGTGTTCACTCCTTTATCCATTTTTCAGAAGCTGAAAGAGTATATAGTGAGCTAACACGCCTCAGAACTCCAGCTCCATCTTGCCCCTAACTCTCTAATGATATCAGTCAGTGCTCATTAATTCCCCAGATTAAAAGTAATGGCCATAGTGAGAACTTGAACAGCACATATACTAAAATTGGAGCAATAAAGAAAAGATTAGCATGGCCCCTGCATAAGGATAACAGACAAATTCGTAAAGCATTCTATATTTTAAAAAAACAAGTTATAGTTATGTTGACTAGAGCTTTAACTTTGAAATCTAAGCGGCCCCAGGCTCTGGTCCTGGTTCAGTCATTCAATAAACATTTAGTAAGCATTTACTACATGCTAGGCACTAAAAAGACAAATAATTTTTGTCCTCAAGGAACTTGCATTCAACTTGGGGAAGCGATTCTTACACGCGGAAGATACAAAATATCCATGAGGTAATTAGCAACAGAAGGAATTGGGAAAGGCCTCAGTAAGAAGTGGGAAGAGCTGAGATTGTAAGGAAGCTGGGCATTCTATGACAGGCAAGGAATGGAATGGAGGGCAGCCTGTGCAAAGACACAAAGAGATAGAATATGAGACGTGAGGAATTTGGAGTGTTTTACTGGGACATAGAGTGTATAAAGGGGAGTAATGTGTAATCAGCTAGAATAAGAGGCTAGAGCCAGATTGCATAGGGTTTTAAACACCACAGAGAGGAGTATTTTATCCTAGAGGCAAGAGGGAGCCAGTAGATCTTCTTGAGGAGGGCAGTGACAAGATCAAACCAGTGCTTTGAGAATCTAAATTTAGTTCTGATTCTTAATAACTATGTGACATTGGTCAACTCACCTCACCTTTGTGAGCCTCAGTTTCTTTCTTCATAAAATGAAGGAGGTGGACGATTTCTGAAGTCCTCAGAACATCAACCTACAACATCAACCGTGTCCTGTGATTCTAGGTGCCCATGCCTGGATGCTCTGCCCAGAGGCACTGTCCCAATCAGCCACAGAGAGGCTCCCTGATACTCTTTGACTCGTTGGGGGCAGGGGAGGGGCGTCTGAAATATTCAGAACGTGTCCAGGTCTCTAACTAGGGCTATTTTCTTCACCTCCCTCTTCTCCCCACAGAGTTCTCCATCAGTAGCTTCTGTACTGTGGTTGATGTCGTGAACTTCTCCAAGCTCCAGGTGCTGAGACTGGATGGGAATGAGATCCAGCGTAGTGCTGTGCCCGTTGATGCCCCGCTTTGCCTTCGCCAGGCCAGCCTCATTGAGATCTGATCCAGCTCCTTCACTGGGCCCCAAGGGGAGGGAGAAGCGGCCCAGGGGAGGGGGCTTTGATCAGAGATGACAGCAGTTGCTCACTGTCCCATTTTGTCTGGCTTGATGGTTTGGTTTGGCTTTTGCTGGAGGATTTGGGACTACCCCCATATGAGTGTAAGGGTCATACCTATGGTTACCAACAACATAACAAACAAACAAAAACTAGCCATAATCAGAGGCATCAGTAACCGGCAATCAGACTCTGTAATATAATAAATATCAGTCACACTTGTCAAATGCTGGCTGGATGGCCAGCCTAGTCATGCCCCCATGATGTGTATCCCATGGATCCCTAATTCATTTTGTCTCCTTTTAAACAGAGTTAGATTACTGGTGGTGGGGATAGGAAGGGGACACAGGACTTAGGCATATACCCGGTCATCTCATGAGGAAGTCACCACTTTGAAAGGACCAGAAGTTGGTGGGAGAGCTGAATGATGTCATCATCAATAATTCCCCCAAATTTGCACCCTTTCAAAGCTAAACTCAGGGGTCTGGGATCACGAAAATGAATCTCTTATATTGGGTAGATATTAGCTAATCCTTCCTGTTGGATGCACACTACTCCCAACTGACCAGTTGGTACTCTCAGCCTTCTCAAGAAGTAGAAAATAATTATTCCATAGTTTCTTCAAGCAAAAACTTAAGAAAACTAACAATCCCTACCTGGCTCCATTCTGATCCTCTTCCAATGAGCAACCTTTGACATTGCCTCTGCCCATAGACAGAGTTTCCTTTGCAATAACTCTGGGGCCCCACTATAGGATATAGTTGAGAATATACCTTTTGCCTAGTTCCTTTCTCTGAGTTTCCCACAGTCCCCAAAACCTTTCCCCCACAGAAGCCTCTTCCATATTTGAGACACTGCTGCAAGGCCTATAGGGAAACCTACACTTCTTCAGAAGTGGGAAGAAATAATAACAATCATACTCCTTTCCAACTCTACCCCTCGAAAAACATCATATTGGGTGTCATTAATACCCAGAAGTCCCATCCCCCAAGTGGCCTGGCATCCTAGAAATTTACCTGGTCTACTGAAAGACATTTACCTTAGCCCTACACTAAGCTTTTCATAATTGGACAGGAGTTATCTTAGTCAGAGAAGACCAGTTTCCACTCATGATTCAGGCCCATGAGGCAGGTAGGTTTTGTCCAGTTCTTCAGGCAAACTGAGAAATCATCTAACAAACCCCCTGACCTCACAGACTTCAGCAGTTCCATACCTTTCTCTGCTTTCAGTGTCCTCTGCCATTAGACTAATAGTAGGAAAAAATAATAATCCCCAAGAGGGACAGCGGAAGGGGCTTCGAAGAACTGGTTCCTCAAGGAATGAGGCATAAAAATGACTTGTCCCTTTCTTTGAATATTTTAAGACCTAACGGAGAACAGAAAGATCAGTGGACCACCTTGGGTGTGTTCTCAGGGTCAGAGGTCAGGGGATTTGGGTTAGACTGAACCCTGCTTCTTTTTAGATTCCTTCTAGAGATCCAAAGAAAAGACTAAACCATTTTCTCCTCTTTGCTGCCCATCTGCAGGGCTTCCGGAGAAGAGAAGGGGAATTCATGTTAGCTGGGTCATCCTAGGGCTTGGGAGAAATGTGCTAGACCTGGGAGTGCTCATTAGGGCTCATTGTGCCCAAGCCAGCCTGCCAAATCTTGTCTAGTCTTGGCATCTCTGGGTCGCCCTCATTACTGAAGATGCCTGGTTTGGGGTGGAGAATATAGTTAGCAATTTCTTTCCATTCCAGGATAGATATACTTGTTCAGCTATTCACCACCCCCCTTCTCCTGCTTTCTCTCTTACATGAAGTTTTTTCTCTTCTGTGAGGCTTATATAATGGAACAATATTGGGAGTAGAGATTCCTAAGCTGCCTATTGCCAAGGTGCAGCTAATGAAACTCAGTCTGATGTCAGTTTCCTACCTAGTTGCTTCAACCTCTCCCCATGACCACCACCACCACCACCATACATGGTGTCTGCTTTCAAGTTTCCCTTATAAAATAAGAGGGATCCCCAGATTATATTCTTGGCCCCAGGCCCTGAATCCTGCAAAAGCCAAACAACCTGCTCATTTTGGCCAGGGAGCTGCTGAGCAAGGGGGCAAGTACTATTCCCTGCCCCAGTGCTCCCCAGAAACCATCTGCATGTAAATTCCATGGCATCCATATAAAGGACATTGTACTACTGGCAAAGCATGATTGGTAGCTATCCTGACCAATAAAACCCTTTTATGATTGCAGTTGGAAGACTGGAGAACTCTTAAAAAAGGGACAGTTCAGAACATCTAGGAAACATCTAGAAGTACCAAATATCTTATGTGTATTTGGGTAGGACCATCTTGGAAAGGGCTGGGAGTTATGGGAGTCACTGGGTTCTCAGAGGAGGAGAGCCCTCTTTCTCCTCCGTCCTCCTGCTTGGGCAGGTGAAGGGAAGGAAGGTGATTCTTCAGCCTCCCTTGATTACATGTACTAGAGTTGTCCAATCTTCAGTTAGGTCTTCTTTATGCTTAACTTTACTCTCTAGCTTTACATTCCCTCTCATTTGGATCTCAGGGAAATGAAGGGAATTCCTGCTCAGTTACTTATGGATTAGGCTACATGATTTCTGAAGTTCCTTCCTATTCCAAGATTTTATGACTCTATGGGCTCAACTAGTTACCTTTGATTATTCTGAAGAATTCAGGAATCCTGGATTCTAGTCTTAGTGTTGCCACAAACTACCTGTAGCAAGTCATTCAGCATTAATGGGCTTCAATTTCTTCATTTCTATAAATGAATGTAGATGACGCTAGTTTTTGTGATTCCATTGTAATAACTAACTCTTTTCTCCCCATCATCTTCTACTATCAACTTTTAAATTCTAGGCTTGAGAAGACAGCATAATGTAGTGGGTTAGAGAGAGATCTGAGTCAAAAAAGACCTGGCCCACTTCTCACATGTACTTAACCTCTTCATGTTTCCAAGAAATTCTGCCAGGGCATAAATTGCAGAATTGGTTTTGACCTTCTTTGGTAGAGGGAATTCCCTTATTGGGGGTTCTCTAAACCAGTGAAATCCAAGATTTGTGGAAGAAGGAAGGAAGGAAAGAAAGAAAGAAAGAAAGAAAGAAAGAAAGAAAGAAAGAAAGAAAGAAAGAAAGAAAGAAAGAAAGAAAGAAAGAAAGAAAGAAAGAAAGAAAGAAGGAAGGAAGGAAGGAAGGAAGGAAGGAAAGAAGGAAGGAAGGAAGGAAGGAAGGAAAGGAGAGGAAAGGAGAGGAGAGGAAAGGAAAGGAAAGGAGAAGAAAGAAAAGATGGAACAAAGAAAGAGAGAAAAAGAAAGAAATAGAGAGAGAAAGAAAGGAAGGGAAGAAGAAGAAAGAAAGGGAGGAAGAAAGAAAAAAAGGAAAGAAAGAGAGAAAGAGGGAAAGAAAGGGAGAGAGGAAGAAGAAAGAAATGGAGGAGGTAAGAAAGAAAAAAGAAAGAAAAGGGAGGAAAGGGAGAGAGGAAACAAGGAGGGAAGAAGGAATAAAGAAAGAAAAAAGGAAGGAAGGAAGAATGAGGGAGGGAAGAGAGGAAGAGAGAAAGGAAACAAGGAAGGAAGGAAGAAAGGAAAGAAAGAAGGAAGGAAGGAATGAGGGAGGGACAGAGGAAGGAAGGGAGGAAAGAAGGAAGAAATGGAGAGAGGGAGGGAAGGGAGAGAGGGAAAGAGAGAGACAGAGAAAAAGACAACGCAGATCTATTCCTAGGTGTAGGAACCCGAGCTTCTCCTGCCCCCTAGTGGCAGATGCCCTGCACCCAAGGCATTTGCTGGAAGGCCAACACACACATTATTCATATGTATACATGTCAGGCACTCTGTTGAAGATAGAAGGACTGGAAGATCTCTGGCCTCCTGGACTTACACTCCATTGGGATGGGAGGGGCGGGGCTTACCAGCACACATGCAGATAAGTATTGAACAAGGAAAATTGAAAAGGTAGAGAATACTGCCAAATGAAAGGATCTGGGAAGCCGTAAATCTAGGCAAGGACTAGAAAATGAGATGAGGTACAGGAATAAGTGGGCAGGCTGGGGTTGCATTTTTAATGTGGTCCTCCCTTTGGTGGTCATTTTCTGATAGATAAGCCTTGACAATGTCACATCTGCATCTTAATCCACAAACAGAATCTGTAGATTTGGAGCTGGACATTAGCTTAAAGACCAGTCACTGAAAAGTGAGGCCTAAAGAGGGGGAGTGATTTAAGTTTTATAGCCATGCGGGTCTTCCAGAGCTCATCTAGCCCAACAACTGCAGTTTACAGATGAGAAAACGAAGGCCTAGGGAAGGTAAATAATTTATCTAAGGTCATAGAAGAAGTAAACAGCAGACCTTGGATTTGAACCCAGGTTCTTTGATTCTAGAACTAACACTCTTTCCACTATAACATCGCTCTTCGTGATAATTTTCTGGAACGAGAATAGTGTCAGACTAGACAGTATAGGCTCATATTGCTTAATATCCAAGGTGATGGTATTTTTAATATGCTCTTTAAAGGGACAGAGTTCATAGCTCCCAGAGACCTTGAGTCATTTCTTGGTTTGGCCTTGGGACCTACCAGTCTCTCTTCAGCTCTACTGTTCTGACCAAACTTAATGTCTGGAAACTCTAAAACATTCTCATCCTTACCATCCCCTCAGTCTGTCTGCTGTGACTCAGAATGCTCCTCTCCCTTTCATGAATCTAAACCACATTTGAGGTTAGCAAGGGCTTATTTATTACACTTGAAAGAGAAAAGTTCCCAAACATACACAGAGTGCTAAACAGCCAACTGACCAGTACAACTAACTGGTTACAAAATTGATCTAAACTAGTCTCTGGCTTTATATTCCCTTTGGGGAATGGGTTTGGGTTTCACTAAATGAGACCAGATGTTCACCTGTTTTCTTCCTAGCTAGCCAGTCTGTCATCAGACTCCCTGCTTCTTCCATGACTGTTTGGGACAGGCTCTTGACTCCATTATCAAAGGCCCATGTGGTGATCACTACATCAAGAATTATACCATTACTCTAATTCCATCACCAGGGTAGAATCCTGAAAGGCAGAAAAACGATATAGTCAAATGACCACAATATGGTCAATCTCCAATTCATACAAAATTTGAAAAAGAAAAAAAAAAGCTTCTATAAGCACGGAGAACATTAGAGCTGGGAAAAAAACTTTAGAGAAGATTTCATCCAACCATTTTACAGATGAGGAAGCTAAGACCCAGAGAAGGTCAATGGCTTGTGCAAGATAATTCAACATCTTATAACTTCTTTCCAATGTACCACATTGATGATACTATTTCCCTGGTTCTTAGAAATGTCTGAAAACCTCATTTGACCATTTTATACCAGAAATTCTTTGTGTAAAATTTCTTTGAAGAAATGAATCCAAGACAAGGAGAAAAGTGACTTAGAACTACTAAAACTTTCATTTGGGGTGGGGGGATGGTGAGGAAGACAGCAGGAGATATTAATATTCAAATATTAAGCAGAAATTGTGATCTTATTTGTAGTTCTCTATTCGAGGGGCAATGAGCTGGCCATGTGGAGTTCTAGAGGAAAGAGACAGGGTCCAGGAAATGCTATTAAGGACACCATGGGATTTATTCATCTTTCAGGGAAGAAAGCCCAACCAAATCTACCATGACCCATAGATAGAATCTCTCAACTTTGCATTTCAGCTTATTAGCTCCAGTGAATGTCATGGCCAATAAATAAATGAAAAAAAATCCATACCTGCTTCATGCACATCCTCTTTTACTAAACCAAGGATTATGTAAACCCTTTGTGGATTTTGCTGCAGACTAAGCCATAGATTCATCAAATCTCAGAATTGTAAAGGACCTCAAAGATCACTCAATTCCAATTCTAAGCATGATGCATGAATCCTCCTATTACATCCCCAATAAGTGGTCAGCCATTCTCTCCTTGAGCAATTTTGGTGGCGAGCATTGGACTTGAAGTCAGAGGTCGTTGTCGTGTTGTTCCGTTGTGTCTGACTCTTCATGACCCCTTTTGGGATTTTCTTGGGCATTTCCTTCTCCAGTGAATTAAGGCAAAAGAAGTTAAGTGACTTCCCCAGGGTCACAAAGCTAGTAATTGTCTGAGGCTGCATTTTGAACTCAGGCCTTCCTAACTCCAGGCCAGCGCTCACTGAGCAATCTATCTGTCTCTAAGTCAGAGGCTCCAGGTCCAAAAGTGATCTCTGTCGCTTAGTTCCTATGAGCATGGTCTCACCTGTAAAATGAAAAGCTGGACTAGATGACTTCTATAGTCCCTTTCAGTTCTAAACCTGTGATCCCAAAGGCAGCCCGCTCCATTTGTGGACAACTCTAATTGTTAGGAGAGTGGCAAGGTGGCCTAGTGGACAGAGTGCTGGGCCTGGAGTCAGGAAGAGGCATATTCCTGAATTCAAATCTGGCCTCAGATATTTACTAGCTGTGTGACCCTGGGCAAGTCACTTCACCCTGTTTGCCTCAGTTTCTTCATCTGTAAATGAGCTGGAGAAGGAAATGGCAGACCACTCTCCCAAATGGGGTCACAAAGAGCCTGATATGACTGAAAAATGACTGAACAACAAATGTTAGGAAGATCCTCTTTGGGATGAGCCAAAATCTACCTCCTTGTAATGTGGGCTTCACCAAAGCGTTTAAGAAAACATTTCGTAATATCTTTGTGGACAAATGAAGAATTTAGGGCTACATGATGAAATGATCAGGTGCATTTGAGATTATTTGAATAGTTGGACCCCAAAAGAGTGATGATTAGGGATAAAATTCAATGTAGAGAGAATTCTTGGGATATATTGCAGGATCCTGCCCTTGGTGTTGTCCTGCTCAATATTTTCAAACAATGAATTGGTTGAAGATGCATAACAATTAATAGAAGATTAATAGATTATTCTGTCTATAAATACATTAATGAATAGATGAAATTATAACAAATGCCATGGATAACTGAATCAGGACCCTCAAAAAAGATGTTGACAGAGGAGGGCGGAGCCAAGATGGCAGCAGGAAAGCAGGAGCTCGCTTAGCCTCTCCCCCAAATCCCTCCAAACACCTGTAAAAAAATGGCTCTAAACAAATTCTAGAGCTACAGAACCCATGAAATAACAGAGGGAAGCCAGTTTGGGATGAGAGGAATACGTGGTCGGCCCCAGCCCTGGGAGTTCTGCAGCTGCTTCCAGAGCTCCAGCTGTGGTTGCTTCTGGCCCCAGGCATGGGGTGGGGGGCGGGGAATGGAGCAGTGGATCAGAGCAAGAGTGTGCAGAGGCAGCCCTGCTTGGCTCTGGGTCACCATCCTGGTTGGAGGTTCTTAGGGGAGGAGGAGCACTGGTATGGTAGAGTTTGGTGTGTAGAAGTAGCTCTGAAAACAGCAGCACAATGGCCCAAAGCTTGGGACAAAGCATTTGCCATTCTGAAGCCAGTCATACCCTGACAAAAACCTCAAGGGTCAAGTAGTTGGCTGGGAACATGGCCAGGCAGTGAAGGACTCAGACTATCGAATCTTTTTTTGGTGACAAAGAAGATCAAAACATACAGCCAGAAGAAGACAACAAAGTCAAACAGCCTACATCAAAAGCCTCCAAGAAAAATGTGACTTGGTCTCAGGCCATAGAAGAGCTCAAAAAGGATTTGGAAAGGCAAGTAAGAGAAGTAAAGGAAAAATTGGGAAGAGAAATGAGGATGAGAGAAAACCGTGAAAAACAAGTCAATGACTTGCTAAAGGAGACCCAAAAAATGCTGAAGAAAATAACAACTTAAAAAATAGACTAACTCAAATGGCAAAAGAGCTCCAAAAAGCCAATGAGGAGAAGAATGCCTTAAAAGGCAGAATTAACCAAGTGGAAAAGGAGATACAAAAGACCACTGAAGAAAATATTACCTTAAAAATTAGAATGGAGCAAGTGGAAGCTAGTGACTATGAGAAATCAAGAAATTATGTGAAATATCTCATTGGAAAAAACCACTGACCTGGAGATTAGATCCAGGAGAGATAATTTAAAAATTATTGGACTACCTGAAAGCCATGATCAGAAAAAGAACCTAGACATCGTCTTTCAAGAAATTATCAAGGAAAACTGGCCTGATATTCTAGAACCAGAGGGTAAAATAGAAATTGAAATAATCCACTGATCACCTCTTGAAAAAGATCTCAAGAAGAAAACTCCTAGGAATATTGTCGCCAAATTCCAGAGTTCCCAAATCAAGGAGAAAATATTGCAAACAGCCAGAAAGAAGCAATTTGAGTATTGTGGAAACACAATCAGGATAACGCAAGATCTAGCAGCTTCTACATTAAGGGATTGAAGGGCTTGGAATATGATATTCCAGAGGTCAGAGGAGCTAGGATTAAAACTAAGAATCACCTACCCAGCAAAAATGAGTATAACACTCCAGGACAAAATATGGATTTTCAGTAAAATAGAGGATTTCCAAGCATTCTTGAAAAAAGAAAAAACGAGACCTGAAGAGAAAATTTAACTTTCAAACACAAGAATCAAGAGAATCATGAAAAGGTAAAAAGGAAAGAGGAATCATAAGGGACTTACTAAAGTTGAACTGTTTTGGTTACATTCCTACGTGGAAAGATGATATTTGTAACTCATGAAATCTTTCTAAGTATAAGAGTACTTGAAAGGAATACATATATATATATATGTATTACTCACGCTGTGCCCTTTGTCTATATATACACATATATACACATATATATGTGTATATATAGACAAAGGGCACAGGGTGAGTTAAATATGAAGGGATGATATCTTAAAATTAATTAATTAATTAATACAATTAAGGGGTGAGAGAGAAATACATTGGGAGAAGGAGAAAGAGAGAGATAGAATGGGGTAAATTATCTCACATAAAAGTGGCAAGGAAAAGCAGTTCTGTTGGAAGGGAAGAGAGGGCAGGTGAAAGGGAATGAATGAATCTTGCTCTCATCAGACTTGACTTAAGGAAGGAATAACATACACATTCAATTGGGTATCTTATCCTACAGGAAAGTAGGGGGGAAGGGAATAAGAGAGAGGAGATGATAGAAGAGAGGGCAGATTGAGGGACAGGGTAATCAAAAGCAAATGCTTTTTAAAAGAGCCAGGGTCAAGGGGATAAAATTGAATAAAGGGGGACAGGATAGGATGGAGGGAAATATAGTTAGTCTTTCACAACGTGACTGTTATGGAACTGTTTTGCATAATGATATACGTGTGGCCTATGTTGAATTGCTTGCTTTCTCAAGGAGGGTGGGTGGGGAGGGCAGAAGGGAGAAAATTTGGAACTCAAAGTTCTAAAATCGGATGCTCAAAAAAAAAAAGTTGTTTTTGTAAGCAACTGGGAAATAAGATACACAGGCAATGGGGTATAGAAATATATCTTGCCCCACAAGAAAGTAAGGGGAAAGGAGAGGGAGGCAAGGAGTGGGCGACAGAAGGGAGGGCTGACTGGGGAATGGAGCAATCAGAATATGTGCCATCTTGGGGTGGGGGAGGGTAGAAATGGGGAGAAAATTTGTAACCCAAAATCTCGTGGAAATCAATGTTGAAAACTAAAACTATTAAATAAAAAAAAAGAAAAAAAGATCTTGATAGGCTGGAACAATGAACAAAATTAAATTGGTTAGGAATACATATCAAGTCCACTTAGAAATCTGATGATAATAATCCCATCAAAGAAAGTAATGAGGCTAATCTAACATGGCTTATTGGCTCCCATTCTGGCTCCCAGTGATCATCATTCCCCTTTCTAAGTGCTCATAATCCATCCATTTAACAATCTGACTTTTTAGGGGTAAGCTTCAAATTCACAGCTCTGTAGTATGCAGAACCCACCTTCTTTTTGAAATGGACATCTCACTCATCTCTAATCTTCTCCCATTTTCTGTGACCATTTGAAGATTGTAGGTGATTATTTAAAGATCAGGACAACAAGACAGCAATAACATTTGAAAAAATTTTCAGTACTTTGAGATACAGCTGCCCATTTGACTTGGACTCAACAGCTCAGCACTCTTTCATGATCTCCTCATTTATCTTGGACTTCAGGTCTCTTCCCACTACTTAGAATGGAATCAAAACTGCTTTGCTTGTTTTTTTATCTAAAGATATCTTTATATTTTATCTGCTTGACAGAGAACCTGGAAGCAAAACAGGAGTTCACTAATGCTTCTTGCCCTTGGCCACCAAGAGCACGGTCCCTTCTGCATCAAACAGGAGCCTTACTTTTTCTTTGCTCTTCTACCTTATTCTTTATTATTTTTGATGACACTCATTGAGGGAATGACTGGATGCATGAAAAGGCATTTATTAAGCTCCTACTATATATCAGGTGAGGCAACTAGGTAGTGTAGTGGATAAAGCACGGGGCCTGGAGTCAGGAAGACTCATCTTCCTGAGTTCAAATTTGGCCACAGGCATTTACTAGCTGTGTGATCTTGGGCAATCCATTTAACCCTGTTTGCCTCCATTTTCTCATCTGTAAAATGATCTAGAGAAGAAAATGGTAAATCATTCCAGTATCTTTGCCAAGAACACCCCAAATAGAGTCACAAAGAGTCAGATGTGACTGAAAAGGGACTGAACAACAAAAGTTTATTGATGATGCCCCTACTTAGCCTACTTATCTGGCAGTGCAGGGTGGGGCCCACTAGGAGTGGATCGTGCCTTCTAAACCGAGTCCTGGACTTAGAAGCAACACATCTGGGTTCAAATCTTCCCTTAAATGCTTAGCAGTTCTGATTATAGACATTTTACTTAATTCTTCAGTGACTCAGTTTTCTCATATGTAAGGGGAAAATTATAAGACTTCTACTGCCTACCTCTCAGTGTTGTTCTAAGGAAGGCATTTTTGCAAACATTAAAATCTACACAATTACTACTAAATATCTCTGTGAAGCTGTCAGTGCCACAGGTCAGCCCTGAAGTTTTCCTGTCACGAACAGTATGGACAAAGCTTTCCTTCTATAGGACAGTATGGTGTAGAGGATAGGGAACTGAACCCAGAGTCAGGAATATCCCAGCTTCAAATCTTGCCTATGTTACTGTTAGTTCTCTGCTATGTGACCTTGGGTAAATCCCTTAACTTCTTTAGACCTCATTTTCCCCATCTATAAAATGAGAAGGCTGGACTGGATGGTCTCTTCAGGTCCCTTGAAACTCTGAATCCATGATCCCATGACTGGAACACCTCTGCTTTCCCCGCTCAACTTCAGTGTCCGAATCTGTAGGCGCTTGCCACAGCAATTCATGAACCTCTCTACTAAGGCATGAAGGTGATGTGATTCATGTCAGCAGGGAAGAGAATCCACTCCAATGAGAGAAATCAGCTCTTCTGAAGTACTGAACCACTTAAAGAAAAAAGGGCCTTAGAACACAGAGCCATAGAATCTCATTGTTGGAAGGGATCTTTTGCATTTTCCTCATATCTAGAGTTCACATCTGACTGTTCCCAGGGTGCCTCTACTTAGTTATTATAAAATCTAAGAAGTCATGGTCATTCCTTCCCAAGCTTCTCACCATTGCCCATTCATGAACCCATTCATTCTCCTTGGTCATAGTTAGGTATCCCCATAGAAATCTCTTTTGCTCATCAGGTGTTTCCTCAGCTTGCCAAAAGCTGGAAATGCCAATGAATAGACTCAGAAATGTATTAGAGGCATGACTTTTAGTGAAAGGAGAATTCTAGCAGATACCTAAACCATTGAAGTACTCCATCTCTACTATAGTTTTACCCCTGTTCCAATTCTGTGATCTTTCATGGGGTGGTGAATTATTAATGTAAGTGGGGTTAATAAGTCAGGGAGCTAGGTGGTGTAGCAGATAGAGCTCTAGGCCTGGAGGCAGGAAGACTCATCTTCACAAGTTCAAATCCAGCTCCAGGTACTTATGAGCTGTGTGACCCTGGGCAACTCACTTAACCATTTGCCTTAATCCACTGAAGAAGAAAATGGCAAACCACTCCATTATCTTTGTCAATAAAACCACAGACAGTACTGGCCTGCTATGGCCTATGTATGGGGTCACAAGGAGTCAAAAACAACTGAACACGTCAACAACAAGACAACCCACTAGAGGGCAGCATTGAACCTTGAATGAGCAAACATGAATTTTTCTCTTCAATCAGTTCGTTTGCAATCACATCCATTAAGTTTTAATTATGTCCACTTACTCCCAGCCTGCTTTAGCTAGTCCCCAGTTTCCTACAGACCCTGGTAAAATGCCTTGAAGACTCCACTGAAATGGCCCATTAAGGAAGAACAGAGAACTGTCATTGCAGGATCAGGGGAAGGTCAAGAAAAGATGTCAGATCGGTGGTCTTCTCTACTAAATGATATAATCAATAATAATTGATTGAGTGTCTACTACGTACAAATCACTGTATTAGACCTGTGCCCATTGTTGGCACCCAACAAATATTTGTTAAATGAATGAATGATTGAGTGAAATCCCATTTCCTCCTCTGAAAATTGGAAAATTTACATAGAAAATTTAGGCCTTTTCTATAAAGTTTATTGACCTCCCAGAAGAGGAGCAAGGCAATAATGGAAGCATTGTTTCTGGTGCTTTCCCATTCCCCAAAGACCTGGGTTTTGGTATTCTCTGGGCTACTACATAGCTGTGTGACCTTGGTCTAGTTACTTGGCCTCTCCGCCTTAGTTTAGCCATCTAGAAAATTAAGGAAATGGTCTAGAGTCAAGGTATCAAACAGACTTGCCTACTGCAGTCCACAACCCTCTGGGAGTGCCACCAGACTAGAATGAAATGTAACTGGGAAATATTTAACCAAACAAATGAAAAGAATAAAACATAGATAATATTAATATATGATTTTCTAAGTCAATATGGCCCCAGAAGGGATCCTTTTGTGCAATTTAGTGGTCCCTCATTTCAATTAGACTTTGACACTATTGCTCTAGACTCTAGAGCAAGGTATGTGTCATGGACCATTTGGCAGTCTGGTGAAGCCAGTGGACTTCTTCTTAGAATATTGTTTTTAAATGCATTTTTTAAAATGTATAGGATTACAAAGGAAGTAAATTATAGTGAAATAGCAATTTTTAAAAAAATTTTAAGTTCACCAGACTCCAGGTTAAGAATTCCTGATTAGATCTATAAGGTTCCTTTTAGCTCTGCAATTCTATGAGCTTTAAGAATCATTTCTATATACAAAGCATTGGCCATTGCCCTCCCATCCCCCTCCAGATTCTCCTGACCTAATCCATACCTTCTCTTTCCTAATGTAAACAAAAGGATGTTTGATTTATGCCTCAAGGTACCTTCTCTAATCTACTCAACATTAACGCATATGGCACTTGTAGTCATACTCAAATAGGGGAGACAAAGGGGGAAGGCAGTGTAACAGAGATCTCAGTGGTAAGTGGAGAGGGTTTTGTGCCCATCCCCATCTGAGTGCCTAGGTAAACCCAAGCCACTGTGATGTACCCAGATTGGGTAAACACATTGTGCAAGTCCATGGCAGCCTGTACTTCCAGACCAATGATTCTTCCAGGAAACTAGGACACATCCTGGGGATAGAGCCCAGATGTGGAGTTGGGGAAAATTGCTGCAATACACTGAAACGTGCTCTTTAGCAGTACCCAGGGTGGCACCACCCATGGAGCTAAGGCAAAGGGAAATTAGGGCACAGAGAAAAACAAGAAAACAAGAACCAAAGCTGACCCAACCAAGCTATACTGGGCTTGAGATAAAAGGAATATTCCCATCCACTTGTCCAGGGAGTCTAGCAGAAGCAGAAAAGCCTGGATTACTTCTGACCCAGTTACAGAAGCAATGCTATAAAATGGGGTCAGAGCCCTAGTTGAAGGGGAAAAGATTTATATTAGTTAGAAGACTCTAAGGGAGGGACCACAAGGCAAAGGTAGAGTCAGTCCTGAAGTCTCCTGGAAGCCACCAGAAGTTGGGGGACTAAGGAACCCTCATTCTGCCCTAATAACCCCTCCCTACCCCAGAATTCCTGGTTCACTTTTAGTCTTTCAGTTAGAAAATGGATGGTTCCATCTACAGGGGTTAGGGTGAATAGGTGAGGAAGTTTAAAATCAAACCAAAATCAAGGCATAATCGCCTTACATATCTCCTAGACTGAGAGCCAGAAGTAACTTTGACAATCACCTTGTCCAACCCCTCCATTTTATAGATGCCCTAGGACACTGAGGCCCATACCTGTGAAGTGACTTGCCCCAAGTCACATGGCCATCATGTGGTACTGTGAACTAGTTTAACATTAGAGAGGACAGGAAAAGATCATGCTTAAATGAAATTTAATTTCATTCAACAAATAAAGTCCTATTGCTTACAAGACATTGTACCAAAATCAAGGTACGAAAGTTCCTGTCCCCTGCTTCTGCTTAAAGGGAGGGAAAACGGGAAGAAAATAAGCATTTATTAAATATCTACTATGTGTCAGCCACAGTGCTAAGTGCTTTACAGAAATTATCTCATTCAATACTTAAAGCTGACATTGGTTTAAATCTAGTTTAACATCACAGATGTTCCCAGGAAAAGATTATGCCCAAATTAGGGCAAACTTCTCTGGAACAGTAGAAGTGTCATTCAGGTCTCTAGAGAGGGAACATGGGTCAATAGATATGGTACTGGTGAAGTATTCACTAGGCCTTAAGCACTATATTGAAAAGAAAGGAAGACCCAGTCTCCGTCTTCCAGATGTGGACGTTCTGATGAAATACTTAATGTTGGAGAAGGTGCAGCCTTTGGCAGGCATCAGGCGTTCACATGACCCACCCAGAATGAACCTGTGTGAGTCTGCTGCAGGCTCAAACCCTTGGGTCTCACCAGCTAAAAAGGCTAACGCTTCACCCTTCCTAAACACCTCTACAAACCAGCTGCAGCTGCTTTCTCAAAGCACGTCACTGTTTGCTTCTCTACCCCTAGCTGCAAGACAGCCATCTCGATATTCTAGTCTTAGCCTCTGTGCGTTTAGACAAATTTTCCTTCCATTAACTTGAAACCTGCTTCCTTATAAACTACTATTGATTAGGACCAATAGTCTTGCCTCCAAGAGCCAAACAAAATACATCTGATTCCTCTTCTACCCAGTATCCCTTTTAAATATTTGAACATATTCTGTCACGGCACAGTGGTAGAGTTCCAGCCTGGCATCAGGAAGACTCATCTTCCTGAGTTCACATCTGGCCTCAGACACTGACTAGCTGTGTGACCCTGAGCAAGTCACTTAACCCTATTTGTCTCAGTTTCCTCATCTGTAAAATGAGCCAGAGAAGGAAACCGCAAACCACTCCAGTATCTTTGCCAAGAAAACTCCAAATGGGGTCACAAAGAATCAGACACAACTCAACAACAACAACAACATTCCCACATGCTCCCAAGTCTTCTCTCTTTTAGGTGCCCTGGTTTGCCTCCTTTGTCAACTGTTGGTAGGTGTTTAAGTCTCCATACTGTCCTGGCCACCTTCCTTGTGGAGGCACTTAAGTTTGTCAATGTGCATCTAAAAAACATGGACCCAGAACTGAACACAATACTCTAAGTTCAGTCTGACCAATGAAGAGTACAGAGACAATTCTTGCTACTATTGTTCTGGCTCCTAACGCCATCTGCAGTGGCATTGACATTTTTGCCAGTCACATCATATGACTGTCTCATGTTAAATTCCTACCCTATTGTGTGTATAGTCAGACATCCCCAATTCTATGCTAATGTTGGTGACTTTTTGAACCTAAGCACAAGGCTTTACGTGTGTCTCTATTAAGTTTGATCTTTTTATATGTGATTCATCACTTCAGCCCGTGTAGATTTATTTGGATACAAATTCTGTCACTCAAGGTATTAACTCTAAATTTTGTGTCAGCTGAATAAGCCATGTAACTTTGCTGTGGTGTTCAATCATTCTTTTCATGTTAATATCATTTCTGAATTCTTGATCAAGGAAGACTGAAAAGAGTAGAACAACATGGCCAAAAGGGAACCAAAGCCCATAGTAGTAAGAGTGTAACTGGCCGCTTGAAATGCATGCAAGTCCCCTGACCCAGATGAGTCGCACTCGGAAAGAACCTGCAGAATGCTGGATAGCTCTCATCACTCTTTAAGGAACTGTGGCGAGCAGGAGAGATGCCAGAAATCTGGAGATGAGCAAATGTTCATTCAGTCTTCAAAAAGGGAAAGACGGCAAATGCCAGAAACTGGAGAAGTATGAGTTTGGCATGATCCCTGCCTTCAAATCAAGAGCTATCATATGGAAAAGGAATTCAATTTATTGTGTGTGCTGTAAATGAGAGAACCAGGACTAATTAGTGCAAGTTAGAGGGAGGCAGATTTCCACTAAATGTAAGGAAAAGCTTTCTGACAAATTCAGTTGTCTATAAATGGAATAGACTGACTCATGGAGCAGTTAATCCCCCTTTACTGGATTTATGCAAGCAGAGGTCAAAGATGTTATGGAGGAGAGATTTTTCATCAAGAAAGGGATTGAACCAGCTTATCTCTGAGGTCCCCTCCAATTCCAAGATTCTATAATTCTGTATACAAAATAGGCATGGAGTAATTCTGATTTCAATGTCCTTCATAATCTAGTCCCCTCCTTCCTTTCCAATCTTCTTACACCTTACTTCCCAAGGTGTACTCTTTGATCACTGGCCTCCTGGCTGTTACACAAACGAGACATTACATCTCTCAGCTGCAAGTATTTCCATGCCTGGAATGCTCTCACTCCTCCGTTCAGACTACTGACCTCCCGGGCTTCCTTTAAGTCTCAATTAAAATTCCAACTTTGACAGGAAGCTCTCTCAATTCCTTCTCTTAATTATTTCCTAATTATCCTGTAAATAGCTTGTTGCATATATTTGTTTGCGTTTTGTCTCCCCCTTTAGAGTGTAAGCTCTTTGAGGGCAAAGACTGTCTTTTCCCCCTTTTTGCATGCCCAGATCTTAGCACAGTGCCTGGCACATAGTAGGTACCTAATAAATGTTTATTGAATTGAACCGACTTTTTCTTTGCCCCCTGTGAAGTTCATACACTTCACATAACGAGGCTATCCCTTCCCTACTCTTCCTATACCGAACACAAGTTTTTAAAGCCCTTTTATTTTTTTAATCTCAGCTTATTACAGCCTTCCTAGTATTCATCTTACTGATCTGTAACCTGGTGTCAAACTCCATACAATCTACTGAACTGTCTTTCAACAACGGCCAGTGACCCCCTTCTTGCCAATGTCAATGGCCTTTTCTCAGTCCTCATTCTTGTCAGGACTTTAACACTTTTGACCATTGATTCCTTCTGGAAACTCTCTCCCCCTTTGGCTCCTGTAACCTGGCAGTTTCTTGGTTCTTTTTCTCTGTAACTGCTCCTTTTACATCTTCTCTTCTTCCTACCCACCTTGTGAGACCAAGTGTGCCCCCAGTTATATAGTCCTGGATCTTTGCTTTTTTTCTCTTCATTCATTGCCTTGAACTACTCACCTGGTTCCAATTATCACATGTGTTCTGGTGCCTCCAAAATCAACATACTGCCAGCTACTTGCAGGATTTTTCCATTTGCATATCTTGAATATCACTTCAAACTTAATACTCACCCCATCATCTTACCCCCCAAAACCGGCTTGCCTTCCAAAAAATTTCCATTGCAGTTAGTGCTACCATCACTTTTCCAGTGTCTCTGGATGGAAAACGTTAGAGTTGCCTTTGACCTCCTTTAAATCCTAGATCCAATTTCTCACTAAGCATGGTTACTTTTTCCCTTTGAAAAATGTCTTTTGGGTTTGCTTTTTCCTTCACATTCCCTCAACTGGACCTTTCCTACTTATTACTACAACTTTCTTTCCAGTCTCTTCCCCTCCAAACCATGCTGCACTGATCATAGGAGCACAGAGTAAAAGTTGATAAAGACCTTGGAAGACATCAAGTCCCACCCCCTAATTTTACAGATAAGGCAATTGAGGCTAAGAGAAGCTAAGTGACTTGCCCAGAGTCAAAAGTATCTGGCGCAGGTTTTGAATCAAAGCCTTCCTGACTCAGGACCCAAACCACCATGCCCTGATGCTTCTCAAATTTGCTACAAAATTTACAATCCCGAAACCCAGCTTTTACCATGTTAGCCTAGAACACTGTTCAATAATCTAGAATAGCTCTCATCAATTGCTTTAACCCATCAAATTGAAACTCTCCTTCCTAGCTTTCAAGGGCTTCCTTAATTTAGCCTCACTTTACCTATCTAATCATCTTCCCCACCATTCCCCAGGGCCTACCAGGTGTTGAATTGAATTGAAATCTCCAAAACAGGTGGGACACTGCTCTCCACTCTTGCCATGCTTTATGCTTCCTCCTTGCCTTTGTACAGTGGAGAAAGCGCTGGCAAGATAGAGTCCAGAAGACCTGTGTTCAAATCCAGCCTCTGACACGTATTAGATGTGTGACTTTGGGCAAATCACTTAACCTTTATTTGCTTCAGGCTCCTCATCTATAAAAAAGGCATAACGATAGCACTTACCTCCCAGGCTTGTGAGTCAAATGACATAACATTTGTCCAGGGCTTTGCAAACTTTAAAGTGAGAAATAAATGCTTATTATTACTTTTGTTGTTGTTGTTATATTCACGCTGTTCTCCCCTCTTGGAATGTCCTCTTCTTTCCTGCTCTCTGCTTATACAAACCCTACAAATTCCTTAAGGCCCAACTCAAACCCTGCTTCCTCCAAATAGCCTTTTCTATATGTAGTATGCCAACCCACATCACTATCTCCCTTTTAGTTATTTGTTGTTCAGTCATTCACTAGGCCATCTCCTGTCGTCCTAACCTATATCTGGCCACCAGACCCAGCTGACTCCAGAGGAGAAAGTGAGGCTGGTAACTTTGCACAGCCCTCCCTCACTTCAATTCGATTCACTTGCAAGTCATGGCATCATCTTCCTGACATCATGGTCCTCTTCAAGAATGAAGGACAAACCACACAACGGTCATTCAGTTGTGTCTGATTCTTTGTGACCCCATTTGGAGATACCGAAGTATTTTTGCCATTTCCTTCTCTAGGTCATTTTACAGATGAGGAAACAGCCAAACGGAGGTTGAATGACTTGTCCAGGGTCACACAGCTAGCAAGTGTCTGAGGCCGGATTTGAACTCAAGTCTTCCTGACTCCAGGCCTAGTGCTCCATCCGCTGAGTCGTTTAGTCTCCTCTAAACAATTAGCAGAGAAGGGTCATTACCATTTGCTTTATTCCACAACTATTTTCTAATTTTATTGGTTTTATATTTCCAGCTGCCTGGTCACCTCCTTAAAGTAAAAAACATATGTTAAGCAGCGAGTTGGTACCATGATTAATTAGAGTGTTGGACCTGGAAGACTCCCAAGGAGTCTGAGAAGTCTCTCTGACCCCATTTCCTTTCCCAAAATGCCCCCAAAGGTAAGAAGAAGACTTTTTCCATTTCTTTTTTAACAAAAGAGGAAAACCAGAGAGACTGATTGGCTCACTCACTAAATCACAGTGCTAGAACTAGAACTCACATCCCCTGAAGTCCAGTTCAAGATTCTCTCCATTGGGCAGTTTCACTTTTCAACGGAGTTCCTCTCTCTCCAGCTGCCCCTGCCTTCCTAAGTCACTGCAATGCTTCAAACACAGCATCTTCTTTGTTCCTGGGAAACAAGGCATGGGGCACCACTCAACATCAGCGCTGCCAGGCAGGTGGAGGGTCTAGGATGCTGCCAGGGGGTCAGGGGCTACAGAGCATTGGACATCTCTAGTTTCTTTCTCAATGAGAGAAGTATATGAGGTTGTGTGTTTATGTGGTGATGGTGGTAGTGCTGGTGGTGGTGCTAGGGTAGTAAGGATATGGAGGCAGATTTAAGCAGGGAATATTTGGGTGGCCAAGATGAGGCAGCTCAGGGATTAGAGAAAAGGCATAACAATGTCTTAATGTACATATACTCACTGGTCTCTGCCCTAGTTTCCTCTTCTCATAGCTGCTACTGCTCCTGGTCTGAATATCTACTCTGGTTGGCTGCCCATACAGCCCTGCTAGGTCAAGGTTAAAAGGTTCCAGGTTGTGTCCATATGGCAGCAGTCGGTCAGTCATGGCACAGGTGTCCCCAGTGATTGGAACTGCCTTGCTTGGGTCAACATTCAGTCCCTTCTCCTTTTCATCTTCAAAACTCCCAGTGATCCCAGTCTCATAACCCAGTCAATGAGTTTAAATACCCCCAGATAATTAATAATTAAGGGATAATTAGATATCCCTTTAAATGCCCCCAGATAAGCAAGTCTTGAAGGCATACCCAAGTAAGTGAAACATCACCACTGTCCAGGACATAATTGTTCCATCATACAGAAAAATGCTTTGAAAACTATAAAGCATGATGCAAATATAAGGTATTATGAAATTCAAGAGAGGCCACTAAGGCAGAATGGATAGAATTGGCCCTGGGGTCAGAGAGATCTGGCTTCAAGTTCCATGTCTGACACATACTGGATGTATGACCCTGGGCAAGTCAGCTAACTTCTCTGAAATCATAAAACCATAAGATGCAGAGCAGGTTTTCACTGGTCCCACTGGATGTTTCCTACATGGAAGAAACAAAAGATCCATTCCTACCAAAAAACCGGGGCGGGGGGGGGGGGCGGGGGGTGAATTGGTGCTAGGATCAAGAGCTTTGAAATTTCTTGCAGTTTGTTACAGGAATGATAAACAAATCAATACTACCATGGTGACTGGAAAGGGCATGCCCATTAACCGCCCTCTGGTTCCACTCAGCACTTCTGTGACTCACCAGACAAAAACTCTCTTTCCTGGCCACTACTCTCCTAAATCTGCTGTTTACCCCATTAGAATATAAGCTTCTGAGAAGCAGATGCTGTCTCACTTTTCTCATGATAACTTCATGGCCTGGCACCTAGTAGGTGCTTAATAAATGCTTCTGTATTCATTCATTTGTTCGCACCTTCTTTTGCTTACCAATTAATTTAATAATTTAAAATGTCTTCCCCAGGATAAGGAATTAGTGAGAGGAAGGGTAATTCATTAATTCCTCAATACATTCATTCAACAAATAGTTACTGAGTAGCCACTGCCACTGTGTGCTCACAGGACTCCATCGGGGAGTAGTGGGGGAAAATGGCTGGAAAGGACTTCATTTGCTGAGCTGACAAGTTTGTAATTCAAACTTTCTATCTCCCTGAATCTCTCCCCCAGTGCCTAGAATGGTGCTCTGCACCCAGTAGTCTTTTGAATATTTATGTAACTATTATTGTATCCTTCCAGCCACTGACTCCAAACTCAAATTTAGTGCTAGTTTTATGTTTTATCACTCATTTGTTTGTACTACTGCCTAAATCATTGTCTCTTTATGTAAGAAATGGGGATCACTGAAGATCTTTAAATAGAGACATGATCAAAGATAGAGCATTTATTAAATGCTTACTATGTTCCAGGTACTGTGCTAAATACTGGGGATACAAAAATAGGAAAACAAAATATTTGGGTTTTTTTTTTACAAAAATTTTTGTAAGCTCCCAACTCCAAAGGAGTTTACTTTCTAACATGGGAAGACAAAATAAAGGGGAAGTGGAAAGGGAGTTAAGGGATTGGAGGAAGGGTACCCACTGGGGTCAAGCAGCAGTATGGAGGTGGAAGAGGTCTGAGGATGAGGATTGTCTTCTCATGATGTATTGGTTCCAGGACAAGACCTACCAATCATCCTGTCAATATCAAGTTGGAGTCCTCCCCAGAGGAGCAAGCAGCAAGTATGAAGATGGTGTAGAACCTCAAAGAGGCCAAAGACAAAGGAAAAGGACTCACATGTACAAAAGTATTTATAGCAGCACTTTTTGTTGTAGCAAAGAACTGAAAACAAAGGGTACGCATTATCTGGGGAATGGCTGAACAAGTTGTGCCATATGAATGGAATTGGATATTACCGGGCTGTAAGAAAATACAAAATGGATTGAATCCTAGAAAGACTTGTACGAACTGATGCAAAGTAGAAAGAGAAAGAGGAAAACAATTTATGCAATGACCACAATAACGTAAAGGAAAATAACTTGGAAAGGCTTAAGAATTCTGATTAATGCAAAAATTAGTGATGACTATAGAAAACTGATAGGAATAATGCCTCCCACTTCTTGGCAGAGAAATGATGGGCTGAAGGTTCAGGATGAGGCCTAGGTTTTCAGGTCCAGTCAATGTATAAAAATTGTTTTCCTTGACTATACATATCTGTTACAAGGGAGAGTTTTTGTTTGGGGAGGGGAGGTTTGCATTGAATAAGGGAGAAATGGGTAGGTAGTGACAGTGACGCCAAAAAAAAAAAAGAGAGTCAGTGAAACAAAAAATACACAGTAAAACCAGAAATTTAAAAAGGAACATAGAAAAGTGAGGGAGTGGTATTATTGTGCTAAATTTAATAGGTATTTTAAAATAAGCTTAATGGAATAGATGTGTTCATTGATGATTGTTAGATTCTCTCTCTCTCTCTCTCTCTCTCTCTCTCTCTCTCTCTCTCTCTCTCTCTCTCTCTCTCTCTCTGTCTCTAATGGTCTTGGCAAGTTATTTAACCTTCTGTGAGTTTCCATTTTTCCATCTGGAAAACGAAGGGGTGATTCTTGGCGGCTTCAGAGGTGCTTTCCAACTCTGAGATTGTGTGACTAATGTTCTGATCTTACAGATGGGGAAACTAAGTCTCAGAGAGGTTAAGTGATTTTCCTATGACTATTGAGACATATCGACACCTACCACTAAACCACAATACCTCTTCCCCTCTGACCAAGGTTATTAAGAGAAAACCTAAAAGAAAAATGGGCTGAATATGTGAGTCAAAGCAGACAGAGGTGTCCTGGGTTGCTGGGAGAAGGAGCGGTGCCATTAACAGAATTAGAGAAGTCTGGAAGGGGATCTGGTCCAGGGATAAATCCGGTTTTTGACAGTTAAGGTTGAAATGATGGCCATTCCCAACCTTGACGTCTTGCCCCTAGACAGCTGGAAACGCACGTCTGGAGCCAAGAATTTAAGTCGCAGATGGGGATAGAGGCTTGGGGATGCTGGGGCGGTGATCGAATGGTGGGAGGGGATGAGGTCCCCAGGAGAGAACAGCGCCAGAGACGGAAGTCGTGGGGGCCCCCTTCCAGCAGCCATTTGGAGCTGTGCTGAGAAAGGGAGCGCCCCCCACCCCGGGACTCTTCTGCCCCGGGCTTAGCCGAGACCGCAGGGGATGCTGGCGTTGAACGAGCCAAGCCAGAGGACCAAGGCAGAGGCAGGGTGGGGAGACTTTGGAAAACCTAAACCAGGCTGTGGAATGCGTCTGGGAGCCCAGCAGCTGCCCTTCTCTCCCTCCGCCCACACCCCAGCCCCTTCACCCTCCCAGAGCCCCGCTCCTCCTGCGCAACCACAAAGGAAGAACCATTGCCCCTTTCAACCACCATGCGGGGCTCCCTCCCTTTTATACCGCTCCAGCCCGGCCAGACAACCACCAGAGGTCCTGATTGGCCCTCGCGGCTCCCCGAGCTGGCCAACCCGAGGCTTGTTGTCAAGATGGGGCTTCTGCGGAGGTGGCAGGGGAGCAGCTGCAAGCCTGTTGCTGGGGCCGGCGGGCAGATTTGGGCAGAGGTGCGCCGTCCTAGCAGCTGCTCTGTATCGCGGGGTGGGGTGGGTGACCTGGAACCGCAGCTCCCCTGCTCCTCCCCCAGCCTGCCACGGGGCAGGAGCTTGGGCACCTGCCTTTCCTCCGGGATTACTCGTCCCCTCCTCCCGCTTCCAACCGCCCAGATGCTTGGAAAGCTGCCCCGGATGCATTTATCATAAAGATAATAGACGCCTTAGGCTGGAGGGACCTTCAGACCCACCGGCCGCTTCCTGGAGTGGAGAGGGGCCTCTTGGGTCGGAGCCCCAATTCTGAGACCACGGGAAAAACCGCTTCAATTATCTGAGCCTCTTAGAAAGTTTGTTCTGAAAAAAAAAAGCACTCGGGGGATTATAAAGTGCTGCACATAAATTATTATCGTTGATGGTTATTATCCCAGCTCAAGTGAAAAGAAGTGGAGTTCTCCCACACTGAAAAATCTCACCCAAAAACTCTTCCGTTTGCCCCCACGGGACTGGGGACAATGTTCAATTACCCCGTGGGGACCGTGGGGGTGCCCAAAGAACCTAGAATTGCAAGGAATGGAGAAGCAGCAAAGAAGCACCGTTCTGGGAGGACCATTCATTCCCTGGCCGTGCCCTCCACAAGCTTCTGGTCTCCAACTAAGGCAGGGCTGCGGCTTTGTTTGGGATCATCCTGAGACTTTGTCTTGCCCACAATAGCCACGCAAGCATCTGGGCTAGCCACCTAGGAAGTGGGGTGGACAGAGGAGAAGAAAACGATGATGGGGGAGGGGGGCATACCAGTGCTCAACAATTGTAAGTGAAGGGAATCTGGGGGACAGCATCTCCCCCCTCACTAATTCCCAGCCTGGCGGGGCAGAGGCCAAAGTAGGAAGGGACTGGTGGAAAAGCCTAAAGACCCCAAAGGTTTTGCCTCTAATAAAGGGCAGAGACTAAACAAGCACTGCTACTAGAAATAAGTGACTGCCCCAGATTTAAGGGAGGGAAGGGAATAGGAGAAGGGAAGGAGAGAAAGATGCTCCTGTCCCCCAAGCCCCTCCAACCCCACAGTCTGCCCCTTCCTATCCCAGTGAGCTTGCTGTTTTCCTTCCCCCTATACACATACACACTTCCATACCTTCAATCTTTTTTTTCCCCATAAGTTTTCTTTGTCTGGGAGACTGGCTGAGGCCCCTTCTGGTATTAAGAAGGCAGACTGAGGATATTGTCAAAGTTTCCTTCCTATCCCATTATCAAACAAAGAGGCTGGGACAGAAGAATGGACTTAGGATCCAGGAGGGAAGACCTCTATGAACCAGGTCAAGATAACCCTCCAAGAAGCTTCCTGGGATGGGCTTTCTCCCTCACTTATAAAACTGAGGTTACCCTATAGGCCATTCTGTGAGTGTCCCATTGCCCTCTAAGGGAGTCAGACCCTGACAGTTTTCTGTGACTGCCCTTGTTAATGCTTAAACAATACAATACAATAAATGAAATGAAGTTGCTATTACCTTATTTCCTGCCCAATGCAGAGCCCTGTCCTAGGCACTAGAAAGATACAAAGTTCAGATAGGACCCAGTCCTTACCATCAGAAAGCTCACAGTCTATAAAGGGAATGAGATCCTGACATTGATGTCTATGATACACAATACTATAGGAGGCATTGGAGAGTTACAAAGCAAAGTGCTATGTGAGGCATGAGGAGAAAGGCCATTACAGACAGGAGGGATCAGGAAATGCTTGTGACAAGTAGCATTTGACGTGGTCAATGTGGGTTTTAATGGATGGGTAGGAATTCAGCAGGCAAGGAAGGGAAGAAAAGGGGGGCATTCAAAGCTTAGGGAGCACACAGAGTCATAAAAAATATGGAGCAGTTTATTCATTCACCCAACATTTGACAAATATTTTTATTAAGTGTCTACTATGGGCCAGATATAGTCCTAATCCCTGAGGATACAATTAAAATAAAAGCAGTCTCTGTTCTCAAAAAGTTTACACTCACTTCCTTTACCTCCATCAGTTTTTCCTTCTCCATCCTCTTTCCTGCCTTTCTTCCCTTTTGCTCGTGGACTCGAATCCAGGACATGTTAATCCCCATGTCCCACTAATGCCCAGTTAGCTAGGTATTGACGGGAGGGAGTCCACCCCCTCTTGGGATCAGAATCTATTTCTTCCAATAAACTTGTCCCACACTCTCATGCTGAAAAAATAAAAAGCACAAAATTGTCTCATCTACTCTTGACCTAATCATTTCAGTCCAGTTTGTGGCATCACTAGGATCCTAGAGAAGAGAAGAAATGACAATGTATAACACCATACTGTTTTGTTACAGAATCACTTCAGAAGTCAGAGAGTACTTCAAAGGTCACCTAGTCTAATCTTCCCCTCCCCATCCCACAGATAAATAAACTGAGGCCCAGAAAAGGAAGTGTTCTACCCAAGGTCACACGATGGCAGTAGCAAGACTGGAATTAGAACCCGACATGCTGTGACTCCCTCCTCAGGTATTTCTATATTGTTGCCTCTGACTGTTATCTAACTTTTTTATCACTATTGAATTCTTCACATCTGCAAGTCTTGTCTCCCCAACTAGATTGCAAGTTTCCTAAAAGTAGGGACAAAGAGTAATATTCTTTGTTACTCAGCACAATCCTCTGTACATCCAATAATGCCGGAGGAACGTACATCCGGAGGACCAGTTTTACTAGAATATTATATTAACTTTTTCAGGGAAAAAATGTAATAATCATGACCTCCTAGAGAATAGAGTCTTAGAGATAGATTCTTAAGAGAATCACAGAGCTAGGACCCCATGGTTCTCCTGTATGTGGGCACTGGTACCAATTTAGGATATGGAGGCACTGAAAGGGACAGGGAATGGTGTCCATAGCTTCTGTGAAGAAAAAGGTGCCTGATCGTGTCCTATTTGGGTCTGAAGAGTAGCGCCTGATTTTGAGAAGGTAGGTTCTCCTCTTCATCTCACATTGAGAGCTTCTACTCAACCTCTACCAACCTCCCCCATTCCCACCCTACACTCACTTTGCACCCAATTCCCTGGCTCCCTGGGCACACCATCTGCTTGCTCACCCCTCTCCCCTCAACCCTCCCCAGGGGCTCTGATCCTTTTATGAGCCTTTTAAATAATAAAATGCCCCAAACCTTCTCCTGCTCCCAATCCCCAGCCCCTCTCCTGGGGTGTTATTCAAAGACCCCAAGCAGGTCTGGCTAGCTGCCAATGGCAGCATTTCTATTCAATGTCTTTCTTCTCCAGCTCAGCTGCTGGGCTTCTAATAGTCCCTTTCTCCTCCCTTCACCCCTCCACTGATGCGGGCCTCACCCAGCAGAACAAAACAGAAAGAGAGGGGTCTGTGTGAAGCTGCTGGGGAGGAAGCAGGGCTCTAAGCATGGCATCCTAAGGAGAGGAGTGGGCTGTGAGAGCCTATCCATCACTCCTGTGCCTGCGTCAACCGAGAAGGAGACAGGGGGACGGGGAGGCGGAGGGGCAGGGGATAGAGAGAGGGAGGAGGGAAGAGAGTGGACCAGAGCTGCTTTTCCAGCTATTCAGCTCAGCTGGGGGAGCTGGGACCACTCCCTTTAACCCTAGAGGGCTGTTTGGGTTGAAGGGGGAGGGGAGAGTTGTAAAAAGAAAGGGGGCTGGGGCTGCCAATCATTGGGTTATTTAGGACTCAGGCAGATTCTTCATGCAAATTATCCTGGTGAGTCACCAAAAGTTTGGCCCTGACCTGTGTGAAACAGAGACACAAAGAGCCTGGCTCTCTCACAGGTTTTCCCCCAGGCCCCCTTCCCATGGGCTTCCTTGCTTGCCACCCCCACCCCAATCCCCACCCCTTCCTTCAGGCCCAACCAGACCAAAGGTCCAAGCCCAGTGGTGCATGAAGGAGTGAAGCAAAACCCCTCCCTGTTGACATCCCACTGGACAGATGGCAACAGTTGCCCAACACCAGTTGCGCTCCCCCAGGAAAAAAAAGCCTCTTTTCATCCGTCTCAATCATAAAGGAAAACCATCTCCTCCTCTCTCCTCCTCCCCAGCCTCCCCCACCCACCCAAAGCAGGGGCTGCTTTGGACAGACTCAGAGACAGGGTCCATGGTGGGGGGAGGTGGGGAAAGCTTCTGGGAGCTAGGGGGTGGAGGGGAAGCCGAGGGCCTGAATGTTTGGCTGCAAAACAAAAAGGTTGTTGGAAAAGCAGACTCTAGGTCCAGCCGGCCCATCTGTCCTCCTTTGGGGAGCCTCTGCCCCCACTCGCCTCCTCCTCCTCCTCTGAACTGGGCCAGCACAGAGCAAACACAGGGCCCCTGGGAGGGAAGACCTCGATCAGAGCAGTGTCACAGAGAGTACGGTTGTTTGGGGCTTCAAGCTCTGCTGCTTTCTTGCTGAAAATCCCCTGAGGAGGCATTGTTTGGGCTGTGCAAAATAAGGGTGAAAAGAAAATCCATCCCTACTAGGCCTAAAGTACCAGGTCTGGGGACAGATTGGGGAAGACATGATGTTGAAGTTCGACAAACTGAAATAATATTCCTGTAGGATCATTAATAAGGGTTAATTTTTCTGGAAATTAAAGTATTTCCCAGAGAAGTTGAATATATTTTCATATATGCATATTATATATACAACAATAACATTTTACATTTGTGTAGGGCTTGTAAACTTTTTTGCAAAGTAGTTTCTGTCTGTTATTTCAAGAACCAGCTTGCGCAGAAAGGAAGATTGGGGCCAAAGATGTTAAGCTGCAATTAAAAGGTCAAGCAGTTATGGACAGAGCTGAGACTTAAGTCCCAATTCCCTTGATTCCCAAGTGTCTCTTCTCCATTTCTCTGGACTTTGACTTAAGCTCCAGTTCTAGCCTCTGCAAATCTCAGTTTCTGTACCTGTAAAATGGGAATGCCACTTATTACCTGAGCTATTTAATTTGTCAGACTATTATAAGAAAGGTGCTGTAAGGCACTTCTAGAAATGTTAGCTTTCCAGACGCTTTTTACTAACCAATGCTTATTATAGTTAAGATGCTGGGACTCCTTTAATTAACTAACTCAAAGTAAATTTATTTTAAAGCTATAATGCATATAAATTACTCTCACAGGTCTACAGGTGTTATGCATTATTTTTGGATTTTTCCCATGTATCAATCAAGGTGATTTTCTTTCTGCTTAAAAAACACCATTTGTTATATGGGATATATAAGTTGTGTGTTGTGTGCATGTATAGTGTATGTATCATGCACATACATGCGTTGCATGTGACATAAAATTGATGTGCCTGTCTCTTGTATACAACCCGTGTGTTGTACATATGCATGTATGGTGTGTGTGTATATGTGTGTGTTGTGTATTGTATGTGTGTGTATGTGCATGTGTGTGTCTGTGTCTGGGTGTGTCTGGGTGGGTACCACGAAAGGAACTGAGGACAATCGTGATGATGTAAGAAACAGAAGATATCAATAAAAGCGTATCTTTTAAAAGTTGACTCTCACAATCTTATGGGCCATCTGCCCAATTTCGGAGTCTGGAAGACTTGGGTTCCAATTCTACCTTTGATTAACTAATGGTGTGACTATGGTCAAGTCACATAACATCTCTGAGTTTCATTCCCTCATCTATAAAATGAAGGAAGTTGGACTAGATGACCTTGAAGTTCCCTCTGACTCTAAATCTGTGGTCCCATCACCCTTGAAGGGTGGGAACTCTTTCATCTTTGCCTTTGGGACCTAGCACAACATCTAACACTTCAAAGGTACTTAACAAATATTTGTTGGCTTATATAAATGCTCACAGTCAGAGATGACTTTGTCTTTTCTTATATAGTATAAGATAATGGAGTGCCAAACCCCCCCCAAATTCTGGTCTTCTCAAGCCTGCTGCTTCCCATCCTCCTCCCTCACCCTACCAACCTCCACTTGAGGAATCCATCGAAGTGCTGAATTCTTCAGACATTTACTCATTCTTCCTTCCTTCATTCATGGGATTACAGGATTTAGAGAGGCAGCATCATGTGGTAGATGGAGTACCAGGCCTGGACCAGGTTCAAATATTGCCTCACATGTTTACAAGTTATATGACCATGGTCATACCCCTCCATCTCACTCACCCTCTTATATAATACCTATAGTATGAAGCTCACAGAATTATTGTGAGCTCAGATAAAATCACGTCAATAAAGGACTTGGCAAACATTAAAGCACTATATAAATATTACTTGTGATTCTTGGGACTGGAAAGGACCTGAGAGATTATCTAGTCCAGCCCCCTTGATTTTACTGAACCCCAGAGGCAATCAGTCCGCAAGCACAAGAGTTAAATGTTTACTATGTGCCAGGCACTGTACTAAGTGCTAGGGATACAAAGAAAGGTTAAAAAATCAGTCCCTGTCCTCAAGGAGCTTATATTCTAATGGGAAAACAACACATTAAAAAAAAAACCCCAAGATATATACAGGTTGGAAGGAAGCAAATCTTACAGAATAAGGTATTGGCGGCTGGGGGAAATGAGAAAGTCTTGCAAAAGGTGAGATGCTAGCTAAGTCTTGAAGGAAGTCAGGTAAACCCAGATTAGAGGTGAGTGGGCAGATTAATTCTAGGCATAAGAGGCAGCAAGTGCAAAGGGGTGGAGGCCAGAGATGGCAATGCCTTGTTACAGGAAGTGGGACAATGCAGTTGGATTGGAAAAAATAACCTGTCCTATGTTACCCAGGTAGTAAGTAGCACAGCCAGATTTTGAATCCGGGTCCTTTGAATTCAATTCCCATATTTGTCCATTCTGACTTCTACAAATTTGTTTTACTTTAACTTTTTTTTTTCTTCAGTCCCAGCTCCTGCCTCTAGTGAACTAAAGGGAAGAAAGAAAGTGTCCATGGGGAGACCAGGCTTAGACTAGTTACAGTGGTAGAGACAAAAGGGGCCTTTTGTCCTCTGCTCTCCACCTGCCTCCTGCACCTTGGAGGTGCAGACCTAGTAATAAATGGGGGGTGGGAGGGTGGGGGGGAAGCCCAAGTGGAACCCAGCTGAGGTGTGGCTTTGAGGGTCTCCTTCCTGCCTGGGGTTGTTGGATTTTTTTTTCCATCTGTCTCATGACTTTTACAGTCACACCTGGCACTTAAGTAATTTTCCAACTTCTTAGGCCTTAGGCACCTAAGCAGTCATTTAAGATCTATCGGGGAGATATTTCAGAAAATTCCCTCCCAGTTGTGTTCTAATCACTCATTGTTCTATAATAGGCAGCTTCAAGAAAAAACAACTCCACCCTAATAAGCTGCTGTGTTCGCTGAAGTCTATGGAGAAGAATGCTGACTTGAGAGAATATACTTAAATATCCCTATATGCCCATGCATAGGCTGAGGGAGGTAGTTAGTGGGATTTAATGGCTGAGCTGACCTTGTAAGAATTTGAAGTCTCCCGTAGTCTACCTTTTCACAAAAGGGCCTAAGTCTGGTCCAACTGATAGCCCATTTCCAAGTGTTTGTTTAGCTTCCATGTGAAAACCTGTGATTCTGTTTTTCAATTCAACTATTGGCAAAAGCAAGTGTCTTTCTTGTTGGACACTCTCATGTGAGGAAATTCTCCCTACCAAATGAAGTTTGGCACTTGGTCTTAGAATTTTGCCTAGAGCATTGAGAGGCCAAGTGCCTTGCCTAGATCATACAGACAACTACTGTACATGGTTTTATTGGTCTGCCATTTTTTTTTTCACTCATGTCCGACTCTCCATGATTCCATTTGGGATTTTCCTTGGCAAAGATTCGGGAATGGTTTGCCATTTCCTTCTCCAATTCATTTTTACAAATGAGGAAACTAAGGCAGTTAAGTGACTTGCCCAGGGTCACATAGCTAGTAAGTGTCTGAGGCCAGATTTGAACTTAGGAAGATGAGTCTTCCTGTCTCCAGACCCAGTGCTCTATCCAATGTGCCACCTAGCTGCCCATATAACTGTATATGTTAGAGGCAGAATTTGAACCTGGGTCTTCTCTCCATGTACCAGAGGGCCAGCTCTCTCTATGCTATGCTACACTATGTCTTTGTAACATAATTCTTGTATGGAGCCTAAATCCACTTCTCTGTAATACAATCAAGCAAGTAGGCATTTATTAAGCATCCACTGTGTGCCAGACACTATTCACTTTCATTTATTGCTCCTAGTTCTGTCTTCTGGGATCAGATAAAATAAGTCCAGACCCACTTACAAAGGAAAACCCTTCATAGAAATCAAGGACCTCTCCCCCATCTTCTCTTCCTAGGCTAAGTATTCCTAATTCCTTCAACCAATCCTCTTATACGCATGGTAAGAGTTCCTGCCATAGCAAGGTTACTAGTCCCCTCACCATCACTGGGGACCTTTTCTGGACATATGAAGCAATGCTTTACCTAAAATATGGTAGCCAGAACTGAACACCACACTCCATATGTAGTCTGCTGGGAGTAAAATCCGATGGGACCATCACCTTTCTTGTTCTGGTCCTCGAGCTTCCTTCATGCCATCTAAATTACATCAGCTTTGGGGCTGCCATTTCACATTGTTGACACACACTGACTTTGCAGTCCAATAAATCCCCCAGGTCTTCCTCCTCCTCCACTCCCCAATCCCTCCAAGAGCTATTGTCTAGTCATATCTCCCCATCATGAATCTTTGATTTTTTTGTCCCGATATGAGTCATTCTGCCTATAGGACTGTAGGCTCCTTGAGGGCAAGATCTGTATATTACTCATATTACCCTATTCAGTGCTTAGCATAGTGCCTTACACATAGTAAGAGCTCAGTAAAGGTTGAATTTGTGGTTGAAAAAATTACTAATCTCACTCAGTTCCCAGAGTATCAATGACTCCAGCAGCCTGAATACAATACATAGTTCTGTCTAATGAGTTTGCCTTCAATTATGGTTGGACTGTAATAAATAACATAGGTAGCTAGATGGGTAGACAGATAGATAGAGCATTTGTTAAGTACTTAAGTGTTAGGCATTGTGCTAAGAGTTGGAAATACAAATAGTAGCAAAAAAGCAAGACAGTCTCACTCTCAGGAAGTTTACATTCTAATGGAGAACACGGTACAGAAAGGGGAGATGAAAGGAAGCAGACAGATTTTCAAATGGTCTCTCAGTTAGACTGAGTACTCTCTCAAAACAAAAACCAGGCTCCTTGTTGTCCCTGCATCTCCTCCTTGGTGTACAAGAAAGATTTCTGTTCCTCGAGGATACTCATTGAAAGATGTTGACTGCCTGGTGTTACAGATGTTTGAAAATTTCTAGTGTAGTGTCATCATCATCATCATGGAAATAGTATTTATTAAGCTGCCATTTGCACCCGAAGCTGTGCTATGTGAGTTCACAACTGGTTTGGAATGGATAGTTTCCCATTATTTCTATGCTGGGGAGAGGGGAAAAGGGAAGTATGAATATCCCTCAGAAGTTAGATAGAACTGCATATTATATACCACTGATCAACCAATCTACTGAACACATTAGGTACCAAGTATACAGAAGCCAATAAGCACAGCACCCTAGCATTTGATAAATCCAAAGATCCCAACTACTGGGGCAAGAATTCATTATTTGGCAAAAACTACTGGGAAAACCAGAAAGTAGTCTGGTAGAAACTGGGCATGGACCAACATCTCACACCATATATCAAGATAAGTTCAAAATAGGTGATATTACAAGCAAAGTAGTAGAGTATTAAAAAAAAATTACCTGTCAGGTTTATGGATAAAGGAAGAGTTCATGACCAAAAAAAGAGATAACAAAGTTCATGGAAAGAAAAATGTATAATTTTGATCTCATAAAATTAAAAAGCTTTGTACAAACAAAACCAATGTAGCTAAAACAAGAAAAGTACAAAACTGCAGGAAACATCTCTGCAATAAGTTCCTTTCATAAAAGTCTCATTTCTCAAATATATAGGAAACTGAGTCAATTTTATAAGAGTAAGAACCATTTCCTATATAGTAAATGGTCAAAGCATATGAATAGGCAATTTTCTGAGGAAGAAATCAAAGTTATCAATAGTCATATAAAATGCTCTGAATCACTAATAATTAGAGAAATGCAAATTAAGACAACTCTAAGATACCACTTCATATCCATCAGATTGGTTAAGATGACAGAAAAGGAAAATGACAAGTACTAGAGGGGATATAGGTAAATAGGCACACTAATGTTCTGGTAGAGGAGCTAAGAGCTAGTGCATACCCTTTGACCCAGCAATACCAGTACTAAGTCTATACACCCAAGAGATCAAAGAAAAAGGACCCATTTGTAAAATGTGGGGCGGTTGGGGTGGTGGTGGGGGGGTGTCTATCAGCTCTTTTTCCTGCTGTCAAAGAACAGGAAACTGTGAGGATGCCCATTAATTGGGGAATGGTCAGACCAGTTATGATATAGGAATGGTATGGAATTCAATTTTGCTGTAAGAAATGATGAAGGAGATAGTTTCAGGAAAAAAAAATATGGGAAGACTTATAAGAAGTGACGCAAAGAGAAGTGAACAGAACTAGGAGAAAACATATTGTAAAGATGATCAACTGTGAAAGACTTAATAACTTTGGTCAACCCGATGATCCACCACAAATCCAAAATTCCATGATGAAAAATGCTATCTGCTTTTAGAGGAAGAACTGATGGATTCAGAGTACGGAATGAAGCTTATCTTCACCGCCACCTCCCCTGCCCCAAACATAGCTAATGCGGAAATTCGCTTTGCATGACTTCATATTTGTAATGGGTTTTGCATTTCTGGCCTTCTTAATGGGTGAGTGAGGGGGTGGGATGAGGGAAAGAATCAGGAACTGAAAAAAAGACAAAATTGAGTGGGGAAAAAAAAAAGACTCTTCTCCACTTTAGGATCTCTGAATTGTTCCCTACGACATAAGAACTAAACTTTTTTTTCCATGGGGGTTGCCTTGGGTCAAGCCAAGAGACCAAGAAGTTCCTATGCCAGGGAGATTGGAATCAAGAATGAAAGCACTGAAAAGAACCTACCTGATCACCTAGCATGACTTCCCTCATTTTACAGATAAGGAAACTGGGACCCAGAGAGATCCAAGGTCGCAGAGACCCAGATCTCCTGCCTCCAAGTTCATTGTTCTTCCAAGTTCACCCTATTATTTTTCTTTTTTGTAAAAAACAAGAGAAGCCACCTAGCCCCAGGCTCAATGAGAAAGGAAGTAGGTCACAATGTATTATGTGCCAGGTCTGGGAAACCAGTAGCTGAATTTCCCCATTATGGTGAAACAATCCTTCTAGCTAGATAGCTCTGTATTGCGATTTCTCTAGCTGGACCTGAGGCAAAGAGGAGGAGACAAAGAAAAACCACAGAATCAGATCTTCCTAAGGTGGAAATAGACCTTTTGTGATCATGTAACAAAACGGTCTGCTTGGGGTCCCCAAGCCCATGGACAGATTTCAGGAGGTCTGTGAACTTAGATAGGAAAATACTACATCATAATCTCAATAAAATTAGTCTCCTTTGTAATCCTGTATATTTTATGTATTTAAAAGCATTATTCTGAGAAGGTCTCCACTACAGGCTTCAACTAGATTGTCAAAGGTCACAACACCAAAAAGGTTAAGAGCTTCTGATCTGATGCATTCCTTTTCATTCAGGCTTGATGTATTCCTGACTTTCAAACATACTTTTAAAGATATCTCAAGAAGGAAATTCAACTCACTTGAAATAAACATTTATTAAGCATCTACTAGGTTCCAGGTACTGTGCTACATTTTAAGGACATGAATAGTAAGTGTGTATGCATTTAACACACATATATGCACATGTTATATATAGTATGCATTATATGTGTATATACTATATGTAGTATATTGTAGTGTAGATATTATATGTGTATATATTACAAGTAGTATGTGCGTTTGTGGGCATATATATATGTATATATTTGTGTGTGCATGTGTGTGTACGTATTCTGACTTTAAGGAGCTTACAATCTTCTAGGAAAACAATTTGTGCACATATAAGTCAATGCAAAATATAGACAAAATATATGAACCTTTGGTATACAGGGAACTCCCAGGTGAGGAAAGGCCTTCTTTCAGCATAGGTCAGCACCTTCTCTGAAAGCATAGTCTTGAGAGAACCTGAAAAGACCTTAGCCTAAAAGTACCAGGGTCTCTCAATGCATCCTGGGCCATCTCCAGTCATCCTGGTGAATATCAGGCCAATGGACCCAGATGGCTCTGGAGGAGAAAGTGAGGCTGGTGACTTTGCACAGCCTTCCCTCACCCAAATTAAAGTCAACTGCAAGTCATGTCATCATTTCCCTGATGTCATGGTCCTCTTTGAGAAGGACAAACAATACAACACAAGTCTTGAGAACAGAAGTTTTTAACTTCTTTTGTCAAGGACCCCTTTGACAGTCTGGTGAAGCCTACAGAACCCTTTTGAGAATAATGTGTTTAAACGCATAAAAGAAAATACAGAAGAGTACGAAGAAAACCATCTCTCTTAAATAAAGATGTGATTTTTTTTCCCATCCAAATCCATCGACTTCCTGAAAGCTATCCATAGGTTCCTGGACCCCAGGGTAAGAACCCCTGTTTTAGAAAGTTGCCTAATGCTGAGAGTTGAGTTTCTTGCCTGCAGTCATACAGCCAGAATGCATCAGAAACAGGACTTGAACCCCGGTCTTCCTGGTTCTGAGCCCAGCACACTACTTCTTGTACCATGCTATCATTGGGTGCGGCCTTTTGACTGAGTCCAAGTTTTACAGAACAAATCCTTTTATCAAGGGGGTTTGTTCTGTGAGGTTTGGATTCAGTCAAAGGGCCATATTATGGAGGACCTAGAGGGCCACATGTGGCCTCAAGGCCGCAGATTCCCCACCCCTTAATCTTTTATGCTACAATCAGCAGCAAAGGGATAGACCTCTGGGACCAGAGTGTGGAAGATCTGAGCTCAGATCTCATCTCAGATGCTTCCTAGCTATGTGATCCTGGGTAGGTCACTTGCGTCTCTTTGTCTCGCTCTCTTCGGCTGTAGAATGGGAACACTACCTCCCTCATAGGGTTGTTGTGAGCATCAGATGAGATGTTCATAAAGTGCTTAACACAGTGCCTAGGCACATGGCGAGCACTGTATAAATACTGATTCCTTCCCTTCCTTCTCCAATGTTAACCCGTTTCGTCTTCTGTCCTTAATGGAACTGGAAGAAAGGCAGTCACTGCATACGACACAGTGGCCTCCCAATGCCACATCCAGCATTCTCTCTACTTTATTTGGCAGCCTCTGTTGATGAGGATCAAGCCTAGTCGATGGTTTTCCAGATGCAAAAAAAAATTTTTTTTTTTTTGCTAATTTCTCCTTTCTGCCAAGAGAATAGTACAGAGGCGATAGGGACGGGATAGGTAGGGGTAGAGAAGTTGTCTCTACCAGGACAGGCACTTACAAAGCCAGGCAGATGTCAGAGGCCCAAATCACGAAGCACCCCAACCCTCATTCATTCATTCAACATGTACTTACTCAATTTCTCTTGTATGCCAGGCACTGTGCTGGTACTTTGTTGTTACAAAGCCTTCTAGGAACTTGGAAAAAGAAGGAAACAAACAGCTACAACACAAGGCAGCAATGAATGATACAGATAATAAGTGTTATAGGAACTAATCCTGGCTGGACTGGTTGGAGAAGGACGGATGTGAGCTGGCTCTTACTTGAAGGATGGGCAAGATTTTGGTTCTAGACTTCCTACCTTCCCAATCAAAATAAAAAGAAAGACTAGATTTCCCCCATGCCTCCCTCCTGCATTCAGGCCATAGCCACCATGCTTTAGTCTAGCTTCAGTCTCTTCTGGTATATTCCCCACCACCCCTAAAAGTGATTTTTTGGCCCCTTTTGGCCAAGTTAGTTTTTCTAGGGCTTCAGTTTATGCATCTATAAATTGAGAGGGGGTAGACTAGATCAGGGGCAGCCAGGTGGCATAGAATTCCGGGTCTGGAGTCAGGAAAACCCAAGTTCAAATCCAGCCTCAGACACTAGCTGTGCAACCCTGGGCAAGTCACTTTACCCTTTTGGCCTCAGTTTCCTCATCTGTCAAATGAGCTGAAGAAAGAAATGGAAAACTACTCACAAAGAATTGGACATGACTGAACAACAAAGACAATTTGTTTTAAAAATATTTTGATAACTAATATAATTAGTTTCCTTTGCAATCCTGTGTATTTTTATATATGAAAACCTTATTCTGAGAACAGGGGAATCCACAGGCTTCACCAGATTGCCGAAGGGAACCACGTCACAAAAAGAGCTCCTAGACTAGGGGCAGCTAGGTGGCTCAGTGGATAGTGTACTAGCCCTGCACTCGGAAGGATACTTATTAGCTGTGTAACCCTGGGCAAGTCACTTAACTCCAATTGCCTCCAAAAAAATGTTTTTTAAAGAACCTGGGGACTAGGTGGCCTTTCAAAGTCGTGCCCAGCTTGAAGTCTGTGATCTTCACATTTTCCTAGAGCATATTGTCTGAATCTCTCTTTTCCTCTTACCACACTCTACCTGTGTCCTCGTGTGTATACAGATGTCCCAACCTTACCTCCCCAGTTCCATTTTTCAGCTCCTCATTTCAATATCCTCAACACCTGGCCTCACTAGTGCCATACACAGAACATAATTCAATAAATGGAAGCTGAGTAGAGTGAGCTGGAGAGGAGTCCCAGGATGCAGTCAACGGGTCCTAGTCCCAGGTTGACCATGGATATTTCCCTCTTACTTTTTCTCCCTCAATCCTTGGTGCCATTTACTCACCACCAAAATTTTGTCGTTCAGTCCCATCTGACTCTATGTAACCCCATTTGGGGTTTTCTTGGCAGAGATACTGGAGTGGTTTACCATTTCCTTCTCTAGCTCATTTTATAGGTGAAGAAACTGAGGCAAATTGGGTTAAGTGACCTGCCCAGGGTTACACAGCTAGTGAGTATCTGAGGCCTGATTTGAAATCAGGTCTTCTTGACTCCAGGTCCAGTGCTCTATCCACTGAACCATCTAGCTATTCCCACCACTGAAATAGGCATATATAAAAACCAAAATGATACTAATTCATATTTAATATTTACTAAGCAACTCTCAACTGAATGGAACCTATGCTCTAACCCAAGCCTCCTGATTCCAATTTTATGGAGCTTTCTTTCCTCTTTGTTCTTCTGCCTTCCTTGAGGAGATCAAATTGGTGAAGGGAAAATTACCTCAAGATCCTAGGAAGAATGGCCCTGGAGAAAAGACAAAGTGTCATTATGTTCAAGATTGAGCACAAAGTGTAGTTTGAGAAAATTTTATGGGCCAGGGAGGAGTTGTGGTTATTTCAGGTCTTAGGCAGGGATATAGTAGGAAAAAACACTTTTGGCCCCAAAATGCCTCCTTTCAGCTTTTTCCAGTCCCAGATTACATTCTTTCCACCCAGTGGGAGGTAGAGGATAGGCCAAACACACCATTTTACCTTAGTGAGAAAGAGGTCAGATTGGAAGGATAATCAGACCTGGCCCAGAGGCCTGTAGGGTAACCTACATTTTTTGTCATTTCCCCAGGGGCGGAAGAAGTGGGGAACTAAGCCCGTGGATTTTCAGTTTATTAAAATGGTATCCTGAGAATCGGTCAGTCTGCTTTCGGGAAGTCATCTGACCCTGTCTACTGGTCTCTGGTCCAACAGAAGCATCCCTGTACGTGCTCAGGGAACCTTTATCCCCTTGGTTCCTTCTTTGCCAAATTGGTGATCTGGGGACAGGAGTCCTGTTTGCATGCTCTCTGAAAGGCAGGTGGTGTGAGTCAGCTGCTGCTGCTGCCTGTGGTCTTGTCTCCCCAGCTACAGGAGCCTAGCCTCCTCCACTCAGCTCTGCCATTGGCCAACAGAGTGCCAAAATAGACTCCCTCCCCTCTCCCCACTCTCCCCCACCCCGATATGGAAACAAAGAAAGCACAGGAAACACCTGGAGGGGGCAGGCAGCTGGCAAAGGAGCCTTTGCCCAAGAGAAGAAAGGTTTTGTGTGAGGTGGTTCAGCTAGTGGGGGGTGGGGAATGAGGGGGAGGGGATTCAAGCCCTTAATTGTGCTTCCCTTGGCACCTACCAGCTGCTGAAAAATAACAGCTGAGATGCTTAAATGCCTCATTTCCCCCTCCTGTTACTCTCCACCCCCAACCCCCCAAAAGTAAATGGATCATCTCTTAGGACCAGCTTTTTTGGAGCCAGGATGTGGGTTGTTCTAAAGAAGCATCAACTTGGGTGGGCCTCTGCCTCCTCTCTTTCCTTTCACAGCCTATCCCCTTCCCCCTACTATCCCCCCAAGGCAAGGCTTCTGAGCCCCTTCTTACCATGTGGAGTGTAAATGCACGGAAAAAAAGGCTCAGGCAGAAAGCTGGAACTATTACCAACACACTAGACTGTATGACATGGCTCCTAGTCCATTTATAAGAAGGTCTCTGTTTTATTTCCATTCCTATTATATATTTTCCAAATTTTGATTTATTTTCTCTCTCTTCACCAAAAAAAGAAAGAAAAAGAATGATAATATTTATAAAAACACTTTGCTATCTAAATTCTGTCCATGAAAGAAAGTCCTCTGACAAACAAGCATAGTCAAGCAAAACAAATTCCCCATCAACATCTTATACCCCACACCAAGATAAAGTCAAAATGGGTACACGATTTAGATATAAAGGCTAATACTGTAAGCAAACTGGGAGAGCAAGGAATAGTTTACCTGTCAGATTTATGGAGAAGGGAAGAATTTATTACCAAACAAGAGATAGAGAACATTAGGAAATGCAAAATGGGTAATTTTGATTACATTAAATTGAAAAGTTTTTGCACAAAGCTAATGCAACCAAGATTAGAAGGGAAGCAGAAACCCGGGAAACAATTTTTACAACCAGTATCTCTGATAAAGGCCTCATTTCTAAAATATATAGAGAACTGAGTCAAACCTATAAGAATACAAGTCATTCCCCAAATGATAAATGGTCAAAGGACATGAACAGGCAGTTTTCAGATGAAGTAATTAAAACTATCTATAGTCATATAAAAAATGCTCTAAATCACTATTGATTAGAGAAATGCAAATCAAAACAACTCTGAGGTACCACATCATACCTATCAGATTAGCTAACATGACAAAACAGGAAAATGATAAACGTTGGAGAAGATGTGGGAAAATTGGAACACTAATACATTGTTGGTAGAGTTGTAAACTGATCCAACCATTCTGGAAATCAATTTGGAACTATGCCCAAAGGGCTATGAAACTGTGCATATCCTTTGACCCAGCAATACCACTTCTAGGCCTATATCCCAAAGAGATCATAAAAAAGGGAAAAAGACCCATACATACAAAAAATATTTATAGCCGCTCTTTTTATGGTGGCAAAGAATTGGAAATTGAGGGGATGCCCATCAACTGGGGAATGGCTGAACAGGTTGTGGTATGTGAATGTAGTGGAATACTATTATTCCATAAGAAATGATGAACAGATAGATTTCAGAAAATCTAGAAAGACTTATACAAACTGATGCTGAGTAAAGTGAGCAGAACCAGGAAAACATTGTACATAGCAACAGCAACATTGTTCGATGACTAACTCTGGTAGACTTAGCTCTGCTTAGCAATGCCAGGATCTAAGACAACTCCAATGACTTATAATGGAAAATGCTATCCACATCCGGAAAAAGAACTATGGAATCTAAATGCAGATCAAAGAGTACTTTTTGTTCTCTCTCTCTTTTTGTTCCTTCTTTCTCGTGGTTTCTCCCATTGGTTCTAATTCTTCTTTACAACATGATTAATGTGAAGATATGTTTAACATGAATGTATACATAGAGCCTGTATCAGATCTCATGCTGTCTTGGGGTGGGGAGGAGGAGAGGAATGGGGAGAAAATTTGGAACGCAAAATCTTAGGGAAGTGAATGGTGAAAATTAAAAATAAATAAATAAATTTTAAAAGAAAAAGAAAGAAAAATAAATTCCCAAATAAGCTATGCCCAATAATAAAAATATGTCCCATTCTGCATGTTGAGTTCATCACCTCCCTGGCAAGAGGCAGGTAGCAGGCTTCATCTTCGATCCTCTGGCATCCCAGTTGGTCATTAAATTACTTATAGAATTCTGAATTCTTTCAAAATTGATTTTCTTTATAATGTTGTTATTGTATAAATTGTTCTCCTGAGTCTGTTCTCATCATTCTGCATCAGTTTGTATAGGTTTTCTCAATTTTTCTGAAATCATCCATTTCATTATTTCTAGTAGCACAATGATATTTCATTATATCACATGCAATAATTTGTTCAGCTCTGACTTTTTTTACTTTTACCCAAAAAAGGGCTGCTATAAATATTTTTATACAGATGGGTTCTTCTCCTCTTTCTTTGGTCTCTTTGATGTGTAGACCTAGTAGTGGTCTTTGGATCAAAGGCTGGAGCCAGTTCAAACTGGAGAGACTATTGTTAAATTTTCTCAGAAATAGGCAAATGTTATAAATCAGAACTTGATTTATTGTTTTGTTGATTGTTTAGACTTAAAAAGAGAAGGAAATAAGCATTTATATAGTACCTGCTAAGGGCCAGGCTCTGAGCTAAGGACTTTATAAATATTATCCCATTTGAATGATGGAGAAAATTTTAATAATGCAGATTAAACTTAAAAGTAGACCAAATATGAATGTAATAGAATACTACTATGCTATAAGAAATGATGAGCAGGTAGATTTCAGGAAAAAACCTAGAAAAACTTACATGAACTGCTGCTGAGTGAAGGTCATCTCTAGCAGAACCAGGAGAACACTGCACACAGTAACAGCAACATTGTGCCATGATCAGTTATGGATGACTTAGCTCTTCTCAGCAATGCAATGATTCAAGACAATTCCAAAAGACTCATGATGGAAAATGCTACCTACATCCAGAGAAAGAACTGATGGAGTCTGAATTTTTTTCCATGGTTTTTTCCTTTTGTTCTGTTTCTTCTTTCGCAATATGACTAATGTGGAAATATGTTTAACATGACTGTACATGTACAACCTATATCAAATTTCTTGCCCTCTCATGGAAGGGGGGGAAGGGAGGGAGGAAAGAAGGGAGAAAAATTTGGAATTCAAAACCTTACAAAAAAATGAATGTTGATAACTATCTTTACACGTAATTAGAAAAAAATAAAACACTATTGACATTTTTTTAAAAAAGGCAGACCAAACTGGTTGTTAAATATTTACCAGAACAATCCTGGAAGAGTAATCACATTTGAGTGATTTAGGAGGCATAGCTGCAAATTTAGAGAATGGCTAGATCAATTCACAGCTCCACCAACAATGCATTTGTGTGCCTGCTTTCCTGCAGCCCCTCCAACAATTGTCAATTTCCTTTTTTGTCATCTTTGATAACCTGATACATCCCTATTGTATAGACTTGCAAGTGTGATATAGAAATCTGTATTCTTCCTCAGCTTTAAGACTGCTAAGAGAAAGCAGAATGGTTCAGTGGAAAAGTGATAGATTTGGGATTAGAAGTTGTGAATTAGAATCCCAGCTCTCTTGCTTTCTAGCTATATGACCTTGAACAAGTCAGTTAACTTCCACAGGCCTCAGTATTTTGTTGTTCAGTCATTTTGGTTATCTCCCCTACGTCGTGACTTCATTTGGATTTTCTTGACAAATACACTGGATGGTAAATGGTTTGCCATTTCCTTCTCCAGCTCATTTTACAGATGAGGAAACTGAGGCAAAGAGTTAAATAACTTGCCCAGGGTCATACAGCTAGTAAATACCTGAGACTGGATTTGAACTCACTAAGTTGAATCTTCCTGATTCCAGGCCCAGTGCTCTATCTACTGTACCATGTAACTACTCAGACCTCACTATTCTCATTAATAAAGGAAGGGGTTTGACCTAAAAGACTTCTTAGATCTTCTCTAACCCTATGATTCTAAGTTCTTAAGGATACAAGTTGGAATAAACTTCACCAACAAGACTAGACAAATTCAATCAATATTTATTAAGTACCCACTATGTGCCAGGCACTGAGCTAAGCACTGGGGATACAAAAAGAGGCAAAAGAGAGTCCCATAGTAGAGTAGAAAGAGCACTGAGTTTGTGGGTCAAGAAGTTGAGAACCCCTCATCTAGTCCAGCCCTTTTATTTTATACAGGAGAAAATGGAGGCCCAGAGAACAAAAGTCACTTATCTAAGGTCAAAGAGTAAATTAGGAAGTGAGCTAACCCTAGGAACCCAGGCCCCTGACTCCAAAACCATTGCTCCTTCCACTACGCAGCCCCAAATAGACAATGGTGGTAAAGTCTAAAGGGCTGGATGAAGGAGCAGGGCTAGGTCATATCTAGCTCTAAATCCTAAAATCTTATCATCAAATGGGCTATGGAAGAGGAAAAGGGTGTATTTTGGTAAAACCACAAGTAAGGGAAAGCTTGTGGCCTGCTCACCTTTCACCTGTGCAATCACCCTATGGAAACCCTGACCTCTATTAAGTTGCCTAGCTACTGCTAATCCCTGTTAAGGTATTAATTGATAACTCAGGTTCATAGGGTCTGACCCCTCCAGGGAGAATTTTCATTTCAACAGGAGGCTCCAGAAAACCTGAAAGTCTTAGAGACTGAAAGAAATGAAAAATGATGATAATAATAGGATTGCAAAAGAGGGAAGGGGAAGCCTTTCAGCCTCAAAGGAATGAAGAATTGTAACAGATACCAAAAGACATTTCTGTACCCTCTTTAGGATTCATGCAGCGCTTGACATGAAATCTCACTTGAGCTTCACTGTAATCCTGCGAGCTAGGTTGTCTGCTTTACGAATCAGGAAACCAAGCCTCAAGAAGGTTAAGTGAATTGTCCAAGGTCACAAAGCTAACCAGTGGCAGAGCAGGGTCTCACATTTTCCTTTCTGCCTCCAGGCCAGTGCCCTTTCTCTAAACTGAGACTGTGGCAAGGTTGGTATTTTTTTTAATAGATTGGCCTACTTACTGTCTCAGTGGATCAATGAACATTTCTTTAATGCCTGTGCTAGGCATTGGGAGTACAAAGACAAAGACTATCTCTGCCCTTAACGAGCTTATATTCTCTCAAATCACATTAAGGGAGACACTTAAATGTGTTTATGTCCAGTGGAAGAGGCCTAGGGAAGACAGAAGTCAAAATAACAAGAACTGGTGGTTGTTTTTAAATACTCTCTCAACTCCTGCTAATTTGTTGTGCCTCAGCCTAGCCCTGGAAAAGGTGTGAGAGGAAGGGGCAAGGCTATATCCCTGGACTTGTGTAAAGAACATTTGATCCAGGTTACTAACATTGTAACACTCATAGCATTGAATCATATTTCTAGTAGTTTAAGTGACTGAAGTTCTAAGCTACCAATTTTGAAGTGTCTTAAAACTTTAAAAGTACCGATGATGCCTCTAGTCCTCAAGTACACAAAGAACTGGAAACCCTCTCCTCCTTGTCTTGTCTCCCCTCCCCATCCCCACGTCCCCACCCCCTCCTCCTTTCTTCTCCCTCTTCCTCTCCCTGCACTCTTGTCTTCCTCTTTTCTCCCCCTTCTGCTTTTCTTCCCTCTCTCTTTCCCTCTTTTCCCCTTGTCCTTTCTTCTCTGCCCCCTCTTCTCTTCCTATTTTCTCTCTTTGTCTCTTTGTCTCTCACTAACTCTATTTCTCTGTCTGACTCCCTCACTCCTAGATCTAAACAACTCTACCAAAGCTCTCTCATTATCTGATCAGCTGCCTACCCTACTAGTCAGATTTCCTGGACAAGGGTTAAAATCAGGTCCACACCCTTGTTTGTAGGGTAAAAGGCAATCTCCAGCAGGGAACAGAATTATTTCCAAGACCCGGAGGCCTGTAGGAACCATTCAAATATATATAATATATATAATATATATATGTAGATATAGATATAGATATGTAGATATGTAGATATGTAGATATAGATATATACCAAAACAGAGGAAGAGATACAGTTAGTGAGTGGCATATTCTAATTATCTGCAATTTTTATCTGGCCATCTTACAGCTCTGACTGTGGAGGGAAATACAAAGCCACAGTCCCAAAGTCCCATCAACCTCGCCCTTCCCAGCTCCCCTTAGCATCACTTCTTGGGAGGCAATCCACCCAGAACATCTTGGTGAGTCCAGCTTCCAAGAGCAGGGAAGAATGGAAAGGTACAGAAGAATTACCAATCGTGTCACCACCACCCCTACCCAATAAACTCCAGTGGCTCCTTATCACCTCCAGGAGCAAATGCAAAATGCTCTGCTTGGCATTCAAAGCCCTTCATAACCTAGCCCCCTTCTACCTTTTCAGGCTCCCTACACCTTATTCCCTGACATACACTCTTTGATCCAGCGACACTGGCCTCCTGGATACTGAACCTCTCAAATCCAACTGTCTCCCATGCCCGGAATGCTCTCCCTCCTCAGCTCTTACTGCCAACCTCCCCAGCTTCCTTAGTTAGTGCCAGCTGAAATCCCATCTTCTACAGAAAGCCTTTCCAAACCCTCTTAATTCAATACTTTCCATCTGTTAATTATACCTATTTATCCTGCACCAAATATAGCTTGGTTTTTTTTAATATCATTGTTTGCATGTGGTCTCCCTCATTAGACCGTAAGCTCCTTGAGGAGCAGGGCTGACTTTTGGCTCTTTTTGTATCCGTAGCTTGCTTAGCACAGTGTCTGGCACAAAGTGGGCTCTTAATAAATGTTTATTGATTCATCAATTTTTCCCCCATTCCTTCTGAACAGTGGTTCCCCCCACCCCATCCCTAACCCCTCCCCTTCAGACTTGTGCGGAAACTCCCTCTAGTGATGCATATCTAGGTACCTAGGGCACTGAGAGATTGTGACTTGCCTATGACTCCTCTGTGTAATGTTTCAGACTTGAACCCAGGTTTCCCTGGCTCAACGGTGAGCTTTCTTTCTACATTTGGAAAACTAATCCTTACTCACAAATGAGCACGTAGCCTAGTTTAGTGTTTGTCATTATCAAGAGAGATGAAGTCATCAGGTCAGATTTGTTGTTGTTCTATGGTGTCCAACTCTTCCTGACCCAATTTGTCTTGGCAGAGACCCTGGAATGTTCGCCATTTCCTTCTCCTGCTCATTTTTACAGATGAAGAACTGAGGCAGAGTTAAGTGACTTGGCCAGGGTCACACAGCTAGCAAGTACTTGAGGCAGGATTTGAACCCAAACCCAGACTCTTATCCACTGTACCACCAATCACAACAACTCCCTCACCCAAAGTCTAGCTTTCTCTCCACAGTTGGTGAACACCAAACCTCACCTATTTTATTCATAAATGACCTTGTGGCCCAGCCTATTGTTTGTTATTACCAAGAGAGATGAAGTCATCAGGTCAGATTTGCCTCATGACTAAAGATAGGTTGGCAATACCATGGGAAGGAGGAAGTCGAGGCACAGGGAAGGACTTTGTAATCTCGGGTTATTATAACTTGGCAATGGCACACCAGGGAGGTCCTGGAATTGTCATTGATGGCAGGGCTTCAGGAATGGGAGAGATCACCCTCTGATGGGGGTAATTTAGGTACATCCCTATTTGTAGAGATAAGAAAGAGTTAGATGACCTCTCGAGCACCCTCCCTTTAGAGGGATAGTTTCACAGATTCGCCAGTCAATCAACAAGTATTTATTAAGCATTTACTGTGTGCCAGGAACCGTGCTAAGCTTCTATTTGAGACTTCCAGGGATGAGGACCCTTTGCATGTGTCATCCGTTGCACCTCCCCTTGTCTCAAGAAGGTTCTATCAAAGATATAAGGGTTGGATCTGGGTGCGAATTGTAATAAGTCTGAGAATGCTGAACTGGTCCAGAAGATGACCACTTGTCCCCCTTTGCTATCCCGAGCAATAATAGGGCAGCTTTCAGTAGCGCTTTTTAGGTTTGCCTAGTGATCTCCTCGCAGGAATTCTCTGAGCACCAGTATTAATATGCCCATTTTACAGATGAAGCAGCTGAGACTCCGAGAACAGCGTAAACTTCCCACAGTCGCACGGCCAGGATGCCTCAGATGTGTGGCTCTCGCTCTGAGCCGGGCGTGCTTTCCACTCGGTCATAATTCTTCAATTCGGCTACTTGAAAATAATGATAATTGTTGTCGCTATTCAGTCATTTCAGTCTTGTCCGACTCTTTGTGACCCCATGTGGGGCTTTCTTGGCAAAGGGGCTGGAGTGGTTGGCCATTTCCCCTCTCCGGCTCATTTTACAGATGGGAAAACTGAAGCAATTGGGGTTAAGTGACTTGCCCAGGGTCACACACCTAGTTAAGTGTCTGAGGCTGAATTTGAATTCAGGTCCTCTGAAGCTTTTGAAGAATTATATACCAAGCTGGAAGGACTGAAATATATAGGTCCTCATGGAAAAGGAAATAAACATTTATAAAGCACCTCCTGTGTACCAGGCACTATACTAAGCGCTCCTCACAAATGTGATCTCATTGGATCCTCACAACAACCCTGGGAACTAGATGTTATTATTTTTTTTTGTAGGAGGGAAGGCAGGACAATTGGGGATAAGTGACTTGCCCAAGGTCACACAGCTAGTACATGTGTCAAGTGTCAGAGGCTGGATTTGAACTCAGGTCCTCCTGACTCCAGGACCAGTGTTCTACTCACTGCGCCACCTCGCTGCCCCACTAGGCACTATTACTATCCTCATTTTGCAGTTAAGGAAACTGAGAGAGACAAGGGTTAAGTGACTTGCCCAGGTCCACACAGCTTATAAGTTATTACAAATCAAGTACCTACCATGTTGCAGACACTGTGCTAAGTGTGCTAGGGATACAGAAAAAGGCAAAAGACAGTTTCTGTTACAATCTTATATTGGAGCCAACGTTAAGATGGAATTTGAACTCAGGTCTTCCTGATTCCAGAACTAGAGCTCTATCCCCTGTGCCACCCAGCTGCCGTCACGTATTTCAAGAGGACTTACACCATGGCTCATAGATAAACAAGTACTGGTTCTCAGGCAAGCGAGCCACCATCTACTATCACCGTTTGTTCCAGCATCATAGGCTCCACCACCAAAAACCTTATCAGAGGCCGAGCGGGTTTTTAATCTGAGGCTTCCAGGAGCCTCTCTGACACTGTCTTAGAGGACCTTTGGCGGTTAAAAACTGCTGATTCAGCACCGGTATCCCAGGCCTGCACTATTTACCAGACCAGGGAACTTGGAAGGGGAGAAGAGAATGCCCTGTGCTTGGGTCTCAGCTAAATAAAGAAGAAAGGAGCTGAACAGAGAATGTAATTCTTCACATCTTCTCTACTGAGGTTCCAGAAGAATTGAGTACTGAATACGTTTCCCCTAGGCCACCCAAGGGAGCATATTCTAGTCAGTTCCCAGGCTCACAAAAACTGATACATCTGAAACAAATAATTAGAGATATATATACAAACCAAGAAGCAAGACCAACAAGGTTAGGAAAATAAGACCACACAGAACCAACTGAATAATGAAAGTCCTCTCTACTAAAATCCTGTTCAGATGGCTTATTATGATGTAGAGGTAGCCCTGGGTTCTCCAACATGGAGCCCATAGAAAATAAACTCTTGTTTGTCCTTCCAAGCTGAAAAGGCAATGAGGATGGTTCTCTGAACAGACTACATCTGCTCCTCACGGAGTGGTTTAGTTAAGTATGGAGACACTCATCACCAGAAAATCTGCCACCAGATGAGTTTAGGAATGCAGAAGCGCCTTACCTAAGACTTAGAAGGGACCCCAGAGGGCATCTAGTGCAACACTACCTTCAATATCTCTGTGCCAGGCTTGTGATCTGTAGAAATAAATGGAAGCTACAGAGAAGCAGTCTTAGGTTTGATGTCAGGAAAAACTTCCTAACAAGTAGAACAATATGAAAGTGTAATTATTTGCTTTATGGCAGGTCTTCCAAGCAGATGTTGGATAACTACTTGTGAAAAATATTACAATATGGAGTAATTTTGGGGTATCGGTTGGCATAGATGATGGCTGAGGTCTCTCTCAACTTTTACTAGACCATTCATATAAGCGAAAAAAGGGGGGATATCTTTTCTTCTTTGACTGTGCTTATTTCTATTTTCCTAATTTAATTTTCTTATCTTTTTGCTATAGTTAACATTTCTAGAACTATATTAACTAGTTATAGTGATAACAATCATTCTTCCTTTCTCCTTGATCTTGTTGGAAAGGCTTCTAGTCTCTCTGTATATTAGTTGAGATTTGAAAGAAGCCAGGGAAGCCAGGAGGAGAAGATAGGGAGGGAGAGTATTCCAGGCATGAGAGGCAGCCAGTGAAAATGCAAGCCATCAGGAGATGGAGTGTCTTGTGAAAGGAACAGAAAGGAAGCCAGCGTCCATGGATTGTAGAGTACGTGGAGCACAGTAAAGTATAAAGGTAATACTGAGGATCAAACAAGATAACGTATGTAAAATGCTTTGCAAGCCTTAAAGTGCTATATAAATGTTAATTGTTATGATGATGATGATGAGGGCAGCTAGGTAGTACAGCAGATAGAGTGCTGAGCCTGAGTCAGGAAGATGCATCTTTCTGAGTTCAATTCTGGCCTCAGACACTTGCTAGCTGGGCAAGTCATTTAACCCTGTTTGCCTCAGTTTACTTATCTGTAAATTGAGCTGGAGAAGGAAATGACAAACCACTCCAATATCTCTGCCAAGAAAACCCCAAACAGGGTCACAAAGAGTAGATCTCGACTGAAACAACTCAACAACAGCAAAGATGATGATTAGAAAGGTAGGAAGGGCTTTAAAAGTCAATCAGAAGATTTTACATTTGATCTTGGAGGTAACAGGGAGCCACTGGAGTTTATTGAATCCTGGAGTAACATGCTCAGACACGTACTTTAGGAAGATTACTTTGAAAATGAAAGGAAGATGGACTGGAGTGGAAATAGACTTGAGGGAGGGAAATAAACCTGCAGGCTATTGTAATAGTTAAGAGGGAAGTGATGAGGGTCTACATCGAGATGCCATCAATGCCAGAGGAGAGAACAGGGTGAACACCAGAGATGTGGAAGAAGTAAGAACTTGGCAATAGGTTGACACTTGGGTTGTGAGCCTGGGTGACTGGTTAGCAGTGTCAAATGCTGCAGAGAGGTCAAGAAAGATAAAGATTTAGGAAAGGCCACTAGATGTGGTAGTTAAGAGACCACGGGCAATTGATGATGGTTTCAACTGAGTAAAGAGGTAGGAAGCCAGATTACAAAGGGTTAAGAGTGAGAGAAGGGAAATGGTAGGCAGTAAGAGTACACAGCTTTTATCAGAGTGTGACTATTCTAGGAAGGAAAGATCTAACACAAAAGCTAAATGGAATGGTAGCATTAGATGAGCATGTTTTTTAAGGAATGGGGAGATAAGATATTTTTGGTAGGTAGCAGGGAAGGACAGAAGAGATAGAGATAGATTCAAGATTAGATGGGGCTGATTATGAAGGGTCAATTGCCATAATGTTGACATTCTTGCTGTAAGGAAAACCAGAAGACTTTAAAAAATAGCTAAATGGAAGAAGAATGACTCACAGGTTCTCTTTAGAGATGAATTAAAGGGTTTGGGTTCGTCATGTACTCAAAGGAAACAAAAACATTTCATGGGGCACTTGGTCATCTTGCCTTGCAGTGTTTACAATGAGCAAAAGCAAACAGACCACAAAAAAAAAATAAATGCATAGGGACAAGCTAGCATCTCCAGCAAGGTAATCCTGAGAAATTATGTAAAGAAATTATATAAAGTAGAGAAATTCAATAAAAAGCTTCACAAATTCCCCCAAATTAAATCAACTTATGCTTTGATACATGGTTATTTCAATGTAATTTAGGTTTACATTTATTGACAATGAAAAACATGTTGGAAAAATATTATTCAGCATCAAGAAATGGAAGAGGTCAGATACTCAAAGACATAAACGCTTTTGACCTCAGTAGTCTCCTGTCTATATGTGCTCTAGGGAAGGAAGGAAACAAGCATTTATTAAGCATCTACAGGCACTGGGCTAGTTGTTCGGTTGTATTCAGTTGTATCCGATTCTTTGTGACCCCATTTGGGTTTGGTTTTTGTTTTTTTTTTTTTTTGCAAAGATACTGAAGTAGTTTACCATTTCCTTCTCTAGCTCACTGTATAGATGAGTAAACTGAGGCAGACAGGGTTAGGTGACTTGCCCAGGATCACATAGCTAGTAAGTATCTAAGGCCAAATTCGAACTCTGGTCTTCAGCCCAAAACTCTATCCTCCGGCCACTTAGCTGCCCTCACTATGCTAAGTGTGTCAACAGGCAAAAGTGCCTTACAGTTATTAGGCCATCTGATCTTGACAACCACCCTGGAAGATAAATGCTATTATTATCCTCACACAGTTGAGGAAGCTGAGGCAGAGAGTAGTTAAGTGACATGCCCAGGGTCACACAGCTAAGAAGTAAGTGTCCAAAGTTGGATTTCATCTCAGTTCTTCCTAACACCCTCTATTCACTACACCACCCAACTGCTAAGATGATAGTTGGAAGATGTTGGACATGGAGAGTACTAAATACCATCCTAAGAAATGAAATTGGATATATCTTAACGGACAGGAAATGAGGTTACTAACACAGGATGAAGAGTCATTTCAGAGTCAGCAGTGTGTCTACAATCAGATCAGCATCTAGTTAGAGCAAAGGTCAAAATTATAAAAATTATAACCTAATTAGAAGAAAGGATAGATGAGGAGGCACTGTAATTACAGCCGTTCCAACCAGAGCTGTTTAAACTGGCTGCCACTTGCGGGAAACAGAAAAAAACAGCCATTGACTCTACAACCATTTCTTAGGGAAGGTTGAGGGATGCAAAGCTGCTCTCACAATGGAGAAAACCAACTAGTTTACTCACCACCTCAATTGACAAATGCCAACATTTCTTTTTTCACCAACAGGTGAGCAAGGCAGCCATGGGTAAGACTACTGTAGAGAGATACAAGTTCATTTGCAAAACAGTAAGCTAAAGTTTGACAGGCAATTAAGACCTAACCAAACAGAAACAAAGAGCAGTTGATAGAAAAATAATCCTTCAAAAAGTGTGGTTTAGGATTTATCAATCCATTAAACTCAGATTCCAATCCAGGTCTTTAGACTTCAAGTCCAATGTTTTTTACACTATGCCATGCTCCCTTTAAGTTTTAGGTGCCTGATTCTTCTATTCTGGAGTTTCTCCAAAGTTTAACTTAACATCTATCCTCCCTGGTCTCAAACATTCATCCAGATGAAGAAGCCTGGAACTGTGCCTCAGTTACTCCCCAAAAGGAGAAAAGCAATGAGGGCACTAATCCACTTTCCCTCCCAAAGTCAAACAGAGATAACAGGAGATCATTTCAAGATGAAATAGAAAGAGGAAAAGTCTTTAAGGATTTTTGCAAGAAATTTTTCTCACCACCACTGATGGACCCTACTATCACAGTTCTGAACATGCTGCTTAAAGAAGTGGAAATGGCATTGAAGAATACAAAGATGGGAGAAACAACTGGATTAGACCAAGTATATCTAAAGAAGGTTCATCCAGGATGCAACAAAATTTTGAGAGTTTTAAAAGTATCTGAAGGAAAAACCTGAAAAGATTTAAATGAATTGATGCCAAATGAAGTGAACAGAACCAGGAGAATGTTGGATGCAGCAACAGCAAGATTGTACAATGAAGACCTGTGAATGACTTAGCTATTCTCAGGAATACAAATGATCTAAGACAATCCCAAAGGACTAATGATGAAGCATACTATCCGCCTCCAGAGAAAGAACTGATGTTGTCTGAATACATAATGAACCATGCTATTTTTCACTTTTTTCTCTCATTCTTTTTCTTTTATTCAAGTCTTCTGGTACAAAATGACTAATATGGAAATGTTTTGCATGATGTATAACCTATACCTGATTGCTTGCCATTTCAAGGAGGGGAAAGGGGACAGAGGGAGGGAGGGATAGAATTTTGAACTCAGACTTAAAGAAAATGTTTAAAAAATTGTTCCAACATGTAATTGGGGGAAAATTTTATATAGATATAGATATGCACGCGTATATGCATGTATATATGTGTGTGTGCATATATATATATATATATATATATATATATATATACATATAAACACCTGAAAAAAGAATATCTGAAGGAAATGAAGACACTAACAGTGTAGAAGAAAAAAGGCCCTTTTCCATGATGAGGTTATTAGAAGGAAATAGGCAAGTTTTCGCAAGCAGCTTTCCAGAGTAGACCACATCTTTGCTATTACATGATTGATCAAAAGGTAAAGAGAATCTAAGGTCCTGTTGTTTCTTATTTGTTGGTTATTAAAAAGCATTGGATTTGGTAGCGCAAAAGGCATAATTTTGCCAAAATACAGAAGATTCCTTGAAAGAGATATCCGCAAAGATAAGCTTCTGATGATTAAAATCAAGCACAGGATAAAATAGAGAGATGTGCTTGTCGATAGTATTTGTCACTATCATAGAAGAGATCAGGTACAAAATCCAAGTCAGAGGCATCTCCTTTGGATGGTGAGGTCCTCTAGATGCTCCTGCTCGTTAACAGTGGACTGACAGAATCAAGCCGCGGAATATCGGGTCTTCTAAATGAGATCCATAATCCCTGAAAAGAGTGTGGCTCAACTAGAAAAAAAAAATTAAGTGGATATAGAATCCCTGTTACCTAGAATATGACATGCACTTGAATGGACAAGTTGTAGCATCTAGTTATCTATCTTGGAGAGACATTGCAAACAGACAATGAGCTTGGCCTAAAATTTAACAGAAAGAGATCCAACTAGATTGCATTTGGGAAACTTCAAAGTTCCTTTAATGACTACAAGCTTCTTCCTGAAACTACAACAACAAAAAGACCTATCTTTTTTTTAACACAAATGTTCTTTTGATAATGTTGAGTTACTGCAACTAATGGCACACTATAGTCTCTAAAGAATTAAGCTGAAGATCCCCCAAAGGGCAATAGAGAGGCACATGGTAGGTATGACATGGCTATCACATATTACAAACAGGAAATTACACAGGAGAAGCAGTATAAAGGATATTGATGGAAAGAATTCTCCCATAGTGAGAAAGAGGGATAGCTAATTGATAGCTCTCATACTTCATTTACCTTCACATTACTGAGAGGACATAAGTAAAGGCCCCAGTACATTAGGCAGACATCTTGTGATAAACTTATGAGAGGACATGGATGAAACTTGCATAGATATGGCAAGAATATATGGGCTGAAATCTGTATCACTGGAGAGAATTCCCACGTTAGTGAAATCACAGATTGATTTAAGTAAATAATCTCATATAACTTAAGTAAAATTTAAGTAAATAAACTCATTATTGGACTATACGGCTATAAGTCACTAAATACTATGACCTCAGAAGAATCAACACTTCAGGTGATATAAAGGGCACTGGAAAGATGCCATATGTTGTAAAAAGGCTTCAGGATATTATAAAGTTGTGTGTTAAAAGTAGCATAAGAAACATGTACAGCTGGAGGAGGAGAGGGGAGTAATGGGAATAAATTAGATACTTTTAAAATAAGATCAGGAAAAAAGCAAGGATTTCTTTGCCACTACTATTTCATATAGTTCTAGAAATGCAAGCTATAGCAATAAGACAAGAAATAGAAATTGAGGGAATAAGAATGAGTAAAGAGGAAACAAATTTATCACTTTTGCAGAGAATATAATATTTTGCTTAGAGAATCCTAGAGAGTCAACTAAAAATTAGTTGAAATAATGAATAATTTCATCAAAGTTGCAAGATAGAAAATAAAATCTATGTCATTAGTATGCTTACTATTATCAAGAAAATTCAGCAGGAAAAGATAGAGAAATTCCATTTAAAATAACTTCAAAATATGTAAAATAGGGAGTCTACCTAACAAGACACACATACACAGAAACTATGAATACAACTACAAAATACTTTTTTTCAGAAATATATATCTAAATAATTGCAGAAGTATTAATTGTCCATGGGTAGACTGAGCCAACATTATAAAAATGACAAGACTATCTAAATTGCTTTACTAATTCAGTACCATACCCATTAAACTACCAAAGAATTACTTTATAGAGCTAGGGGAAAAAAACAACAACAATAAAATTCAGCTGAAGGAACAAAAGGTCAGGAATCTCAAGGTAAATAATGAAAAAAGGTGAGAAGGAAGAAGATCTGGTGGTACTAGATCTCAAATTACTACAAAGCAATAATCATCAAAATTATTTTATACTCTGTTAAGAAATAGAGAGGTCAATAAGTGGGACAGATTAGTTAACACAGCAACACAGTAGCCCAGCATTGATAAACACAAAGACCTCAGATACCAGGGTAAGAATTCATTATTAGATAGAATTCAAGTGAAAACTGGAAAGTAGTCTGGCAAAAACTAGGGACAAGCTAACTACTCTTTTACAAAGATAAGCTTCAAATGGAAGCATGAATGACACAGACATAAATGGTGACATTATAAACAAATTAGAGTAGCTTAGGAGAAATTACCTTTCAGATCTATGGATATGAGAAGAGTTTGTGACCTCAATAAAAAGATAGAGTAGATCACAGAAGATAAAATGGACAATTTTGATGACATAAAATTAAAAAGGTTTTGCCAAACAGAACCAATGTGTCTAAAACTAAAAGGGGAGGTGGGGAGACTTTCAAGCAATTTTCTCTGATAAAGGTCTCATTTCCAGGATAAATAAGGAAATGATTTGAATTTATAAGATAAGAATAAGAGCCATTCCACAAGTGATAAATGGCTAAAGGATAAGGATAGGCAGTTTCTAAGAAAGAAATCCAAGCCCTCAGTAGCCATATAAAAATATGCTCCAAATCAGCAATAATTAGAGAAATGAAAATTGAAGCAATGCTGAACTTCCATGTCACACAGAACAGATTAGAAAACTTGACAAAACTGGAAAATGACAAATGCTGGAGAGGTTGTGAGAAAACGGGTATATTAATGCACTTTTGGTAGGTCCGTGAATTGATGCAGCCATTCTGGAAGGCAAATTAGAACTATGTCTCAAAAGTTACTGCATTATTCATACCCTTTGATCCAGAGATACTACTATTACTAACATTATAACCCCAAAGAGATCAAGGAAAGAGGAAAGGACCCACATGTATACAAAGATCATCATAGCGCCTGTTTTTATGGTAGTAAAAAATCTGGAAACTAATGGCATGCCCATTAATTGGAGAATGATTGAATTGTGAACATATTATTATGCCATAAGAAGAACCTAAGAAGATTTGTACAAACTAATAAGAGAGTAAAGTGAGCATAACTGGGAGAAAAAAAATGTATACAATAACAACAACATTATAAAGACAAACAACTCTGAAAGACATGAGAACTCTGATCAATGCAATAACCAACCACAATTCCAGAGAACTAATGATGAAGGATGCTACCCACCTACTGACTGAATGTGTGATGGACTCAGGGTGTAGATTAAGACATATTTTTTTCGTTTTACCTGACTGTGAATATTTGTTGGAAGTGTTTTTTTTTTGTTCACTGAGGGCAAATGGGGACACCCATTTTTCTTCATTGAAAAGGGAAAATTAAGTTTAAAAGGAAAAAACATTTTATACTCTTAAAAAAAAGTAGTAGATGAGTAATTTAATTAGAGGAGAGATAAAATATGGACAGTCTGAGTTCTGCACTGGATTCACAAAGTATGAAAACTAGAAGAAGGCTCTGGCAAACTGGGTGTGTCTTCTATGAAGACTTTACAGGAAGACATGCATAAGAATCAAATAAGATAATAAGTGAGTGAGACAGTGTGGTACACTAGAGTGATTATTGGCTCAGAAAGTCAGAGGACCTGAGATCCAATCTTGCCTCTGGAAGTTATGACTTGTGGGTCCTAGATTAACCATCCTTAGAATTTACATCTAGAAGGGGTCTTAGGCAAGGATCTAGTAAGGTATTTCTTTCATTTTAAAGATAAGAAGACAGACCTAGAGAAGGAAAGTGAGTAGCCCAAAGTCCACAAATAATAAATAGCATGGACAGGACTCCACCCAAGGAACACCCTCCTCCAATACGGAATCCCCATTTGTCCCTTCTCACTATGCTGCCTTCTAATACACCAATGAAATCTATCCAAGTTTCATAATAAAAAGATACCAATCATGAAAAATAAGACATCTGGCCGCTTCCCCTGCTCTGAAGGCTTAAAAGAGGATAATTGGTAGTAGGACAGACAAAATTTTCCCAATCTTAACCCCTGTTTCCACATCTAGAAAAAGGTAAAGTTGGTGAGCTGGCTATTCCTAATTTGTGTTACATATCAACATAATAGGAGACTAGGAATAGAAGACCTGAGCTCAAGCATCACCTCTGCTATTTCCTAGTTCTGTGAGGTCCAAAAAAAAAGAAAAAGATTTTATTTCCCTGATACTCAGTTTCCCAATCCATCCAAAGAAAGCAATAATACTTTCCCCATTTACGTGGTGGAATTTTCTTATAGGACTCAAAGGAGAGACTAAGTATAAAGCTGTAACCCATTGTTAGGACAACTATTACTCATGGGATTCAGGGACAGAAGGTTCAAAATGAAAGTGGGACCAGGCCTTTAAGTAATGAGGTCTTTCTGAGTAGTCACTCAGGTCTTGTTTTGTTTTTTTTTTTTTAAGTATATATCCATGAAATAAGAAAATGTTCCATTAACAAATGAATCTCCATGGATCTTGAGGCCAGCTTTTTCCTTGTGTTCCCTGTAGTCACCTAGTTCTAGCTGTACAATGGAAGAGAGTTACTTATTAGTAGCTATAACATTCTAGGAATCTATAAACGAATCATGGATAAAATTCACAGTTAATACCTTCCTTCATCTTCCCATCACAGAATAAACTGCTGAACTCCAACTGGTAAACTTAGTTATTTGTAAACTTTCCTCATCCCTCCCCCCTTACTAGAGTATTAGCTTCCTGAGAACAGAAACTGTCCCTGTATACCCAATGGCTTAGTACAGTGAGTAGGCCCTGGATGTATTTGCAGCTTCTCAGATGGTTTAATCCCTAGCACAGAACAAGTTTTGAATGAGATTGAAGAGTCCTAATATAAGCCCATGTCACCCTTACATGCCTGGGCATCTTTCCCTCCCCACACTCCTACCAGGAGCTTGGCCAGGACAAGTCTAAACATGCTTGGAGGCCACCCAAACACAGGTCAGAGACCTGGCTCTCAAAGCTTATTAAAATAAGACCCTAACGTTCAGGGACAAGAAGATAGTCTTCAGTGTTCAGTCTCCCATGCACACAAACTACCCCAATCTGCTATCCATTCTCTATCTCCAAAAATACAGTGTTTAACAGGACCAGGATGTCAAGGGAACAGAAGGGGGATGACTGGACCAAGGAGAGGATGGGCCTTGGGCGTGAAGAGCCCAGCCTCTCTGCTGGCCATCTACTTTCCAAGGAAGTCTACATAATGAGACCCTATCAGAAGGGAAATCTCTTAAATAACCTTATATACTATGAACTTTTGTTTTAGAACAGCAACATCCTAAGTTGTATACAACAGAGTAGGGTCGGTAGGGAACAGGCTTCCACTCTATGCCAGCCCTGGGCTAAGTGCTTTACAAATATTCTCGTTTGGGAAAGGCACTTGACTTGGAAGACAGAAGAGTAAGTTCCAATCTCAGCTTCGATTTACTTCGTAATAACCTTGGGCAAGTCCCTGCTTTATGTTCCTCATCTCCAAAATGGTGGACAGTGACCCTAGTATATTTCACAGTGAAGGGCAAATTTGGAAAGTATAAGGCTTGAACTGCATCCCATTTCATAAATGTTTGCTATTGCTGCTTATGATAAAAATCACACTAAGAGCTCACACCTAGGTGATGCTTTATGGTCTGCATGTCACCTTAAATACATTAGCTTGTTTGAGCCTTAAAAAAATGGCTACTGTGGATATCATTATTATTCCTAGTTTACAAATGAGGAAATTGAGGCATGGAGAAGTTAAACCACTTGCCCAGAAAGTAGGAAGTAGGTGTTCAAAGTGGGGCAGAAGATTGTTCCCAGGAAAGCAGATTGAATAAAAATCTAAAGATTAGCTTACATCCCAACCCAATGTCTTATGAAGTATCCTACTCTTTCACATTTCTTTTGGGTGTAATGCACCTCCAGGAAAAAATTTGAGGCCTGAGGGAAAGGGTAGGGACCAAAGGAAGGCTGGGAACTTAAATTTGTCTACACCACACAACTAGAACAGCTACATTTTTATTAAAGTAACAAAAAAAAGTGTACATTTATCAATAGAGCTGTACATTCTTTCATATAAAAACACTATACAATATACAATTAGTAACCTTTGTCCCCTCTGTCAGAATAGCTTACAAACTCACTACCATGTTTGATTTAATATGAGAGCCAGTCCTGCTCAACAGTCCAGCTCTGAGATCTTGTTTTTCAAAAGTACATATTAAAGAAGAAAAGAGAGAAAATATTGAAGAGACCACAAACGGCAGGGTCCTGTGTGCAGTCAGGGGCAAGGACATAGTCCACGGTGATTCACAGCGGTTCGTTGTTTTTACCCACCCCACAGGTCAAGGAATCAATTCCCTGCTCTGAAGGGGGAAGAATTAACTTTCAATTAAAATTAATACTTGAACCAGGGTCTAGGAGCTGGCACAAAATTTGGTGCAGTCACAAAGGGGGAAGGACTAGAATGAAAAAGTAGAAAGTGTTTGGTATTAGCACCTTATGAATCAGGGCATAGAGCAGCTTGGGAAATCCAAAGGGAAAAAGAAAGCCGGGGAGACACTTCCACAGAAGGGGATGGGGAGGAGGGGAGAGAGATTCTTTACTAAGCTCTAGCAACAACAGGAGCTTAACCAAGCTGACCAGATGCTCCAGCTGTGTCCATCCCAGGGTGTTCTGATCAGGGATACCTGAAGTCTTCTCAACCCTCCCCCTCACTCCCATGAGCAGGTTGGGGAGGAGAGGGAAGGGATATTCTTTTCTAGTGCAGCACTTTTCTATTTCTCCCCAACCAAGAACAGTCAATATTGCACAATTCTACTAACGGATTGGAGTCACATTTAGAGAAAGACACTCCTCTTCCACCACCAGGCACTCAGTGCCAAGGAGAAGTAAATGCCCAAAGGTTTGTTTTTAGAGGCAGCCTGAGAACAATGCCAAGGCCTGTAGAAACTGGGGCTCAGGCAAGAGGTGCCCTCAAAACAAACTAGCCAACTGGAGCCCAGAGGGCCTCCGGGGGAGTGATTCATCTTAAATGCCCTTAAGAGGGCTGGAGAATCATTCCACCACCAGGCCACTCTGAGTTGCAGGAGGCCATATTGCACAAGGCTTGAGAACTTTTGTCCTAAAATGATGGGAGCAGCTCTAGTGACAGCCCAACAACAAGGAGGGGGAGAGAATGGGGAGATTTGTGCTTTGAAAAGACTTGTCATAAAAGTCCTGAAGTTCCCTGTAGCTTTTGAGTTCACCTTTCAAAGGGATAATGGCAGCATCATCAGGACTTTTTTGTGGTTCCCTAAGTAGGGCAGTAGACAAGGCTGCCAGTCCAAAGAGCACTCCCCATCGAGAGCACTCTGGGCCCTAGCCTTCCGTTACAAATCATCCCCTTGAGAATTCAGTATACACACATATACATACATAGAGCAGCATAAAGCAACACGGAGATTTTGTGCAGGTTTCCTTACCCTTCTTCTATTCTATTCCAGACCCTCCATCACCAAAAAAATCTAAATAAAAATAAAAACCCCAAAGCCTTAGAAATCACAGTTGAGATGTCAAAACCTTCCAGACCCTGAGGATATTATCAGGACAATTTCAAGAAAAGTTGATCCAGGCAGGAGGAATAAGGAAGCTGCCCTTTTGTTTCCTGCCCATGATCTCATCAGAGGGGGAAAAAAGAGAAGAGAAAAAAAAAGGAAAGATAGGCAACATAGTATTTCAAAAGTTTAGGCTTGAATGCCCCTTAGCAAAGGAGGATCAGGTTCCTGGAACCCTGGCTGTGGGTATAGGAGGCTATAAATTGAAATTTTCCTGTACCCTTCTCTCATCCAGGGTAGACCCTGATCTTCCTCATTCACAGTTGCTAACCACAGATGTTCTCATTTTCCCTGGGGTGCTGACCAGGCTCCTACCCTATACCCTCCCCAACTCCACCATCACCTCCATCCTGGCAAGTCCACACACCTAAACTGCTACCTCTCCCACTGGCAGATACTGGGTTCAAGACACTCAGGCTTACAACATTTCTTTCCAAAGGCACCAAAGGAGACCACTTCCAAGCAGCTCCCACTAAGGATTTTTTTTCTTAAAAAAAAATTTTGGTTTTTTTCCCCCTCTTTTCTAAAAAAAATATATATAAATAACTCTTCATTTAAAAATATGATTCCCCAAGTTGAGGTATGCAGTAGCCTGTTGTCACGGCTGAACGAATACAGTAGATTGCTGGGGGTGTGGGGGGGCAGTAGTAGGGGTCTTAACTGGAGACCGCCATCACATAGTTCTTTGAGGGGCTGCTCCGGCCTAACATAATTTGGTTCTTGCAAGTGAGGAGTCCGTAAGAGGATGGAGCGGGCCCTTCCTCATAGAGGACACAAATTGATCCATCTTCCCCAATTCGGTAGGACACTTCATAGGGGTCTACCCAAAGGGTCAACTCGCTGGGCAGCAGGCGGTATAGCTGAGGCAGGCTGAGTCCAATCTGCCTGGCTACCTTGCTGATGATGGGATCCATCTTGTGGTTGATTCGGATGCAGCGGTAGCCTGAACCTTTGGATGGTTTTTCTGGGAACCAGTGATGTTTGTAGTGCTCTGTGGAGGGAAACAGGGAGATTCTCTGGTTAATTCAAGTCAGGCTGGCACAGGCTGTGTTAAGAGCATAGCTAGGATGGCCATGAATTAAATGCGCAGGCAAAGGGAAGGAAGCCTAAGCAACTTTATAAGCATACTTTATCACTAAGCAATTGCAAGTGTCTTCAGTCCCCGAGGGGCCGGAAAATGTAGCCATCCTGACAAAAAACTCAGGAAAGGATGCATCGGAGGAAACTTTCTTGCAGTGTTCACCCTGGTGGCAGTGGTGGGATTGATGTTTTAGCATGCCCGGGTTTGGCTTCTAGGAGCCCCAGGGGCAGGCAACTCACAGACCAGAAGGCAAGATACTCGATTCCAACTCAGTTGCTATAACATTATGGGATTATGGAGCAAATCACCTGCCTTCTGTGTACTCTGTGATTCTCACCGGAAAACTATAGCATTATATCTCCCAAGGCTTATAACCAGAAAAATCCTCTGCCAACGGACACGGAAATCAAAACGCTAGGGCCTTGGCTTCAGACTTGTTTTGAGAAAACAGTCGCAGCCCCGAAGGAGCCAGTTCACAACAGCTGGTAACCCGGCCAGATCCTTCTTACTAATTCCGGTCTCTCCCACCCCCACAATCAGGGACCTCCCGGAAAGTGGGCTTCCAGACAAGGCTGGACACCTTCATAACCGAGGGTAGAAGGAAGATGTTTCAAGGGGAACCGAAAAGAAGCCGAAGAGAAACTCCAGCTGAAACTCAGTAGCTCCCAAGTCTGCCCAAAGCCCGAGTTTTAAGGTTTTGTGTAACCATTAAAGAAAAGTGGCTGTGTATCTCTGATGTCTGAAAGGATTCAGGCAGGGACAAGGTATTGTGCCCCACCACAGGCTCCGTGGTCAGCATCCCGCAGCCACTGCGGTCCCCCTCCACCCTCCCTTCTCTTCCTCCTCCTGCGAAATGATAATACTAATATTCCTCACCACTCTCATCTCTCCACTGTAGAACAATAATATTAATAACACATTTCTGTAATACTTTGAGGTCGGATTACGCAAACTGGGCACTTGGGGAAAACATTGGCACCTCGGCGGTACGAGAAAGTGTCGGCCGGGGTGGATGTAATGGGGTAGGATGTTGGCACTGCCCGATGATAGGGGGGACAGTTTAGGGCGGGTGGGACTGGAAGGGGGTTGGAACCTCTCTGAATATGCCCACCTGTGAGTGCCTCTTGAAGGGCCCCGCTGAAAACTTGCAGCCTCTGTTCGCTTACACAGCCCCGGGTCCTCAACAGACTGGAGAGGAAACCCACGGCGGCGGCGATCTCCGGGTGCATGTCGGCTCTCTTCCCGGTCCAGCGGGTCTGGCTCATCTCGGGCGCACTGTCTTCGAGAGTGGCGGCGGGGGTGGTGAAGCCGGTCCCAGCGGCAGCGGGATGGGGAGAGTTCTCCAGGCTGGACCAGCCACTACTCTGGGGACTCCGGCTGAGTTGACTTGCAGACCGTCCGCGCCACCGCTGCTCCTGCTCTGCCCAGACTTGTAGCCAGTCTCTTCCTTTCATAGCCTTGGCGAGGGAGGGGGAGACGGCGGCGGCGTCTATTGGCCTTCGTGGGGCAGGGCCAGCCTTCGCCTCGCATCCTGCACTCCACCCCCTTCGGCCGCCTCCGCCTCCTCCGGCGCTTATGTCATCCTGGAGTGACGTCAGTGCTGGGAACCAGAGCTGGGGCTGGAGACCGGAGGAAGAGGGAAGGAGTGAGGGGAGGGAACCTAGGGTAACCCGGAGTAAGTAACCCGGAGAGAAAGCAAGAATATAACCGGAAGAGAGGAGGGACACAAAGAGAGGGGGCGGAGAGGGAGAGGGAGATACAGAGAAGGGTAATGTACCTGGATCCCTTCCTAGAATGTCTTCCTCTCTTCACTTATCTAAAACCTCCCCATCCTTCAGAGTACCCAACTCTCCTTTACCCTGAACACCCATACTGAAGAGTGATGTTCCAAAAATCCCCTGGGACGTTCCCCTGCTCAAAGATCACCAGTTGTTGTTAATTGACTGTAGACTAAAGTACCACCTCCTGGTATACAAGGTTCCCTACATCTGGTCCCAGCCTACCTGTGTAGCATCTATCTCCCCTATCCTTCACTGTGGCCGAACTGGCTGAGGACAGATGGACCTCAACAGAAAAGATTGTCTTTTTTTTTTTCAACTCCCTACTTCAGTTACATTCAAACAAGCCTTTCAAGTTACTCTTTCCAAACCTTTGTTTACTACTCAATCAATAAACAATTATCAAGTGACTATTATAAGCTAGGAGCACAATGGTAGGGTACCATGGCTACAGAAACACAAATGGACCCTTCCTTATCCTCAGGGAGCTATCATTCTAGATCAGGAGACAACATGCACAATGCAATCTCCTAATTTAGAATGCCCTCCCCAAATCCTTTAGAATCATGAATATAAACACAGATTTTTTTTTCAACCTCCTCCATTTTACAGAATAAGAAACCAAGGCTCATCCAGGCAACAAAGAGTAAAACCAGGATTTGAATGTATTTTGTACTCCACCCCAGCACTTCGTATGGTGCTTTGCAGAAATTATTTTTTGAATGAATGAATGAAATAGGTTTTGCATTAAATTGGTGTAAAAAAGAAGGAAGAGAGAAACCGAGGAGAAAGAAAAAGAAAGAGGACTGAACACTATGGGAGCATTTACCGTGCTGGTGTGGTGTCACGGAATGAGTATTGTTTGGGTTGTTCAGAAAACCACATTTGAATCCTGGCTCAGTTATTTACAATCTGTATGCCCACAGTCAAGTTACTTCTCTCTCTTCCTCAGTTTCCTCCTCAGTAAAATGACAATGTGAGTCTAGATGCTCTCTTGGGACTCTTTGAACATTTAGAGCCTATTATGCTGTGATTTTAGATTCCATCAACTTCCATGAGCTCTTCCAACTTACACCATAGCTCACTAGCCTCACAATTTAGACATTTCAATAGATGGTTTCTTATTTGATCTTTACAACAACCTGGAGTTCTTCTCCCCTTCTTACAGAAGGGGAAATTGAAGCCCATACAGTTTAAGTGATTTACCTGAGATATTACAGCTCATTAACAACCCTCCCCACACACTTAGTTAACTGACATCTAACTGAAACCTGTCACTTTTATAAAGTGGATGAATAATATTCACTTTAGTCAATCAGTTACTAAACATTTATTAAGCACCTTATATGTGCCAGGCACTATGCTAAATGCTGGGGATGCAAACAAAGGCGAAATATAGTTCCCACTCTCAAAAACTCACCATCTAATGTGAGAGACAATATGCAAATGACTGTGTACAAATAATCGATCTGTGGGCTAGATTGGAGATAATCCACAGATTTACTCTGGGCTAAGGATTCACCTTTGGTCTCTTGAAGCCCCTTGCATGGCTTTGCTATATATTGACTCACCAGTGGGGCTTATGTCACCTGCATATGTTGTATGACCAGGGTAGATTTTTTGTGAGTAGGGGTGAGACAAGACGTTATGGCCCAAGAGTGTTGCCATGAGACAGATGTTTCAAAAAGAGGGATAGTGTGTTCAGGTGAATTGGACTCCACTCCCCTCACAGAACTTTTATGGAAAATTCCACTATCGAAGAGTTACTATTATTAAAAATAAAACATCGAATGCCTACAACTATACACACAGTGACCATATGGCCCAGATTTTCTAGAAGAGTAAACTTTTCAAAGGTTCAAAATTCAGCTAGAGCTGAAGAGAGACCTTTGAGATCATAAAAGGCAACCCTCCCATTCTATAGATGATGCAACTTAGTCTTAAAGAAGCTATTCTGTCCTTTTGTTTGTAAACTTTCAAAATATCTTGGAAGTTAGAAACATTTCAACAAGTAATTACTGAATGAACCAAATCAGTTAAAAGAAAACACAGTAAGCTATACTCAATTTGCTAAAGATTAAGAGCCATAAAAGCAAGTGTATCACAGGCTGAAGAAACATTGTAATTATACCTGAATAAGTTCACGTATTATGTCCCTGGTGTGTTTGTATGTGGCAAGCATGTTGCTGATGGCATAGCTCTGGTTGATGGCTGGACTGACTGACATATTTCTGTTGTCCTGTCTAAGAGTACTCTTTCCCATGTTAATACAAGGAGGGTACCGTTGTTTCCATTTCTTTGGAGGAGAGATTCTTTCTTTGTATTCCCAGTGTCTGGCACATAGAAGGTGCTTAATAAATGCTCATTAACTGCAGCAAAGTAATAACGACCCTCTGGGATATAATAATGATAATAACTATAGCTAACATTTATATAGTGTGAAAACCAAGATTCAGAAGTTAAGTAACTTGTCCGAGGCCGCCCAGCTGGTATGTAACGAGCACGGACCCAAACCTAGGTCTTTGGATTCTGGTGTTCTTTCCATGACAAACTGATAACTAAGTATGATTTAATTTGTATGTTTTTATAAGACTTTTCATGTAACTGAGTTCTCAAATTAACATGTTGATACAAATACAAGGAGCTTAAATTCTAATGGCAGAAGATAACACAGGGGAGGGATGAAGGTATCTAGAATGGGGTCATGGTTTTGAAGATCAGAAAAAAGATAGGAACAAGGCCAAGATGGTAAGAATGGGGGCAGCTAGGTGGCACAGTGAGTAGAGCACCGGCCCTGGAGTCAGGAGGACCCGAGTTCAAATTCGACCTCAGACGCTCTACACATGTACTAGTTGTGTGACCCCTTGGGCAAGTCATTTAACCTCAATTGCCCTGCCCAAAAAAAACCCCCAAAAACAAAAAACCAGGATGGTAAGAATGAAGGCAGGCTGACCTGGGCCCGTCCACAAAATGGAGGCTCCAGAGGGACTCATCAATAGGAGAAGTCCGAGTGACCCTTGTGGAAGGCTATATCAGGATGAGTAAGAAGCTCCAGGTCTTGATGAAGTTCTAGGATGAGTAATCCATAGAGAGGATTATGACTTTGAAGTTCAGAGAAAGTCAGGAATAAAGGCTAGGATGGTCTCTGACCTCTAGAATTCACAATCTAGTGGGAAAGGTATGACAAATACATAAACAGTACAAAATGGCATAGAATAACTGCCAGGTAAGTGGCATAAATAGATCATAAATGTTATAGGTTGAGAAAGCAGGCTGAAATGATGAGACAGGGATCAGCCCCACTCACTATACCACCTATATTCTCCTTGTCTTGTGGCTTTTTCACCTGTCTGATGCTGGATAGTGTGCTCACTCGTAGAGTTCCCTTTTCAAAGCACCTCTGGGAGATCTCAAACCAGCGTTGTAGAAATACTCAGATGAAACTGAGCCCTCCTCTCTCATGATTGGTTCCTAGTGTGGGAACGATATACAAATTATTGGCCATTATTCTCTGTTTGACATTCAAAGCCCTTCCTAACCTAGCCCCACCACTGACCTTTCCAGTCTTCTTATTCTTAATTCCCCAACTCTTATTCTTTGATCCAATTACACCGGTCTTCTGTCTGTTGCATGGACAAGACATTTCATCTCTGGGCTGAGGGCATTTTCTCCGGCTGACTCTCATGCTTGGAAAGATTTTCGTTTTCCACTCCAACTACTGACCTCCCTAACTTCCTTTAAATCCCAACTAAAATCCCATCTTCTCCAGGAAGCCTTTTTCTCTTAATTCTAGTGCCTTCTCTCTCTTAATTATTTCCTATTTATCCTGTATATAACTTGTTTTCTACATATTTGCTTTCATGTTATCTCCCCCTTTAGATTATAAACACCTTGAGGGCGGGGACTGTCTTTTGCCTACTTTATTTTTTTAAATGTCCAGCACTTAGCACAGTGTCAGGCATGTAGTAGGTGCTTAATAAATATTTGCTGAATTGAATTGAAGATGTGGCCAGCGCCATATTTTGTGTTTCTAGGAACTCAGCTGAGTTCTTGGGGTTAACTCCAAGTTCTCTTGCTATACTTAGAGACCTGAGAGTTGGTGAAACCTGGTCCTCAGGCAAAGGTTGTATTGAAATATTCTGGGAAGATGATGTCAACTCCCTCTGACACTGGAGCCAGCTGCTGCAGAGCTCCTGTGATTCTCACATTTGAACGTATGTGCCTTTGAGTTATGTCTGTACATGTTTGTGTGCTTGGGCATGGCAGTGCGTTGAGGAGGTTGTGGATGTATGTCTACGGGAAGCTGTCATGGGGAGGGGTGGCAATATGACTCTGTCTTTGTGGATTTGGTATATGTTGACATTTCGGAGTTTGTGTGTGTTTGGACTCAGGGACTTGGGGTGTATCTGTGTTGGGTCTGGGTGCTTTGATCTTGATGCTTTTTTTACACCTCCTTAATGCTGCACCTGCCCCTTCTGTCCTTCGGTGATAAGAGACATCAGTACCTCACTAAGGAGGACCAGCAGCCAGTCTTCCCTCTGCTTCTGGAGTAGGAAACAAGCTTAAGTAGATTCATTCAAGACTTCCCACAACTATGCCGCAGGCACTTTTAAGCCCCTCCTATCCCACCTTCTTCCCACCCTCGCCCTGGGGGCCCTCGCTCCTCAAAAAAAACACACCTTTTAAGGTCAAAATATGTTTTTTTCTCTGACTTCCCTATTTCTATTAAGCCCAGTCTTGAAGACTTAGAAACTCAGTGACCTTTGACTCTTACCTTTCTGTCATCTCCAATGTCCCATTAGTCACCTGTCATAGACATTCTTACTCTGAAATATCTCCAGCATCCATGCCTTTCTAGGACCTCCCTAATTCAGACTCTCTTTACCTCTCTCCTCTGTACTACTGAAATGGACTTTTTCTCTCCATCCTTCCCCAGTCCATCACAGGGTGGTCATGAGGGTGGAATGAGATTGTGCATTTAAAGTTCTTTGCAAACCTTAAAATAGTCAGCAAAGTTTCTCTCTCTCTCTCTCTCTCTCTCTCTCTCTCTCTCTCTCTCTCTCTCTCTCTCTCTCTCTTTCTCTCTCTCTCTCTCTCTCTCTCTCTCTCTCTCTCTCTCTCTCTCTCCCCTCTCTCCTCTCTCTCTGCTCTCTCTCTCTGCTGTCCATCTCTCTCTCTCTTTCTCTCTGACCCCCCCCCCCCATTTCTCTCCTCTCTGGGGCTATCTCTTTCTCTCTGCCTCTGCCTCTGTCTCTCTCTCTGTTTCTCTCCTCTCTCTGGCTGTCTCTGTCTCTGTCACTGTCTCCTCTCTCTCTCTCTCTCTCTCTAAATATATATACATACATACATATATTAAATGCTGTATAAATATCAACTGTTGTGTTTACATTCTTGTCTTTTTCAAGGGAGTTCTGATAGGAATGGTCCTGGGTTAAGTGGCCTATTCTGCCATGATTCCTTTATATTTAATATTATGTAGACTGTTGTACTGGTGGATAAAATTATTGCTTTTTTTTGGTAATTGATTTAAAATATTGGGATGTGACCTCATTGTCTACTGACTCACTGAAGGTATTTTGTGATTATGATTATTATTCATTACTACTATCCCTTTAGAGAAGGGAGCAAAATGTCTCCTTGGTGCTAAGGGAAGCTTTGAAGAACACCCTTGGGGGAAGAACAAGATGGAGAGTGGGGTGGAGGTTACAGGTTTTGCTCCCAAGCCAGGAAACATCAACCCCTCAGCAGCTACCCACAGGTTTTCCAGGTGACATACAGAAATAGCAGCAAAAGTAGTGGCAGATGCAGGCTATCCAGGCTTTAGCCACCATGGTAACAGTGCAGGCAGGAAATAGCTGAAAGGACCAAGGCCTTTCTCCAACTCATGCACTGTCATAGTGATGAACCTGATGAAGCTGAGAGAGAGAGAGAGAGAGAGAGAGAGAGAGAGAGAGAGAGAGAGAAGAGACAGAAAGAGAAAGAAAGAAAGAAAGAAAGAAAGAAAGAAAGAAAGAAAGAAAGAAAGAAAGAAAGAAAGAAAGAAAGAAAGAAAGGAAGGAAGGAAGGAAGGAAGGAAGGAAGGAAGGAAGGAAGGAAGGAAGGAAGGAAGGAAGGAAGGAAGGAAGGAAGGAAGGAAGGAAGGAAAGAAGGAAAGAAAGAAAGAAAGAAAAAGAAAGAGGAAGGAAGGAAGGAAGGAATCTATCATCAGAAGGAAGCTGGAACTAGAAGTGGGGCTGAGGACTTTAAGGCGGGACCTCAGCTATGCAGAAGGCAGAGCGAGTATGGACATCACCCCAAGCCAGATCCTCCCCTGAGGAGCCTGGTATTCAACTCTGGGCTGGCCCACAGGCTCAAAGAAAACCAGTCATAGCCCAGGTGGAAAGGACTAGCAGGTACCCCCTTAGCCAGTGACACAGGTGACTTCTCTGAATGAGGTAGGAAAGGGCTAGAGAGCCTTCACCCTCTTCATCCCCAGTAGGTGACTTTTGCCAACAAAAATGTCAGAATTGAAAGGAATCTAAAAGAGAATGGTCTAACCCCCTCATTTTACAGATGAGGGAACTGAGTCCTAGCAAGGGAAATGTCATGCAACGAGTTAGTGAAAGAACCCAGGTCCCCATTCTCAGCTGTGGAGTCTTTCTATGATACCATTTAGCTGCTCTTGTGACAACTGATTCTTTCTTGTTCTGTAGACTAGAGAGAGACAGTTTACAGGGAACTGAGGCATCAGTTCTCACAGACTGAAGCTAACAGGGGCCAGGTGGTCATTTCAATCAATCAGTCACTACACATTCATTAAACACCTACTATGTGCCAGGCACTACGCTAAGTGCCAGAAATACAAAAAGAGGCAAAAGACAGGCCCTGACCTCAAGGAGCTTACAATCTAATAAGGGAGCCATCATGCAAACAACTATGTGCAAAGCAACCTACATACAGGATAAAGAGGAAGTAATTAATAGAGGGCCTTCTCTCTAGACTAGAATTAAGAGGGATTGGGGAAGGCTTCTTGTAGAAGGTAGGATTTTTGTTGGGACTTTAAGAAAGCCAGAGAGGTCAGTAGTGGGAGTAGGACCTGGGTGACTTCCACAGTATCCTTTGTGTTGAAGAATTCAATCCATTTCCCCAAATCCTGGACTTGTCCTGCAGATGTCTACCTTGTTCTAGTGAGCACTTAGTATAGTGTTAGGCACATGCTAGGTGCTTAATAACTAATGGTTGACTGACCTTCACACAATATCACTGCAGTCTTCCCTGCACCAAGGGTTGGCTGCACATAGAGACTTTATTTTGTCAAGCTATGAATCTAATAGATGAGAAATCTAAGGACTTCTTCAAGATTGGACTGGGGAGGGACTGGAAAATGGGAAAAGGGAATTCACCAGCACTCCTCACATCTGACATCTTGCTCCTCGGAGACCTTTCCTGCTTCTCCAGCCATGCCTCCTCACTGACACTCTCACAAGGCCTCACGGCTTATGGTTCCTTACTCTCCCTTTTGCCAGTTTGTTACCACAGTGGGTAAAGGGTGGAAGGTGTAAAGACCTTCTTATGAAGAGGAGGAAATAATACTAATTGTTAATAAATAATACTAATAATAAATACTAATTAATAGCGACACACTTTTATATAGAACTTTAAGGTCAAGTGCATTCATAGTTACCTCATTTGATTCTGACAACCACTCACCAAAGGTAGGTGCTATTATTATCCCCATATTACAGAAGAGGAAACTGAGGCAAATAGAGGTTAAGTGACTTGCCTAAAGTCACACAGCTAGTTAAGTGTCTGAGGTGGGATTTGAACCCTAGTGTCTCCCTGACTTCAGATCCAGTGCCATGCTACACCATGTTGTCTCTGAACCCATAGTTAGACATAAGTATGAACTGAGAGACAAAGAGAGAGTGACAGAGACAAAGAGAGAAACAGAATGAGAGAGATGCAGACACAGAAAGAGACAGAGACAGAGAGATCCAGAGAAGGAAACAGAGAGACAGAAAGGAAAGAGATAAAACTGCGCTGGAGGGTGGAGATGACCAGATGGCCAGACTAGTATTTATCTAGACATGTGTTTCTCCTATGAAGTGTCCCAATGTGTCTCAGCCAATTCACAGGCACATATTAGGCTACAAAAGGTTGGGGGGAGGGTCAGAACACTAAAATAAAGAATTCAATAACACTAGAGTAGAGGGTCTTAATTTGTGGTCCATGGACTTTAAAAAAAATTAATAACTATTTTAGTATAATTGGTTTCCTTTAAAATCTTATATATTTCATTTTATGTATTTATTAAAAACATCATTTTGAAAAGGGTTCCCCTGCCCATCAAAGGGGGCCATGACTCAAAAATACCTAAGTATTCCTCCCCTAAAAAGGCATCCCAAACCTTAGCCCCCTTTTCCTGTTGTCTCTTCTCCTGTTTGGGGAAGGGGAGCCCAGGTGATGAAATGTTCCCCCAAGTTAAGCAAGACAGCATACACAGATTTTGAGCAATAGAGGGACTATGCCTGATTTCAGACTTTCTTCCCAGACCCCAGGAGGGACTCTTTGTAAATCTCCTTCTCTTTACCACTAGGGACTAAGGGAAGACGGGAGAATCAGCTCCCTCCCTTTATTCGTCTTGGAGGAAGCCAGACAGGAGGCCTTGGGATTGGTTGGGTTTCCCCAGATGTTGTTTTGGAAAAGTTGTAATGGGTATGGGCCCCCTGGGGTTGAATGTTTGGGGACAGATAAAGGGCAGGCAGGCAACTGGCCCCACAGCTGTGGGAGCTTAGAAAACTCTCAGGGGAAGTCAGGGAGGTGGGGGTGATGGGAGGTGGCTAGAAACCAGACAGGCTTAAAAAAGAGGAACAGGAGACTTGAGTGGCTAATGAAGGCTGCTGCAAATTACCCACCGTAGGCCTTCCCAATCTCCAGGGGAAAAGAGAGTCCAGACCAATCAATTTATCAACCAACATACATTTATTAAACACCTACTGTTTACCAAACACTGTTGAGCTCTGAGGATACAAATACTAGGTGGCAGAGTAGATAGAGTACTCCAACTTGGAGGAAGACCTGAATTCCAATCATGTTTCAGACATTTCTAGCTGTGTGACCTTGGGCAACTCAATGAACTGCTCTCTGCCTCAGTTTCCTCATCTGTAAGATGAGAATAATAATAGCACCTATTTCATAGAGTTTTTGTGAGAACCAAATGAGATTTAACAGAGGTAAAACATTTCACATAAATGTTAGCTATTCTGCTTCTTAAATGACACAGTGCGACAATCTCTTCCCTCGGGGAGCTTATATTCTAGTGATGAGGGGAACACAGGTTCACTGAAAAGTATAATAAAATATACAATTAAATACATAGTAAATATATATATATATTATATTTAATCTATATGTTGTATTTATTAGATACTATATTACATATTCGTATTATATTGTAATATATATTATAAATTTGTATTAAATATGTTATCATATTATTAAATATATGTATACTGAATATACTTTTTAGTGAGCACATGTTCCCTTTGTTACTATATGTGTGCGTGTACATACATATACAAAATTAATACAAAATATGGGGGTGACATTAACAACTAGGGGAGTCAAGAATGCCTCTGGAAGGATGTTCTGAAATGAGATGAGCTCAGCCTTGAAGAGAACTAGGAATTCCAAAAGGTGGAGATCAGAAGGGAGAACATTCCTTGGAAGGGGAATGGAGGGTGAGAGATATTGACCGGTTGGGGAGAGCCTGTTTAAAGACAGGAGATATAGGCCAGTTTGGCTGGAATGTGGAATGCATGAAGGAGAATAAAGTGTAATCAACCTGAAAAGATAGTCTGGATTGTGAAGGGCTCTGAATGCCAAACAGAGACTTTCGTGTTAGGCTTCAGGACATTTCTCTTTTGGGCCATGGGCTCAACTCAAGAGGACCCAAGACCCAACTGCTCTTGCTGCTTGGCTAATACCATTCAGGATGGTGAGCTTTACCATTCCTTGTGACCTTGGACTTGATTTCTCTGAAACTCAGTTTCCTCATCTGTAAAAGTGGAGATAGACAGTGAAGCGGCCCGGTGGATGTAGTGCTGGGCCTGAAGTCAGGAAGGCTCATCTTCTGGAGTTCAAATCTGGCCTCAGACACTAACTAGCTATGTAAACCTGAGCCTTAACCGTGTTTGCCTCCGTTTCCTCATCTGTAAAATGAGCCGGAGAAGGAAATGGCAAACCACTCCAGTATTTTTGCCAAGAAAACTCCAAATGGGGTCACAAAGAGTCAGAGATGACTGAAAATGACTGAGTAGCAACAACAAAAAGTGAGGGTAATAAACACAATAGTATCACAGGGTTGTTGTGTTGATCAAATAATATAATGGACATGAAAGTGCTTTGCAAACAATAAAACCCAATAAAATGTAATTGTCATCATCATCATTATGGTAATTGCAGTGTGGTGAAAAGATCATCAAGCTAGGAGTCGGGACACTTGGGCTCTAGCCCAGCTACCCAACTGTGTGACCTTGGGGTAAGTCGTCTAAACAAGATGGGCCTTAGTCTCTTCCTTTGTAAAATAGATTAGGGGTGGAGGGAGACAAGGGTTGGATTAGATAATCTCTAAGATCCCTCCTGGTCTAAAACTCTGTCATCTGTGACCCTTGACACATGATAGGAATTTACATATCAATGGAATATGATACTGAGATAGGCATCTCTTGGTTAAGTGAGAAGTATCTAGAAATTCTTCCACCTTCAGAATTAATACCAGTGTTTGGCAAATTACCAAGTGTTATGTTCAAGTCTTGTCTGTGGGGACCCCTGACCTAAGCTATTGAAATAGTTATCTCCCCATCGGCCTTGACTCCTCTTACAATCATGGACTTGTTTCTCTTCCCTGAGGATGATGTTGGGATGTTTCAGCTCTGTGGGACAGGAACATTGATAGCTCTGCCATTTGGGTTCGGTTTTAGCTCTGTTAGCTGGAATTAGCCTGTTAATGATGGGTCTACTTTTCCAAAGCGGGGCTGGTCGTAAATTCATTGAGGAAAGCCTTCTCTTTGCAATTTCCTGCCTAAAGTAGGAGATTTAATCTCTGATACTCCTCACACCCTGTAAGAGAGACATCCCTCTAATGCCTCCATCTGGTACGTTGATGAATCAGGTATAATCAATAGGGAAAGAAATTCAATTTAGTGAGTATTTATTAAACACTTAGCATGTGCAATGCATTCTATTAGGCACATGGGAATACAAAGACAGAAAACAACAGTCCTGGCCCTCAAGAAACTTACATCCTACTGAGGGTAAACAACAGATAGGGGGTGGAGACTAGACCTTTGATTTCATTGGTACATGGGACTCCCAAGTGAGGAAACTCCTTCCACCAATGCAGATCAGCACCTTTAATGCAACTTATGGTCTCAGAGAGCTGCCTAGAGCACTGAGAGGTTATCGCTAGGCACACAGCCTGTATGTGTGTGCCCGAAACTAGTTTCGAATCCAGGTCTTCCTGATTTAGAGGCTGGCTTGCTGTCCGCTGGGCTATGCTGCCTGGCATGACTAGCAAATACAAATGCAAAGGAGAATTAACAATTGGGGAATAAGGGAAAGCTTAGTGTAGGAGGTGGCATTTACGTTGAGTCTTAAATGAAACCAAAGACTCCAAGAGGGAGGGCTGGGTGACTTATTTTGCCTCAGACCCTTACCAGCTGTATGATCTTGGACAAATCACTTCATCCACCAGCCTCAGTTTCCTCATGTGTTAAATGGGCATAATAAAAGCATCAAATGAGATAACATAGGTTAAGCACTTTGTAAACCTTAAGGCTCTATATAACTGGTGGCTATTATCAAGAGACACACACAGATAAGGAAGGAGAGCCTTTTCGGCATGGGGGACAGTCTATGCAGAACAGCCAGGAATCAAATATTGTATAGGGAGGAAAGTAAGTCGGCCAATTTGACTGTAGCAAAGAGTGTTTAATTGGGGAGTAAGGTGAGATCAGTCAAGAGAGACAGGCTGGAGCCAGACTGTGAAAGGCTTTAAAGGCTAGATACTTTCTCCTAGGGGAAAGAGAGAGCCATTGACGGTTTTTGAGCAGAAGAGCCTCTAATGAATGGATGAATAACTAATGATAGTTCTCTGAGGAGTTCTAACTTAGCTCTCATTGAGACCCCTGTAAAAGGCAGCTGGTGGTACAGCTAATAGAGCATTGGGATTGGATTTAGAAAGAGATGATTTCAAATCCAGCCTCAGATACATACTAGCTCTGGGCAAGTCACTTAACCTCTGTTTCCCTCAGTTTCCTCAACTGTAAAATGGGTATAATAATAGCACCTACTTGGTGGGCTTGTGAGGATCAAATAAGATAATATTTGTTTTAAAAAAAAAGCACTTAACACAGTGACTGGCACATTCCAGTCCATTCCCCATCCCCCTGCCCCCCATTCTTCCCCAGTATCCTACAGGGGAGTAAAGGCACCCATGTGATGGGACTTGTCCAGGAAAACACAGAAAGGAGCTGGATGTGGGAAGAGGATGAATTCCTACTGCCTCTGTCCTCTTCACTAAGAACATGGTGTTGAAGAATTTAGAAGAACGTCTGATCTGGTCTATTCGGGGTATCAGCCTTGGTCTGTGAATCCAGCCTAGCCTCCAATAGTGGAAGCTCATGTTTAAAGTCCTTAGCACCGTAGTTCTCAGCACAGAACTTGGCATCACCCTCAATAACCTTATCTCTAATGAGGGCCCTGAGGCCTGGCTGGGCCGATTCTGCCAGGGAGGCTTTTTACCAAGTGCATCAGAGGATAATTAGCAATAATGACTATGGAAGCGATCAGGGTCAGGATAATAGCAGGACTAACCACCAACATAATCCTTCATATTTCTTGTTATCTTCCCACCATGGACTTGGAGAGGTCACAGGATCCTGGGGTCATCATTTAGAGAGAGAAGGGCCCGTAGAGATAATCAAATCCAACCTCCTGATTTTACAGGAAACTGGCACTGAGCTGTTGGCTAATGTCTGAGGCAGAATTTGAACCAAGGTTTTTCCAGTTTCTCTTCCTGATCCCTAGACACCACATCACACTGCCTTTCCATGGAGTAAATTATAGAACTCTCCCTAGGCTGCCAATTCAACTGTCTCATCTAGTTACCTTCTGGAGCCATATTCTGGCTAGAAGCTAAAAGGGTCCCATAACAAAGGGTTATGAAACAGAGGAAAAACCTATCAGCTAGAAGCATAGAAAGACTGATTTTGTAACACTATAACCCTTGGAAGAAAGAACCTAGTTCATAGACTCAGAGGGTTTGGAGGTAAAGAGATTTTAGGGTTCATTTAATCCACTGACTCATTTTACAGAGGGGGAAACCAAGGACCATAGCTTACCCAGCCTCAGCTCTACTTGCAGTGTCCCCCATCACCTCCAGCATTCCCAATTAGATCAGTATCCCAGAGTTTTGGTGGGGTAGTGTCCCCCGTCTGTCCTTCTACTGCTGCCAGCAGCCCAAGCTTGGCCTGGAGGATCCTAGTCCTCCATAGAATCTCCTTGCCTTAGTATAGATACCCTATTCTTCCCTTTAGATCACCCGGCAGTGAGGTTGCTTTACCAACAACGAGCAGAAATAGGCTGAGATAAAGCAAACTTATAGATCATAGCAATGGCATGTTGCTGACTATAGAAATCCTATCCTAAAATATCTCTCATCTAGCCATAAGGATGCCAGGAAGTCCTTGGACTATCCATTCCTAGACCTACTAAGAGGTCATTTATTCTGCTCATAAGACTACCTGTTCCAGCCAAAACTCAATTTCCTATTCTTCTCAGTTTCAAACCTGGACTCTATACACCTTTCAGGTGATTGTGTGTGTGTGTGTGTGTGTGTGTCTGTGTGTGTGTGTGTGTGTGTCTGTGTGTGTGTGTCTGTGTAGGGTGAGAGAGAAAGCTATTAGTACTTTAGGGGACCATGTTTCTCTAAATTTTTCAGACCAACAGACCTTGGGTCCAATTCAAAGACATTTAACACTTGTTCCAGGCCCAATGCCAGCTCCACCCACTTCCCTGGGCTCAAACCAATGAGTTCATATCTCTCCCCCTCCCCTAAACCAGTTCATATTTTCCCTTGCTCTACCAATGAAACATCTGGCCAAAGATCCTTACAGTACCACACATATGTTACATGGACAATAATAACCCCGAACAATTTCTATTGTAAGGAAAGGGGTAATATCGTCATAGACTCATTATGATGGTGAGAGGGAGAAGCAGTACCCAGGGTGCAGGTAAACCTACATCCCGCCCTCTCTGGAGCCAGTTTTTCTTCAGATGGGGCCACCAACAGTGCCAAGCACTGTACACCTGTATAATGCCTTTGGAGGGAGGCAGGCCTTTTGTAACAGAAAGAATATTGGTGGGGAGCAGGGAGACAGGCCTGTTCTGATTCTAGGTCTGTATTAATTTTCTCTGCCATCTTGAACCAATCGCTTTTCTTCCTTGGCCTTCTACCTGGTTTCTTCAACTGTAAATTGAGAGGGTTGGACTAGATCAAGGATTCCTTACCTTTTTTTGTGTCCTGGATCTCTTTGGCAATCTAGACTTGCCTAGGGACCCCTTCTCAGAATCATGTTTTGTAATAATTGAAGGGAATACTAATTTCATTTAAAGGTTAGTTAAAATAAAGATGTGATTTTTTCCCCAAGTTCATAGACCCCTGAAATCTATACGCAGATGCCCCTTGGGGAGTTTGTGGGTTCCTGTTTAAGAACACTTGGTCTAACTGATGTCTTGGGGTTCCTTCCAGCACTGACATTTTTGATTCTAAGATTCCCTTGAATTGTATTATGAAGCAAGAAAGATGAGGAGGTGGAGAGAGAGACACACATACATAGAGAGAGACAGAAAGGCAGGGAAAGGGAGAGAGAAAAGGAGAGAAGGGTGGGAGAGGGAGAGAAAAAGAGAAAGAAAGAGAGAGAAAGAGAGAGAGAGAGAGAGAGAGAGAGAATCCTGGGGAAAGGGGAGACACAATCTCTGGTGTAGGAAGACTTTTATAAGGTCTCTTTCAGCTCTAACATTCTATGACTCCTTGAGGCAGAAGGAGCAGTCCCCGTACTAGAGAGCTGCTTCTCCCAAGGCAGAGACAGGCCATCCATCCACAGATTTTAGACTTTGCCAGTAGACAGAAAAAACTGCAGACAAACACAGAGCCCATTTACTACACAAAAAGCAAAGAGATTTGGGAATGAAGACACAATCATGGTGGTGATGCTAATCAGGAAATACTTTCTAGAGGTGATGAATTTGGGGCTGGATTTGGAAGTGGGGGGGAGTTATGTGCTCCTGGAGAGAGGACAGGTGACAGGCATGTTCTGTACAGTGACTAGCCTCTGCCCATCTCAGGGTTTGAACAATAACTCTTCCGGCTGACCTTTGTCTAGCCACCTCCCGTCTTTGTTTCCTCTCTGGCACAAGGGGAGGAATTGCCTCCAGATTTCGCTTAGGCGCCCAAGAGAAACACCAGATGAGTTTGTTTACAAGGCTTAAGCTTTCATTGGGGTCAGGGCACCTTCTCAGAGCAAGGCCAGGCAAGTCCCAGGAGGCCAGGCCACAGATCTGAATGTCTCAGACTCAGGCCACAGCTTTCCCCTCCCCCTCACCCCCTTGAAAAGTACAGACAGTGCAGACTCTCCCCTCCTCTCCTCCCATCCCCAAGGTCCCTGGCCTATTACTCTGGGGGAGTTTTCAGAGACAAAGCTTTAGAAGAGATGTCCCACAGCCCGGATTTTGTGTCAGAGAAGATGGGATCGAATCTCAGCTCTTCTGCTTCCTTCATAGTAATAACTGACATTTACCTAACACTTTTATATATATTATTTCATTTACTTGAGCCTCACCGAAACCTTAGGAAATCTAAGAACATACTACTTAATTCAGAATCTATATATTAAAATTTCCATCTTACAAATGAGGAAGCTGGGGCTCAGAGAGAATCCCAGAATCCCACATTTACAGCTGGGAGGGATCTTTGTTAACAGTCTTCTGGTCCAACCCTGTCTTTTCATAGGTGAAGAAAGTGAAGCCCAGGGAGGTTAAGTTACTCGCCCAAAGTTGCGCAGGCTGTAGGTACATACATAGTAAGTAGCTGAGTTAGGATTTCAACCCAAATCCTTTGGATTCCAATTCCACGGCATCACTGTGACTATTAAGCATCAGAAACTGGATTTGAACCTAGTGCTTTCTGACTACCCTTTATACCTTTTTTTTTTAAACTACCCAGGAAACCCTGGGCAAGTCATTTGATCCTTATGGACCCTCCTTTCCTCTTTTGTAAAACAAGAGGGCTAGATTACTTATGGTTTAAGGTCCTGCCAGAGCTAAATGCTAGGAATCCATGATCAAAGGGCTGACAAGGGGGTGAAGTTTATCTATTAAAAGACAGCTGACTATTTCATTTCTCTCTCTCTCTCTCTCTCTCTCTCTCTCTCTCTCTCTCTCTCTCTCTCTCTCTCTCTCTCTCGCAATTGGGATTAGGTAACTTGCCCAGCGTCATGGAGCTGGGGTCACATTTGAACTCAGATCCTTCTGACTCTAGGGCTGGTGTGCTATCCACTGAGCTACCTAGCTGCCTCCCTTTTATTTCCTTTCTCCGTTCCCCTTCCCCCACCTTCTCGTCTCACCTTTGTCACTAGACATGAATTTAACTCTGCACATTTCCTATGAAATTGAGTTGGGCAGGATGTGGGGAGCAGAAAACAAACCCCTAGCTGGGCAGTCGGGCCAGGGACATTCCCCAGACCTCAGAAGCCAAACCTAGGGACAGGAAACTGACAGGTGTAGTTTTTCCAAGTTTCTTTCACCTTTCACAGGGCGGGGGGGTGGGGAGGCACTAGGCTGCATTGTTTGAAGGCTTTCCGCCTGGTAACAGACAAGCGGCAGCTGTTGCGGCCTCCCTCCCAGTGACCCGCCCACTGGCTGCAGCCCTCTCCCAAATAAGGCATGCGTTTCCCCCTCCTAGGTGGCATGTGACGTGGCCGCTAGCCCACGTCAGCAGGCGCGGTTCCCAGGGTGAAGGCTGGCCAGCCCACTGCTGCACAAAAACATGTGACGTGTTTCTTGGAGAGAAACTGGCTGCCCCATCTCAGCTGGGCGAATTCTGTTAACCCTTCCTATGCTGGACTTGCTGAGCTCTTTGTGAGCGCACCCCGGGGCTCTGTGACATCTGCCAGTACGAATACATGCATCCTCTTCATATGTTATCTTGTCTTTGTGTATATAAGGAGTATTTTGTTCTTGTGTCTGTCTGTCTTCTCTAGGCTAGCCTAGGCGTGGGTGTGTTTTGTTTCTGGACCATTTGTGTATTTTGTCTGGGTGTAGTATGTTTATATTGTGCGTCTGATCTCTATATGTGCCTACTAATGCATTTCGCTTTTGGATATGTAGTTGTGTGTATTTGGGGGTGTTTAAGGAGAATCTTAACTTCCATGAAAAGTCAGCCAAGCTCTTTCTTCTTTGTTGCCTGGAACATTTGGAAAGGAAGGTAGCGTAAAAACAGAAAACATCAATACAATTCTTTTTTTTCCTAAAAGTCAGCCAGAAAACTCAGACACTTCCCTTTTAAAATTGATCCTGGAATAACCAAAATCTCTGTATCATATAACACAAGGATTCACAGAAGTATCACATTGTGAATGTGATTCTTGGTTTGTTGAACAAGCCCTACACACACACACACACACTTTAAAAAATCATAGGAAATCAAGGAAGTCAGAGAGGTGGGGGTGGGGCAGTGCTGGAGTGTAAGGGAACTTGGCTAAGAGCAGATAAACAGGTATTATTCGGGAAAGAAGGGAAAGCAGGAGAATTTATAGTGATGGAAAAGTGGTATTTGGACCATATCCCTATTTCTGAAGTCTTCCAAAGGATCACATTATGCCTTCACGAATGTCCTACATAATAATCAGACGATGAAAGGTTTGACTGTGATACTCTTTCTCCATTCCCCACTTGCAGTCAGTCAGTTAGTCATTACATATTTATTGTGCAACTACTATGTGGCAGGAACTGTGCTGAGACAGTCCCTGCCTTCAAAGAGTTTACAGTCTAATAAGGGAGACAACAAACAAATATGTACAAACAAACTATACATGGGATAATTAGGAAGTAGATAAGAGAAACCAGGCCTCGTAGTTGAGGGTTTGGGGAGGGCTTCCTGTAGAAGACGGGATTTTATTTGGGATTTAAAGGAAGCCAGGGAAGGCAGGAGGCTGAAATGAGGAGGGAGAGCATTGCAGGCAGAGGGACAGCCAGAGAAACTGCCCAGAGATGAGAGATGGAAGATCTTGTTCCTGGAACAGGGAGGGGACCAGTGTCACTGGGTCTAAGAGTAAGTGGCAAGGAGTCGGGTGTAAGAAGACTGGAAAGGTGGTGAGTCAGGGAAATGGGTTATGAAGGAATCTGAGCTCCAAATACAAGATTTGATCATGGATGTGATAGAAAAGCACAAGAGTTTATTGAGTAGGGGGTGAGGGTGGGGACATGGTTGATCTGGTGACTGAATAGAGGATGGATGGGAGGGAGAGAGACTTGGAGCTGGGAGACCAAGCAGCAGGCTATTGCAATAGTCTGAGCATGGGGTAAGGAAGGTCTTCACTAGAGAGGGGGCAGTGTCAGAGGAAAGAAAGGGGCATACTGGAGAGATGTTCTGAAGGTGAGATTGACAGGCCATGTTAACAGGAAATATTGAGATTGAAGACAAATGACAGTGTGGTGACTACAAAAGGGGCAATCTGTTGGAAGAGGCTGGATGGAATGGGATTGCTTGTGCACATCAAGGGGTTAGCCTTGATGAGTAGTAAGAACACCTTATCCGAGGGATCTATAGGACCACAGATTTAGAGCTGATGGTGATCTCAGAGACCATCTAGTACAACCCCCTGATTTTGCAAAGGAACCTAAACCTCAGAGAGATTCAATGTTTGTTCTATGGTATGGGACATAACATGTGTCAAAGGTGGGAGAGGAAGTTCTCCTGACTCCAAGGTCAACACTCTGTTCTTTATGATTTGACTGTTCTTAATGGAAATTTAGGGTGAGGTAGACCAGGAGGTCAGGAGACAGAAAATGAGTGGAGTACTGGAGAAGAGAAACTTATTTGGATGGATTGAGATCTCTGGCTGCTGAAACGCCAAGCCATAGACAGCATCTCCCCCTTCTCCCACTACCCTACCGTCCCCCTCCCCTACCCCCAGCCTACCCTGTGAGGCAAAGTCCCAGCTGCCTTCAGTCGTTCCTCAAGCCCAGTACCTCCTCTACACCCTCTGCACTTAACAGGTGCCTTCTTCTCCCAACAAAGATTTACTTCCTCCTTGACTTTCTCTCTGAGAGTCTGTCCCAGTAAGAGATCATATGGGGAGAGGGGATAAAAATCATCCTGTCTCCAGCAATGGAGAGGTGGTGGTACATCTCCGGTCTTTGTTGGATGAGAACAGATGGCCAGCCTTTGGCAGAGGACTTATGCAAGAGTGCCCACAGGTTCTCTGAGGAACCCAGTGTGAGGAGTTTAAATGGTGGTTTGCTACAGACTAAAGAATCCAGAGACTCTGCCCTGCCAGTTAGAGGGATAGGTGAAAACTTAAAGAAAAAAAGCTGTTGCTGCCCAGTCCTAGGTTGGGGTCATAGGATTTAGAAGTGAGAGGGGATTTGGGTCCAACAGCCCCATTTTACAGAGGCAGAGAGTGAGGCAGCAGGCAATTATTGCAATAGGAGGTGATGAAGTGACTTGAAGTAACAAAAAGTGACTTGTCACAAATAACAGAGCACAGGTAAGTGAACCCAGGCTTTCAGATTCCCCCGTCCCCTGGTATTCCTTTTTTCAGCCCCAGTCCAGATTGTGAAGTTTGCTTTGAGTTCTGATAGTTTCTGAAAGATCTTAACTATCATCAACTTTCTCTCTCTGTCTGTCTGTCACTCTGTCTCTCTGTCCCTTTCTCCCTCTCTCTCCCTCCTCCCCCTGTCCTTCTCGCCTATCTACCGCCCCTCCCCCACCTGTTAGGATATACAATTACAGCTTTAGGTATTACATCCCAGCCCCTAGGGGATTTTAAATAAGTTGACTTTTGAAGACTGAGTTTTCTAGCCAGAGATAAAAGTTATTTGTAAAGTTGGAGATCCAGTTGAACAGGGGAGGCGATGGAGGGAGGGAGGGAATTGTTCACCACAAATCATGAGACATAATATATGTTAAATGCTTTCCAAACCTTTGCTAGCTACTACCACCACCCCTCATCGCTACTGCCATGCTACTACTACTACCATCAGTGCTGCTGCTACCACTACTACAGTTGTTCAGTTGTGTCTACTGTTTGTGACCCACCCCATAGACCATAGCAGCCAATGTTGTCTTTAGGGTTTTCTTGGCAAAGATACTGGAGTGGTTTGCCGTTTCCTTTTCCAGTGAATTAAGGTAAACAGAGATTAAGTCATTTTCCCAAGATCACACCTAGCTAGTGAGTGTCTGAGGCTGGATTTGAACTCAGATCTTCCTTGCTCCAGGCCCAGCACTCTGTCCATTAAGCCACCACCTAGCTGTCTCTGCTGCTATTACTACCATGCTATTTATCATTATCACACCAGTTGGGTCCGCATCAATGGGTCCATAAACAGTTTTGGAGTCAGAAGACTTTGGTTCAGATCCTGACTGTGTCGCTTCCTATCTGTGTAATGTTGGGCAAGTCAGTTACCTCTCTGAGCCTGTGTTCTCTCATCTGTAAAAACAAGGAAGTTGCACTAGTCTGTTTTTAAGTTTTCATTCAGCTCTGAATCCATGACTCTAAGGAAGTGGAAGGAGTGAATATATGTAAGGATTTAGAATTTTTTTAAAAAATGCACTATATCAATGGGGCCTGTGGTAGTAGTAATAGTAGTAGAAGTAGTAGCAGCAGCAGCAGCAGCAGTAGCAGTAGTAGTAGTAGTAGTGGTGGTGGTGGTAGTAGTAAGTACCCCCTGCCAAAGGTCAGGAAGTGAGGTTCTTAACCTCATTGCTGTCTTGCTTCCTCACTCTCACTAACCTCACATATCCAGTCAATTGCCAAATCCTTCATCTAATTCTCTGCAACTTCTCTTGAATGTCCCCTCCACTCACACAGCTGCCACCCTAGTTCAGGCCCTCGTTCCCTCTCACCCTCACTATGCAATAGCCTCTAACTGGACTCACTGCCTCAAGTCTTACCCAGCCTCCATTTAGCTTCCAGAGTGACTTTCCTGAAGTATTATCTGCCTGTGTCACACTCCCCACAGCCCCCTGTTAACAGGCTCCAATGGTTCCCCATTACCAAATCCAAGCACTGTTGTTTGGTATTTAAAGATCTTCACAATTTGTCCTCTTCCTCTCTTTCCAGTAAAGCACCACCTCCTTCCTACAGGACTCATTTCCCAGTCTCCTCAGCTGCTGCACCTTCCCCTTTACAATGCCCTTCTATCTACTCCCTCTGTATAGACTGCTGCATGGGTAGTCATTAGATTCTAAGCCCCTGGGCAGACGGGGCTGATTTTGCTTTTTCTTTGTCTCTCTTGGGATTCTTAACATGGTTGCCAACACATAGTAGGTACTTAATAAGCTTGCTGAATTGAAATGAAAGGAGAATCTGCAGGGAAACGGTCCCCTACCCCAGCCTTTGTGTTCAGACAGTTCTGCTGGCCTATCTCCCCACCCCTTTCTCAGTGGGTAGTATTTTCAGGCAGTTTCCTCTTCTGCAGTGCTGGGTGGAAACACAGAAACAGCTGCTCCCACATCGATTTGTTTAAAAACAAGAACTTACATTATCTCATCCTTATCTTATCTTGACCTAAGAACATTGCCTCCCCCTCAGCAAAAATATATTGGGCTTATCCAGCCAGTACCTCAAGGTGGAGAGGGGTATGTGTGTGTGTGTGTGTGTGTGTGTGTGTATCTCTGTGTGTGTATGTGTGTGTATGTATGTGTAGTGTGTATGTATCTGTGTGTGTGTGTAGTGTGTGTGTGTGTGTGTTTGTGGAAAAAGCACACTCTGCACTCTCCAGACAGGCCTGGGATGCCTGCATCTCCCACAGCTTGGGGCCCTCAGCTGGAATGCAGCCAATGGTTATCGCTCTCCCCTGCTCAGAGGCGTTTATTCCTACTTGGGCCTCACCCCCAATTCCTGCCAACTTCTGGGACTGACACAAGAGAACAATCATCAATCACCACCCCAGCCCTTATCTCAGTTGTGGTCAAAAAAACCCACATCACTTGTGTCTACCTCAGCATCACAGCCAGAGTGGCCATGACATGTGGCGCCAAAGGAGGCCTGCCCATGAATATTTTCAGAAGGTATATGTTGTCCCTCATCTCTTCTTGCTCTGTAACATAAGACTTAACACTAGAAAAGACCCCAAGAGAACATGTAGTAGAGTTCCCTTTTACAGATAGGGAAACTGAAGGCTGGAGAGGTAGGGAGTTTACCCCAAATCACACAGGTGATGAAAAGAAGAACTGGAACCCTAACCCATGTCATCTGACTCTACCCAAATTCATTGTTCTTCCCTTTACATCTAGCTGCCTTCCTTTATGCCACCTCCTCCCCCAATAACCTAGACTCCTCATCAAAGCAGCCCAAAGTCTAGGCAGAAAAGAAGGCCTCCCTTTGAATATTCTGCTCTAGCCCAGCTCCCAGGCTATTTTGTGATTAGTTTGCAAAAGATCTTCTCCTAATCCACAGCTCATTTCTTCTTTAATAATTACTTACGTTTACATGAACACTGTAACATTTATAATTTTAATTTATTAAAAAAAATTTTTTTAGCTTTTAAATAGAACTTCAAGGTTTACAAAACACAACCCTGAGAGGTAGATTCTATTAATTGTCCCCATTTTACAGATGAGAAGACCTGACACAAACAGAAGTTAAGAGACTTGCCCAGAGTCACACAGATAATAAGTGTCTAGGTCAAGATTTTAACTCAAATCCTGCAGATTCCAAGTCCAGGCTCTCTCCACTACCCTGTATAGCTGCCTCTGTTTACAAGCTGTAATAGCCCTGTGAGGTAGATAGTACTAATATTATTCCTTCCATTTTTCAGATAAATCGAGGCTCAAAGTTTAAAAGACTCACCATGGTCATTCATATAACTGATAAGTAACAGAGCCAGCATTGCAGGCAAAGTCTCCTAATTCAGTGCCCATTCTGCACAGAGTCCTTGCCTCTGAAAGTCCCCATAGCTCCCTTCTCCAGGAAGCTTTTTGTGAGTGAGGCCATCCCATATCTTAATTCTTTGTGCCTTCAGCCTCAAGCTCTTAATCCGAAGGATAGGTACATTTGTACATATTGTTGACATGTAAAAGTGTTCCTAAGTTGTCTCTGGATAATGGGGTACAGTAGACAATATCCTGGATTTGGAGTCGGAGGACCTGGGTTCAAATCCTGGCTCTGCCACATATTATCATGACTTTGGGCCAATCCCTCAGTTTACTCAACTATAACAGCGGGGAGTTGTACCAGATGATCCTGACAGGACCCTTCTACCTCAGCTAAACTATGATTCTCAAGGTTAGGAGCCACAGGTCGCCTTCTTCATTTGTATTCCTTCCCCCAGCACCCATAACTGGGTCTGGGCACGATCAGGGTGCAATTCATCCACAAACGTTTGAAGCAGGTAGGAAGAGGAACATTCATAGACTCGCTGAGTGAGAGAGGACCCCAAAAGTCATTTATACCAGCTGCTAGCTAACACATGAGTCTGATCTATGATATCCCCCTCGCAACTGTTGTGCCAGCCTCTCCTCCAAACCCTCCCGGGTGACAAACAACACATACTCGGATCTGTTTTTAGACAGCTCTGATGGTTAGGATGTTTTCCTTACATGGAGCTAAAATCTGCCTCTCGGGACTCCTGCTCATTGTTCCTGCCCTGCCTCCTGGAGCCACTAAGAACAAACTCAAGCCCTCTCCCATCCCAAACGTTCTCGTGCTCCACCCCCTGAAGACTTTGCATCTCCAGTCTTAGCATTCCCAATTCTTTCAACCAGTTTTAATTCAACCTATCCAGTGCTGAGTCCAATGCTCCCCATCTGTTTGCCCTCCTTCAAAACTGTGCTGGCTTGTCAATGTCTTTCCCAAAAGCTGACGCCTAGGACTGAACACAATACTTTGGATGTGGTTGGAATAGGGCAAAACGTAACCGGACAATCACCCCATGTTGGACACTATATCTCATATAATGGGCAGCTAAGTGGCACAGTGGATAGAGCGCCCAGCCTAGAGTCAGAAAGACTTCTCTTCTTGAATTCAAATCCAGCCTCAGACACTTAAAAACTGAGCGACCCTGGGCAAGTTACTTAACAGTTAGCCTCAGTTTCCTCATCTGTAAAATGAGCTAAAGAAGGAAATGGCAAACCACTTCAGTATCTTTGCCAAAAAAAAAAACAAAAACAAAACTCAAATGGGGTCATGAAGAGTCAGACATGACTGAAAAACAACTAAAGTCTCATTTGTTGTAGCTTCAGATCACATTAGCTCATGGCACGCCGTTGACTCATCGAACCTGTCTTTTTCTTAAATCTCCTTTCTAACCATGTTTTTTTTTTGTCTCATCTGAGATAAAATTATCTTATATTCCAAATGATCTCAAATAAGATAATATTTGAAAAGCACTTAGCACAGTGGCACTGTGCTTAGTACATACTAGGTGCTTAATAAATACTTATCCCTTTCCTCCTTTAAACCAATTTTTAGAACTTTCTATTTATCCCTAGTCAATTTCATCTTCATTTACCCTTTTCACCTTGTCGGTTTCATTTGGGATCTCAGTTGTACCTCAATATATTAGCTATCGTTCAATCCACAAATTTGAAAAAAAGGACTATCTATGATGTCGTACAAATAAGGAATCAACAAAACTCTCGAACAGAGATCACGGCCAAGGACAGAACTCTGTGGTATTCCATCAGGAACATGGTTCCTAATTTAACTGGAAGGGACCTTTGAGGACATATAATCTAGTTCTCCCATTTTTATAGATACAGAAACTGAAGCCCAGAGAAGTTAAATAGCTTGTCTAGGGTTGGACAGAAAAGATAGCAGAGTCAGGATTTGAACCCAGATCATCTGGATTCCAATCCAGCATCTTTTCCACTGAACCATGCTATCCCACTAAGGAAATTTACATCCTAATAGGGGACATGAGTCATGAGCAATTATCACATAAAAACCAATACGATCCATCCATTATAGTTGTGAAAAAGTGAAGTGTAAATGTGTAGGAGGAAGAGATCAATTCTGAGTGGGGGAATATTTTTAATTATGTATTGAATTTGAACTGACAGAACAGCTCTGGATTTATAGTTGCAGAACCTGGCTCTGAGGCTTATTGCCATGGAACCTCAAATAATTCATTCTGCCTCTCATAAAGTAGTTTTCTCCTCTCATAAAGCTAAATTTACAGCTAAAATCACAAGCTGTGTGGCGTAGTGACTCTGTAATCAGAGGAACCAGGTTCAAATCCTGGCTCTTTCACCTTGGATAAGGCATTTACCTCCATTGGGTCTAAGCACCAAGCGATCACAGATTTCAAGGCAGAAGTGACACTGCAGGCTTTCCAGTTTAACCCCCTCATTTTCTGGAAGATCGACCTGAGGCCCAGACAGGTTTTCTAACTTGCCCAAAGTCTTAGAGATGAAAACAAAGTGACAGAGATACAGGTTTTAGACCCAGGTAATCTGAATGTTTTTTTTACGCTGGACTCCCTAGACCAGATGAACTTTAAGCTCCAAGCTGTAATAATGTGTGACTGGCCATGCCTGAAGGAGCAAGAAAAGCCCCAGATTTTTATTTCCTCCAGCACAGCTCGAAGAAAAGGTCCCGGGCCCTTGACTCCAGTGAGCACTTTCTGAAATGGTTCCTCTTTTCCCTCAGCCCCCTTGGCCACCCACCATCCTATCAGATCCAGGCCCTGGGAGGAGGTGAGGTTTAGCTGGTAAATGCGGGGAAAATCCCTCCTCTTAGGCAATGGGATGATGGGGTTTGTAGCTAACCACACAAACAAGCCACCTTCCTCTTCCTTTCTGTTTAAAGTTATTGATGAGCTGAAGCATGGACACCGCCCAGATGCTTCCTGTCTCTTTGTAAGCTAACAATATACAGTTTCAGAAGAACCAATTTGTCCCTTGTTGCTAAGAGAAGAGGGAGAGTCTGAAAAGGGGAAGTTCATCCCCAGTGCTCAGGGTCTCCCATCCTCCAAACAAGTCTCTACGGCTGTCTCAGAGAACTGAAGGATCCTGGGAGATTCATCTAGTCTCCAGAAGAGGTATTATTTTATTCTCAGGCCTTTCAACAATTGAGCAAGAAGAGGTGAATCTTTAGACAAAGGACCAGAGATAAAATAGCCTCTGGGTCCCTATACCTGGCTGTCGCCTTGGAGACCCTGACACTTAGAAAGAGAATTAAATTGGAAGAGACTGCAAGAAGGTCTCCTCATCCATCCCTCTGTATCCAAGCAGATCTCCATCAAGCTTGGAGAAGTTGACACACTTGTATAGCAGAATATGGTTTATAAAGCGCTCCTTTAGCCTAGGCCATTTGTACCTGCCACAGTCTGCTCTCTCCCATTGATGGTCCACCCTGACAGGGTTCTTGTTCCTCTCTTAAGCGAAACGAAACATGCTGCGATACCCAACCCCCATACTTGGGTCTCTTGTAAACTAGTATCAACCACAATCCTTTCTTGAAGGGCATTTCAAGAAAGAAAACCCTGGCTTGAGATTCCAGTGGACTGGGTTCAGTCCTGGGGGGAGCATGACCCTAGAGAAATGGGATCATTTTAAAAAATGAATGTTGAAAATTATTTTTATATCTAATTGAGGAAAAAATTTTCAAAAATTTAAGAAAGAAATAGTATCAGATTTGTTCCCTACCCCCACACCCCCATTCTGGTTCATTATGTATTTATCTCCAGAGTTGCTGGGAAAATCTCTTCAAGGTTAGATGTGGGGAATGTGTAGGCTCTCACTTAAAAGTAATAAGATTCCTTTGGGAAAAAATACTCAATGTACAGAGAAGATGATGGATAAGGCACAGCTATTTATTTCCCCATCACGAAAAAATACGTAAACACAAAAGATTCACAAGTCCTCATTAATAAATATATAAAATATTGAGACAACAGCTTATCACTATAATTATAATCTTCCTGAAAGATTTTATGCAACATATCAATAAATATTTCACTTTCATCTCTAACTTATGCTTTCTGTATCATCGCCAGTAACATATATAACACTTTGAGGTTTGTAAAACAGTTTAAAACCGTTATCTTTTTTATTCTAATAACAAACCAGGGAGTTATTATCCCCATTTTACAGATGAGGAGATTGAGGCAGCCAGAGATTAATTGACTTTCAAAGGGGCACATAGCAGGTAAGGGGCTGAGGTTGGATTTGAACTCAGGTCTTCCTGAATCCATCAATCTATCCATCCAGTTACTCCCCGGCATAACCATTTCACTGCAAATCCCCAGGAAAGAAACTTATCTGTCTTAAGTGTGAGGGCTCCAAAAAGACCAGAAACAATTACCTTCATTCTTCTTCTCATTGCTTGTCCTTCATTTTCAAAGAGGACCAATGATAGCACAGGGTGATTTCTTGATTCGTGAGTGAATTGGATTTAAGCGAGGCAGCGCTGAACAAAGTCAGCGGCCTCACTCTCTCTTCCTGAGTCATCGAAGTCCAGGGGCAGGACAAGAGTCGGGGTGAATGGTGATGGCCTGGGATGCAGTGAATGATCTTGGCATCTTCAGTGTCTGACCAAGCTCTCCACAGCACCTGCTTCAGCCACCTTCATGGCTCTCGGAACAAATTGTTCTCATCTGCCCATTCTGCTGGAGGAAATCTTCAGGTGCTTGGAGCAGATAATATAGCCTACAGAGGAAGGAGTTTTCTTCACAAATGCCTATTCTCCCTGGTGCTTAATGGACAATCATCTTCAGTGAAACATGGTTAAATGAAGGCTGAAGGACCAGCCCCAAGCCACTGGTTTCTCATATTCTTTCAAGGTATCGAGCACGTGTTCCATCGAAAGGGGCCAGGGCCTATGAGGAGTCCATCAATCCAGCCCCTGCTGTACCAGCTAAGGTCACATATGCATTTCCAGGTAGGGACAGGAGTCCAGAGTCCATTCTGGGAACTGAGAGGGTGGAGGGTCAGTAAAATAAAGTAAGAATGTCAGGGCTGGAAAGGACCATATAGCTCATCAAATACAACCCTTTTCATTCTACAAAGATGAAAACCAAGGGCCAGAGAGGAGGAAGCAACTTGAACTTTGACCTGAGACAAGCCAGATCTAGCCTTGGTTAGCATTATTTATTTGCCCACTCATTTTTTGGAAGTCCACCACTCTATCCCACTTTGGGGTCCATAACCAAAGAGGTAACCGTTATAGTTTCTTGTGCAGGATAAAAGTAATGCAAGCCATGCTTGATAAGGTTAGAGAGGCAGTGGTATGAAGGACTTGATTGGAGAGTGGGAATGAAGGCCAGGAGTCAACTCTCGCTTAGTGTGGTACATTTACCAGTATTAAGAGAACCTGTGTTCGAATCCTCTCAATATGTTGGAAATTCATCAAGTCCTTTTCCCTCTCTGGGTCTCAGTTTCTTCAACTATGAAATGGGAAGGTTGGATTGTATGATCACATCCAGCTTTAACAGTTATGAATCCTCCATGCCTCCTGCCATTTTAAGGCGAGCTGTATGTGAAGCATCGACAGTATTACAGCTTTCTATTCATTTTTAATGGCCCAGCTGGTGCCAATTCTACACTCCATCTTTTTGCCTCCCCTATTCCCTACCCAGGACATTCCAGGGAATTTCTCTGCATCAGGGTTCTCCCTGTACTTGCCTTGTTAATGTTTAATAGGAGCCCAAATTCTTATCTCCAATACCTAAGCAGATTAGATTACCCGAGCTCAGGGGCAGCTGGATGTGGGAGGCAGCAGATGGCAGCCCCACTGGAGATCCTATACCTCCCTCCACCTGCACTCTTCTCTACCACCAAGAAGAGTCTTCCAAGTTGTAATGAGGCCAGGGCTAGAGGTCTGGCTTTGGGGGGAGCTAGGAGAGAGCAGTAGAAAGGAAAGAAGGAGCTTTAAGAGAAGGGTCTGAAGGTAGAGGAAAAGCGCCAGGCATTTTCTCCTACCTGCCTGCCTCACACAGAAACATGCACTATCAGAGCAGTATTTGGACGCTGAAAACTCCTAGGTCACCTATAAGGCACCAACCTGCCTCCATATTCTTCCACCCTTTCCCCAACAACCCATAAGCAGATTTGTGTGGTTGGGTTTATTGACTACCTGTGAAACCTAACCTTGTGTTTGCTATGCTCCTTTCTGTGTTCAACAGGACCGCCTCCCCCCAAACCATTTTCTAACTCAACAAATTTTGCTCTGCTCAGTGTATTTGTGTTGGTTCTGCTTGCACTTATTGCCGCTTCTCGTTTCCTAGCTAGCCCTCACCCAAAAATCAGGTGCTCCTGCTCCCCCTCCACCTCACAGGAAGCTAGGAGGAGGCACCGGGGATAGAGAGCTGCAGTCGGGAAGACCTGAATTCAAATCCAGCTTCAGACACTAGCTGTGTGACCCTGGCAAGTCACTTAACCCCCTCTAAGTCTCAGGTTTTTCAGCTATAAAATGAGGATACCTAATTCACAGGTTCTTGTGAAGATCAGAAGAAATAAAGTATGGAAAGCCCTTTACAAAGCTCTATTTTTTAGAAAACTATTTAAATTTTTTTTTTTAGTACATGTAGAGATAATTTTAAACATTCATTTTTTTTTTAAATTGAGTTCCAGATTCTGTCCCTCCCTCTAGCCCTTTACAAACCTTGAAGGGTTATCATAATGATAGCTATTATTAATTATTACTACAGACTGGCTGTATTTGAGTGTCCCTGGAGAGAAACAGATGATGGAACAAGAAAACACGTGTATGATAAAGTCCAATTGCATAAATCAGCCCAAACTCCTCTCCCCTGAGCTAAGAAGCCTTGAGCATTAGACAGGCTCTGTAAATAGCATCTGAGTGTCCTCCAGTGAGGTATTTCATTCTGTGACGTCTGACTCCCCAAATAAAGTTTGAGGGTTTTACTACAGGCATTTTGCCAGGATGGCAGAGGAAGCGCTAGCAGAACCATCCCTCCCCTATCAAGGGGACTCTAGACCCAGGATCATGGAAGAAAAAAGGGTCTGTTGCCAAAGCTATGCAGAAGGGCTGGCACATGTGACCCTTGGGGAAACTGGTATCACAGAGACACTCAGTGGCCTCAGAAATAAGGATCCCTCCATATGCATAACAATATGGTACTTTTCCTCCATGAAAATCAGCAGATGCTCAAATGTTCTGGGGACAGCAGAGCAGGCTTAAAGAAGATCAGACAGTGGCCCCAGTGAAGTCAGACAGCAGATCTCAGTGATATCCTTATGCTGCCTTTCCTGCCTCGAGTGTTGGGTTACCCTGGAGCTTAGTTAAAAGGAAGGGAAGGGTTATTAGATTCCTATTATGTGTCGGACGCTGCTAAGCTTTTTGCACATATCGTTTGATTCTCACAACAACCCTGGGAGGTTGATGCTATTATGATCCCCATTTTACAAATGAGGAAACTGAGGCATCTGAACTCAGGTCTTCCTAATTCAAGTCCAACATTCAATCCACTACACCACCTAGTTTATTGTCATCTGCCTTTCAGAGTTGTGAGGATCAAATGAGCTAAGATTGCTAGATAGATAGATAGATAGATAGATAGATAGATAGATAGATAGATAGATAGATAGATAGAGATGGATGGATAGATAGAAAACATTCTTTGCAGAGCTTAAAATAACATATAAATCTTAGCTCTTATCATTTTCTCTTTCTTCTCATTTTTTGGATGGAGTTCAGATAGAAATGGCCCTGACACAAGGTTGCTATCATCACCGCTATTCTTTTTCTCCTCCGTGCCACCATCTCTTGCTTCACTCTCAACAGATGTTTTGCCAAAGGACCTCACAAGGCCAAAAGGAGCCATGGTGATTCTAAAGCTGCAGATAAATAATCAGGATCATCCTTCAATACTTCTAAAGATCCTCGATTTCCTTGATGCAGATGCTTCCCTCACCAAAGGTAAGCTGTACTCCTCTGAGCCTTTTTGTGTCTCATTGAGTTATTGTGGCCAAAAAATTGTCGCCTAATGACCAACTTTTGGCGGAAGAGATTCTCCAAACTTAGCTCAGTTGGTTCTTGAAGAGCATACACTCCATTACTGGGGTCCTCCTTGAAATTTTTTTCAATTTGTGAGCATCTTTCAGAGCCTTCAAGAAGCTAGAGCCACCCTTCCCATAACAGAGGAAGATAATAGTGGAAAAAGACTAGATTGTTATTAATAGATAGCAACATATCCATACCCTCTCATCACGTATGACATTTTGTCCAGAATCTTCTGCCCAACACAAAGTGAATCTTTCTAGATCTCTTGACATTGACATTGCCTGTATACCATCACCAACCACATGCCTATCAGTCATCTATTAATAAATTAACAAGCATTTGTTAAGCACCAATAAGATGGCAGTATGACAGTGTCTACAGAGATCCGGAGACAGCCAGGTGACACAATGTTGGGCTTGGAGTCAGGAAGACTCTTCTTCCTGAGTTCAAATATGGACTCAGATACTTACTAGCTGTGTGACCCTGGGCAAGTCACTTAACCCTGTTTGCCTCAGTTTCCTCATCTGTAAAATGAGCTGGAGAAGGATATGGCAAACCACTCCAGTATCTTTTTCAAGAAAACCCCAAATGGGGTCATAGAGAGTCAGACACAATGGAAATGACCGAACAAAAACAAAATAGATGAAGCTAAGAAGGAAGTGCATTCTAGGTATGAAGAACAGAAATGCAAAACAAAGGAATGGGAGTCAGAGTGTTGTGTGTGTGTAGAAGAGGACAAGAAAGCCAAATGAACCAGAAGGGAGTTAAGTGACCTATGATAAAACTTCAAAGATGACTTGGGGCTAGGTTATGAAGTCAAGTCAACAAGTATCTATTGGTCTATCATGTAACAGGCCAAACATTTATTAAGCACCTACTATGTACCAGGCCAAGCATTTATTAAGTGTCTATTATGTGCTAGGCACCATGCTAAATGAATGTTAAAAGAAAAAGAGCACTACTCCTCCGAGCTGGGAGAAATCAGAGAAAGCTTCATGGAAGAGATGTGCTGAGTTAGACTCCGGGCCTTCATTTCAGTTCAACAAATAGTTATCAAATACCTAAGAAGGAGAAGGAAATGGAAAACCAGCCAGTATGTTTGCTAAGGCGTGCCATGGTCCGTGAAGAGTCCAACATGACTGAATGATTGAGCAACGACAACAACTATATGTCGGGCACTGGGCTAGAGGCCGGGACACTTAGACCAAACGAAACAGCTCCTGCCTTCTGGGAGCATCCATTCTACGAAAGGAAGAGCGGAGCTGAGAAGAACTGCTGGAAAGAAGAGGAGAGGAGAGAGGGGCTAAAGAGAGAGAGTGGACTTGGGTCCAGAATGGAACAAAGCCTGCACATCTGGATACTTGGGGAACTTGCTTGACTCCAGAGAAAACTGAAGAGGCAACATGATAAAATGGAAAGAGGTCAAGGAACTGTGTTCGAATCCCAAAGATTCTGGGCAAATCATTTAACCTCTCTGGAACTTATTTTCTTCTTTTTTACTTTTTAAAATTTTTTTGTGACATGTTTTATTTATTTTATTTTATTTTATACATTTATTTTCAGCATTGATTTTCACAAGAGTTTGAATTACAAATTTTCTCCCCATTTCTGCCTTTCCGCCCACTCTGAGATGGCGTATATTCTGGTTGCCCTGTTCCCCAGTCAGCCCTCCCTTCTGTCACCCCACTCCCCTCCCATCCCCTTTTCTCTTCTTCTCTTGGAGGTCAAGATAAATTTCTATGGTCCATTGCCTGTGTATCTTATTTCCTAGTTGCATGCAAAAACTTTTTTTTTGTTGTTTTTGAACATCTGTTTTTAAAACTTTGAGTTCCAAATTCTCTACCTTCTTCCCTCCCCGCCCCCACCCTCCCTAAGAAGGCAAGCAATTCAACATAGGCCACATGCCCATTATGTAAAACCCTTCCACAATACTCATGTTGTGAAAGACTAACTATATTTTGCTCCTTCATAACCTATCCCCCTTTATTGAATTTTCTCCCTTGATTCTGTCCCTTTTTGAAAGTGTTTGTTTTTGATTACCTCCTCTCCCTATTTGCCTGCCCTTCTATCATCCCCCCTTTTTTATCTCTTCCTCCTTCTTTCCTGTGGGGTAAGATACCCAATTGAGTGTGTATGGTATTCCCTCCTCAGGTCAAATCTGATGAGAGCAAGATTCACTCATTCCCCTCACCTGCCCCCTCTTCCCTTCCTACAGAACCACTTTTTCTTGCCACTTTTATGC
>CM053626.1:255823943-255843085 GCA_028646595.1 Phalanger gymnotis
AGAGACAAAAAACTGAGAAAGAGAGAGACAGTGGGGAGGGAGGAAGAGAGAAAGACCCAGAGAGAAAGAGAGGTGGAGAGCCAGAGAGGGAGAGAACCAGAGAGAGAGAGACAGACACACACACACACACACACACACACACACACACAGAGAGAGAGAGAGAGAGAGAGAGAGAGAGAGAGAGAGAGAGAGAGAGAGAGAGAGAGAGAGAGAGATAAGGATAGAACATTTTCCCAAGCACTTAATAACCTGTTCCTGGGTTGAGGGGGAAGACAACCACCCCTCCTGATGTTCTAAGAGTAGCTGAACTGGGCTGGTCTCTATGTTGGTGAGTCAGATCCTGGCCAGGCACCCAGGCCCCTGGGGGTGAGGCGCAGCAGGCTACACTGAGCCTGACCTCTGTGTCATCTCTGGAGCTGGAGATTTCCCACCAGGTCTAAGAGACAGAGTCAGCAATACAGTCTTCCTTAGGGTGAAAGCTGCCCTGATCGCCCCAGTCCCAAAGGGAGTGGGGAACTCTGGCCTATGCTTCGAGGATTCCCCCAGTCCTCTTCAAGGCCACATCCAATGCAGGTGATAACTCAGCCCTTTTCTATTGTAGGCATCATTAATTTTTGTTACCTGTGAACCCCAAGCCAGGCAGGGATGTGGGGAGCCACTCACCCTTACCACTGCTATGTAGCCTCTCCTTAGGAGTGTCTGGGATGGTGTTTTTCTGCATCAGCAGTTAGGGCAGGTCCTGTTTTTGTGGGTGTCATGGACCTTTTTTGTCAGTCTGATGATTATCTCCAATTCACCCTGTGTATATCTCCTTTGTACATAGTTGTTCGCATGTCATCTCTTCCATCAGGCTGTGAGCTCCTTGAGAGCGGGGCCTACGCTTAGCTTTTCTTTGCATCCTTATTGATTAGCATCATGCTAGGCACATAGTAGGTGATTAATAAATGGTTGTTGGATGACCCAGAAAACCTCTGGACTCCTTCTCAGAATAACGTTTTTAAATGTATAAAATACAACACGGAAGATCACAAAAGACACCAATTATGTTAAAATGAAAATGTAATTTTTTCCCCATTCTAATTCACAAACCCCCTGAAATCTATGGGTCCATGGACCCTAGGTTAATAATTCATAATCTAGTTATCTGACCAGGAAGGAAGGGAGTGGAATGTGGGAGGAGCTGACAGAGGAGTAATGTGAGTGGTCCAGTGGAAAGAATAGGGGCTTTGGAACAGGAGGACCTAGGTGTGAATCCTAGCTTTAACATGTATTAACTGTGTGATCTTGCACAAGTCTCTTTAACTCTCTGGGCCTCAGTTTCCTCAGCCGTAAAATGAAGGAGTTGAACAAGGTGGCCTTGGGAGGTCCCTTCTAACTGGGAATCTATGGTCCTCTCTCCTGAAGCCTCTCCCTCCCAGCAGCCCCTCCTCCACACCCTGCGTTTGTGGGCTTACTTTCTACTAGGAAGGCTGGCAGCCTCCCTGATCGGGCCTGCCAAGTCCTCACTGAGTCACTTGCTTTATTCAGTGCTCAGTAGCCACTGCAGGATGAGGCAGACCCCACTCCCAGAAAATGTTCTCATTCCCATGCCCAAAGACAGAAAGTCAGGAGAGGAGGACTTCGTGGCCTGAGAAAGAGAGAAAAATAAAGAGACAGAGAGATAAAGAGTGACGGAGTCAGATACCGAGCTCTGGGGCCTGGCCTTAAAGAGCCTCCTTTTCAAATACAAACACCTGGACTTTGGGGGAGGAGGAGGAGTGCTCCTACATGGGAGGGAGATCATGGGACTTAGAGATTATTTAGGCCAAGGTTTCTTAACCAAATAGATTTGGGGGAGAGGGTATATGAACTCAGGGCAGCTAAGTGGCTCAGTGGCTAGGGGCCTGGAGTCAGATAGACCTAAGTTCAAATCCAGCTTTAGAAACTTACTAGCTATGTGACCCTGGACAAGTCTCTTAACCCTATTTGCCTCAATTTCCTCATCTGTAAAATGAGCAGGAGAAGGAAATGGCAAACTACTTCAGTCTCTTCGCCAAGAAAAGCCCAAATGGGGTCATGAAGAGTCACAACTGAATAACAAATGAACTAAATGGGGGGTGGGGAGGATGGCATCTTAGTTTTAATATAATTGGTTTCCTTTGTAGTTCTAAGTATTTTCTTTTATGCCACTCAGGCCTGCTACACTAAATTGATTTGTGCTCTCTGATAAATGAATGGGTAAACCTGATCCTCAATTTTCTCACCTCTATGGGGCACCCATGACTCCCCAAGCCCTATCACATGACAGCTGAAGAAAAGAGAGGATTCTTTGTTAGAGCAGGGATGGGGAGTAGGGGCAGCTAGGTGGCGCCATATTGTATAGAGTGTCAGGCCTGGAATTAGAAAGACTCATTTTCCTGAGTTCAAATCTGGCCTCTGATACTAGCTTGTGACCCTGGGCAAGTCACTTTACCCTGTTTGCCTCAGTTTCCTCATCTGTAAAATGAGCTGGAACAGGAAATGGCAGACCACTCCAGTATATTTGCCAAGAAAACCCTAAATGGGGTGACAAAAAGTCCAACAACTGAAACAGCTGAACAATCAGGCAGGGAGCACCCAAAAAAGCTAGGGCAATGTTTCTTGCCTCCATAAAACTGGGGGCTCTCTGAAGGTAGAAACCTATCTCTTTCCATAAGGGTCGCTTCCCTACCAGTTTCATGCAGCTATGCATGGATAGGTGAGGCCAACAAGCAATTGATGGCCTCATTTAGTTAGATCACTCAACGCGACGGAATTCTAGAGTCTGTTCACAAACTTCCTTGCTTAGCAAATTTCTCTTCCCCTGAGAAGCAAGTGAGTCCCCCTGCCCAGCACTAGGGAAACGAGTAAGTGCCACCTAGTAAGACACCTGACAAGCCATTGGGAGGACGATTGTGAGGAAGGGGCTGACAGGAAGCTGAGAGGTGCAGGGTTGACCTCTCTACTGGGCTGTCTTTCTTGAATGAATCTTGCATGGCCAACGCTGTGAGTCATGGGGTGGGGGGTTAAGGGAAGTGAATCAGTCCCTCTCCCAGAGCTTCCTCTGCCCCAGTACTCCCTTAAACACAAAGAACAGTCACTCATAGTCACTCACAACCTCAGGTCATGTTCCTCGACCTCTGTTATCAGTCCTAAGGAGCTGTTGTGGGGAAGCACATATATCCTCTTTGCACATAGTTCCACGGGCGTGCATGTAGAAACTCACATACACATATGCCTCTGTATAAATCTACAGTTGGGTGGAGAGTCCTGGCATTGGAAACCAGGACCTGAGCTTGAATTCCAACTCTGCTACTTAATACCCACATGACCTTGGGCACAGCACTCAAATGTTTCTGGGCCTCAGTTTCTGTATCAGTAAGATCAACTTATCAACCAACAAGCATTCATATAAACTTTAAGGTTTGCGAAGTATTTTACTTATAGTATCTCCTTTGATCTCCACAACAACCCTATGAGGTAGACGATACTCTTACCATTTTACAGATGAGGAAACTGAGTCTGAGAGTGATTAAATGATTTGCCCAAGTCCCCACAGCCAAAGCGTCTGAGGCAGGATTCCAGCTCACTTCTTCCTGGGCAATGGGCACACGCTGATCCATTCATGCATGTATACATACACACTTTTGTCCACAAGCATACATGTACAGTCATGTACACACTTCTTTGCACACAGGGACTCACGTGCAGACACAAACGCATGTATGCATGCACATTCTTAGGCAACTTTGAGAGTCTCTCCCAGGTCTAACTTCTACAATCCCAAGATCCCTTGCATTCAGGCACATGTCTGTAGTTAGACACAAGTGTGCTCATTCACTTCCTTGTAGCCAGAATCACACACACACACATGACACATGGTTTCTCCTACATGCACACAAGCAGACAAACAAACCAGGGGAATAAAGACTGTGTGGAAAATGGGAATTGCTTTCAACTAAACAGAACCAGCTGTTCTAGGCCACTGGGTGATGGATACCATCCCTGGGAAGTGAATGAGGCACAGTCCTCCCTCATCTCCCCTCCCAACATCACTTTTTCCTTCTCTGAGCAGTTTGGGTAAAGATGCCTAGGACCTAAGCTCCCCCTTCTGGTCATTAAGTTAACAGAATTTAGTCTGAATAAAGAGAGGTAGGTAGGATTCTTTCCTATGAGTTACATCAGGAAAAAGGACCCCAAACAGATGAGTGCTTTGGTCAAAGTCAGTTATTAAGCCAGGAACTGAGTCCATTCTAGAGGGCATTGACTCCTAGACTCAGGATCCAATACAGCAGGTGGTCAGCAGTCAGAATGGGGGTTGCAACAAAACATTAATTTTTTTTTCTCTTATGCAATTTTCATTCCTTAGACTTTCTTAATTAATTGTACGATGTCTGTCTGCCAGTGGGCTTTTTAAAAAAATGAACTTTTAAAAAAATGTCTTTTTCTTGTCCTGAAGTCAACAAACACCAAATAAAACGGGCATTTCAATTATATAGAATAGAACAGGAAAAAAGACCATCTATAAAACTGCAGATCTCTACTATGTATTGCTTGCTTTTCTTTTAAAATATAGAATAAATTTAATCTGTAGCTTTTCAAAGTTGTCCTGCTTGTCTGTGCTTCTTTCTAGCCTTCCTTCTGCTCTCTTCTCTGCACTAAAAAAAAAATGAATACAAGTCCCACTGATCTTTTCATTCCTTCTCTTCTTTTCCCTTTCCTTTCCCTTCTTTTCTTTTTTATTTTCTTTTTTTTCCCTATCCCTATCCCTCCTTATCCTCCCATGTACCATATTAGGTGGGGGGAAGAAAAATAAAGACTTTGTAACAAATATGCATAGTCAAACAAATAAATTTCCACATTGCCATTGGATTTTTGCTGGGATTGCCTTCTTAGGCACTTTCTACCATGAATTCGAGTCTCGGTTCTGCCTTTATTGGGCAGCTCACTTCCTGGATCCTGGGTCTCCATACTAAGCTCATACCCCTTTTTACTTCCTCTGGACAGTGTGAGGCCACAGGAGATAAGAGATGTGAAAGGAACATAGGAACATAGACTTATGAGATATAGAGCTGGAATGAACCTTAGACATGACTTAGTAATCTAATTTTATAATTTGACAGATGAAAAAGCTGGGACCCAAAGAGGAAAGAGCCTTGTCCTGCTGTGCCAAGTCTGAGTCTATGGACCCCACTTTCCATTGCCTCCTCACTTCTGCATTGTAGACTCCCTCACTTCCTTCAAAACTCAGCTCAAAAGCCACCTTTTTCAGAAAACTTTTTTTGATCCCTTCCTGCTGCTTTAAATCTCAAAAGAAAGATGGTGGAAAATTTTAATGGCTTGTTATCACTGGAAAATCCATACTGTCTTCTCTTGATGGGAGTAAGCCATATGGCAATTTATCTTAGAGTACTGGGAGGGAGTTCCAGAGATCATCTTATCTTCAGAAATCTGTCAAGGCTTGGTGGTTTACTCCAATTCCATAGCCAACATAAAGCGGCAGCAGGGTACAATGGATAGGAACGGATCCTAGAAGTCAGGAAGGCCTGGATGCCAGACCTGCCTCTATGGGCGTGTGGCTACTACAGGCGAGCCATTTAACTTCTCACTGTTCTAAACAACTCTCTGGGACTACAAGCTGCCCAGAAAGTGCTGACCTGCACTTGGGAAAGGGAACTTCCTCATCAGAATTCTGTACATCAATAAAATCACAGGTTTCAGTCCCTATCCCATAACCAGCCCAACTGGCTTTCAGCTCCACTATGCTTTTCTTAGCCCAGTCCAGTAAAACCCATCCTTAAACTCCTCAATTCAATTTAATAAAACTTAAAGATTTTGAAAAATAGGATGATAAGAGGGGAGATAGGAAGTCTGATAGAAGAGACCTAGTCTATGCATTAATGGAATCCCTCTCACCTCTAGGTAAAGCCACTGCTCCCCCATTCAGCTTTTAGGGCCCTTTAGAACCTGGATCTAGTGTACTCTCCCAGCCTTACTGGACATTTCTCTCTTTTAAGCACTCTCCTTTCCAACCGAACTGGCCCCAAATTGCTATTCTTGGTGGGCAACTTTCTATTTCCTATCTTGGTGCCTTTGAACACAATGTTTCCTGTGCCTCCTTCCACTTCCTTCTGTAGAATTCCACGTTTCTTTCAAAACTCAGATCAAGTACCACCTTCAGAAGCCTAGACTGAGCCTCACTCCTCTTCCCCACCAGCCAGCCCCAGGTGCTAGTGCCCATCCCTCTGCAAATGACTTTTAATACATTTTCCATTTACATTTCTTCGTTCCTATTTATCGCATGTGTAGCTTGTTTGTACATATTTGTTTGCATGTCGTCTTTCCTGTTAGATTGTGAGCTCCTTGAGGGCGGAGACTGTCTTTTGCCTTTCTTTGTATCCTCAGTGCTTAGCATAGTGTCTGTTACATAAGAGGTGCTTAATAAATGCTTACTGATGACTGATTGTTCATGTGGCCCCTGCCCAAGTAGAACAGAAGCTCCTTTAGGGAAAGGATTGTTTTGTTTCTTTCTTAGCATATTCAGTTCCTAACAGTAATAGGTGCTTAATAAATGCTTATTAATTGAATGAATGAATGAATGAGAGGACATAACACATAGAGTGCATCTAGGTGGCTTACTGGATAGAGTACCAGGACTAGAGTCAGAAGGACTCATCTTCCTAAGTGCAAATCCAGTCTCAGACACTTACTAGCTGTATGACCCTGGCCAAGTCACTTAACTATTTGCCTCAGTTTCCTCATCTGGAAAATGAGCTAGAGAAGGAAATGATGAACCACTCCAGTATCTTTGCCAAGAAAATCCCAAATAGGGACTTGAAAAGTCAGACATGACTGAAAACAACTAAATAGCAACAGCAACATATAACACACGCACTTGAGCGGACCTCTCTGACACAGGCAATTTCCCTATGAGTCCCAGTCAAGGCTGATTAAGGGAGTACCTTGATAGATTCGATGAGCCTCATGGGAGGGTAGCCTTTGTATGGAAATTTTGATAGTCCATACCCTTCTTTCCGTACTAGATTACATTAAGCACCTGCAAATTTAGGTGTTTTCAGTCCATGGATTTTCCACCATAGATCTCATTCGCCATTGGCAGCTCTTGCAAGGAGGAAGCAATTGTTAACATCACATTCTGCTTGCCACCTTCAGCCAGTCCAAGGATTTGGTTCTTTTTCTGCTGCCTTTTCACCCTGGAAGATCATTCCTCCTCTTCCTTCAGTGGTTCCTTCTCCCTGATTGGTCAGTTCCTCCAGGAACCTGCATTTTAAGAAAGTGCCCTTGTGCCTATGTTCACTCCTGGGCCTCTGAACTTCTTCCTCCAACATGCTCTCATGCAGACATCTGTGCCCCCTTCCCACACCTTTTCAGCGTCCTTTTATGTGTTATCTTCCCCCATTCAAGTGCAAGCTCCTCGAGTATAGGAACTGTCTTTTTTTTTCCTCCTGTATTTGTATCACCAGCTTTTAGCATAGTACCTAGTGTAAGGTAAGGGGTGTGTGGGGTATTGAGGGAAGACTAGCACTTGCAATGTGGAGGGCTTGCTGAGCCCTTTTCAGGGCTGCTCATCCATAGTTGGTGTCCTCCTGTCACCCAACTCTCACCTGTGGCTCCAAGAATCTGTAGTACGTGCCTGGTAAGCCATTCTTGGTGGATGTACTAAACCAGGTTGAGGGTAACAAACAGGCCTCAAATCTGTTGGCTAATTAGGGGGGGTGTCTACCCCAAGCATGTGAAGACTTCTCCAGCAGGATGAGAATAATTTGTTCCAATGGCCATGAGGGTAGTAAAGCAGGCTCTATGGAGCAGTTAGAACTTGTTTAGACATCAAAGAAACCAAGGTCATCCACTGCAACTCCAGGCCATCTCCAGTCATCTTTACTTTTGTCCTGCCACCAGACTTCAATGTCTTCAAAAGAGAGTGAGGCTGACAACTTTGTAAAACTCTGCTTCACTTAAATACAATTCATGCACAACTCAAGACATCACCCATGATATCATTGGTCCTCTTTGAAAATAAAGGACGAACAACAACAGTATGTGGCAAGCACTTCAGAAATGTTTGATTTGACTTCTTTGCACGTGATTCCCAGATCCATATACTTAGCCTTAAGCTCCAGTCTCCCATTAAAATTGCCTTTTGGACATTCTGAACTGAGTGTCCTATAAGCATCTCAAACTCAACATGTCCAAAACAGAAATTGTCTTTCCTCCCCAAACCTCCCCTATTCCCAACTTTGCTATTTCTGTTGAGGGAACCCCTATTTCTCCCAGTTCTCCATGCTCATAACCTCCAGATCACACTCAATTCCTCATCCTCACTCACTCCCTATACAGTCTTTTGTCAAGCCCTGTTCTCTCTACCTTCTCTCAGATATGCCCCCTTCTTTATATTCACACAGCTATCCCCATAGCGCAGGCCCTTATCACCTCATGCCTGGAGCATTGCAGTAGCTTTCTTCTCATTCTCCTTGTCTTCTCTCCCAACTTCAATATATCCTGCACTCAGCTGCCAAAGCGATTTTTCTAAAGCACAGTTCTGACCGGGTCAATCATCCTCCATATACAAAAACTCCAGTGGCTCCCTCTAGCCTCCAGGATCACATATAAAATGCCCATTTTGCCTTTTAAAACCCTTCCACACTTGTCCTCTTCCTACTTTGCCAGTCTTCTCACACTTACTCCCCACCATGTACTCTACACTTGAGCTACACTGGCCTGTTTGCTGTTCACACAACATTGCCCTTTCCAACTTTTCACTGGCTGTCTCCCACACCTGAAAAGCCCTCCTTCCTCACCTCCACCACTTAGTTTCCCTGGCCTTCTTCAAGACTCAGTTTAAATCCCACTTTCTGTAAGAGTTGTTTCCCAATCCCCCATCTTCCCTCTGAGATCTCCTCCATTTACATTGTATATATTTTGTGTGTATATAATTATGTGTATGTTGTCACCTCCATTAGCATGGGAGTTTCTTGAAGTCAGGGACTGTGTTTTTGCCTGGGGTTGGCTCATCAGCACTTAGCACAGTGCCTGGCACAGAGCAAATGCTTGTTGACTGACTAATGGATAATAAGCCTTCCTCTGCATTTACATGTTGGAAACAGGAAATTGTTTCCAGAGATGTAAAGTGAATAGGGTAGCTAAGTGGTGCAGAGTCAGGAAGACTCATCTTCCTGAGATCAAATTTGACCTCAGACACTTACTAGCTGTGTGACCCTAGGCAAGTCACATAACCCTGTTTGCCTCAGTTTCCTCATCTATAAAATAGGCTGGAGAAGTAAATGGCAAACCACTCCAGAATCTTTGACAAGAAAACCCCAAATGACTGAAAAACGACTAAACAGCAATAAAGTGAATTAGATGATTGGGAAGGAGTTAACGTTCACCTGAGATGTTGCGAGAACGGATTTCAGAGGCCAGAGAACAGTTAGGCAAGATTCCAAGGTCAAAAAGTCTATAGAGAGAATATCAGGTGCCTGTCATAACATTTGCCATCACAGGAAAGTACCACTAGAGGGCAACATGTCTACACAAATAAATTACCGGCTTTCCTCTGTGTTCTAAACCTGAACATGTTTGTTCTTGAGGTCACTGTAGAGAAAAGGAACATTTTCAGATACAGCGTTAGATAGTTGCAAGGTTTCCCTAGGCCTTTGGGGATCATCTTGTGCATTTTATTGAACCTCTAAGGAAAAACAAAAAACCAATGCCCTACCTGTCACACAATTCAATAAAACATTCATTAGGTTCCTACTGTTTTCAGGATAATGTGCTAAGCGCCAGGGATATGACACAATTCCTGCCTCCAGAGAGCTTCCACTCTAAAGAGAGGATAAGATAAAAAAGCAAATGATGTGCCAGCTCACACTAGCGCAAGAGTTAGTTGTTAAGTTTTCAGTGGAAGCAATTGTATCTTGGACATTGACAAACACTGCCAATCGGGGCTTGCTTTGTTATTATGTTCATTGTTTACACTTAAAAAAGTAATGGAGAAAATGCTGATAATGCAGATGAAACTTATAAAGTGTTACATGTAGCTTTTTTTCTCCTCTTGTACAGGATACACACACAAATGAGTATGATACATATTAGCACATGACACGATGGGGGGTGGGGGATGCAAGGTGCTCCATAATATCAGAGTCAGAAGGATCACATCAGGGATCTTAGACAGCAAAGTATGGCCTGAGCTTCAAAGACGGCCTAATACTTGTTTTTGTATGGTCCATGTGGGTTTAAAAATTAAGGTTTTTTTTAAAAATGTAAAACTGTAAAAAAATTATTATTATAGGATTTGACCCATTGGCCATATTTTGACGACTCCTGATTCTAGTCCACCCCTCTCATTTTACAGATTGTGAAATCTGAACATCAGACAGGTGATCTACCTAAGGTCACACAGGCAGGAAACAGCAGAATCAAGATCTGACCTCAGTTCTTTTGAAGACAACTACAGCCACTGTATCATAATGTAGTGTAAGAAATAAGGAGGATTTAACATTAAGGAAATATGTTGGGGCCATAATAACAGCTAGCATTTATACAGAGCTTCATGAAGTGCTTTACAAATGGTGCAGTTTATCCTCAGAACCATAGGAAGTAGGTGCTACTTATTATCTCCATTTTACAGATGGAGAAATCGAGGTAGATAGTGGTTAAGTGGCTTGTCCAGCATCAAACAGCTGGTGTCTGAGGCAGGGTTTGAACCCAGGTCTTCCTGACTCAAAATCTAGTACTCTATCAACTATGCAACCTCACTGTGACCACTCCCTTTTTTGTACCTAGGCACATGGTTTGGACCAGATTCAATCCTGGTAACCTGGAATCTAACGAGAAGGAGGAAATAGGTTGTTTGTTCTCACATTCTATGGTTTGTCATAGTCCCAAGTACTATGGTACCCCCAGTACAAATTATTTAAGATTTGTGGCTCATGTTGAGGATTTTCTCAAAAAGGGAAAGGAAAAAAAATCTTAATGTATAGTATAAATTAGGCAAGAAATGAGTATTTTTTTTCTTTTTGTTCTGAATTTAAACACCAAAAAGCAGAGCATTTGCATATCCATAGCAAAATGACAGTAAGAACAAAAAAAGATTTCATATAAAACTGTGAATTTTCATTTTTTTGCCACTTGCAGTTTTTGGGAGACAAAAGTATATAGTGAATTCTACATGTTATTTTCAAAGCCATCTTGCTGGTCTGTACTTCTTTCTGAACTTTATTCTGTGCTTTTCTGTGTATTTTAAAAAATGTTACCTGATAGTTCTCTTTTTTATCACTATCATTTATTATTATTTTTTATCACTATTATTTTCCTCTCAACAAACTCCTCCTTCCCCTGTTAAAAACCAAGGGAAACAGAGAGAAAAAAACCACTTTGTAACAAGTAAGCATAGTAAAGCAAAACTAATTGATACAGTTGTCCATGTCCAAAAATGTATTTCTCTGTACCTTTTGTCTATGACCTTTCTATCCAGGTCACATGCTTCATCATAGTGTAGTAGGAAGGCCGAATTTATGATCTCAAATATAATCATGTATATGTTTGAATGGTCCAAAATCGCAAGGTATGAGAGATTCTCTAAGGAGAAAACAACAAGAAATTTATTTAGGCCCCACCGCAGCAAAAACTTGAACCAGCCTCCCCATTCCAACATCTTGACAAAAAGACTCCAGGCCCAGAAAGCCCACCTCACAAGAGTAACCAGGAGGCCACAGAAAAACAAGATAGTATTCACCCAAATCATTTTTACTGGCCTCACGTTCCTGCTCGCATTCGGGTAAGCCCTGCATCCGCAGCTTCCTGCCTCTGCAGCTTCCGGCTTCCACAACTTCCTGCCTCTGCAGCTTCCGCCTCTGCTGAAGTTGTCTCCCGGCTCACCCCTCCTCGCAGCCGAGCTTCCGGCGTTCTCAAGCCCCACCTCAATGACCAGAGACCATTGGTTCCCGAGCTGGCCCCTCCTAAGTCACCAATCTACACCCACACAGGTTTCACACCTGACAGGGCCCTGGGCCTGGGGCTTAGCACTTAACAGCTGAAAGTACTTCCACTCAAAAGAAACAAAAGCCATGCTAACGAGACAATTTTGCTTAACAACACACATAGGTGCTCTGTTTGGAGTTCTTAAATATTACAAACTTGTTTTTCTTTATAATTTTACTGTCCTTCTATAAATTATTCTCTTGGTTTTGTTCACTTTACTCTGCCTCAATTCATAGTCTCCAGGATTCTCTGAAATCATATCTTTTTTCTTATGGCATAATAAATATTCCATTACATCCCTATATCACAATTTGTTCAGCCATTCCCCCAGTTGTCTAAGAGGCAGTATATGGTGCCTCCTTAGATTCTAGCTTTTTCTCCCCCACCCCTTTTTGTACCCCTCCCCAACTTTAGAATCAGGAAATTTGTTTTGCTTGGGCCTATTCTCTTCCCAATATTATCCTCCTTCTTAACACCTTCCCCCATTCTCACCTGTTTCTCTGTTGAGTTTTATGTATTCTATATCAAACTCTGTGTATATGTGTTTAATCTTCCTTGATTCATTTCAAAGAAGAGTAGTGGTGTGTTAGTAAATGTTTAACAAGTGGCTCTTTGGGGGGGGGGGGAATTACCCACAACAGATACTCAAGTTTGGTCTGCATTGTTAACATTTTTTCCATCGCTTTTCTAAAATCTAGATAACCAACAAAACAATAAAAATCAAGCCCAATTTTCAAAGTGTAAATGCTCATGAATATTTAGCAATTGGGCTCAGGACTCAGTTCAAGAAGACTCCAGCATCCCCCTGAATAAGAATGAGATTCATCCAATGCCTACTTCCACCACCCTTCTAGGTATTTATCTCCTCACAATCTTAATTCTGAGAAATAGCAAATTCTGGTCTTCATCCTGCTTTATGTATTTATGTATTTCTTCTTTTACCCTTCCTTTTCTTTCCCTTCATGGAACCCATAGAAACAATTCATCCCATAGGACCTACTTCGAAAAGTTAATGAAGGAGTCTCTGAAGAGACACTTGTTCATTGTTCCTCTATTAGAATGTTGCATTGTCTCATCATACAGCTCCTCCTAATTGCTCAAATACATTTTCCTTTTTAGGTATCTCTGGACTCTTGTGCTCGTATTTCAAAGTTCCTACACTTCCGTAGTCTTTTTATCAGAAATGTTTGAAAAGTCTTCTGTTCCATTCCATTCTCTCTCCACTCTCCATAGCATTATTGTCAGCTTTGCAGTCTAGTTATTTTTTGTTGTAAGCCTATATCTTTTGCTTTTTGGAATATTGGCTTCCAATATTTCCTTTCCTTTCTGGTAGAAACTGTCTGTTCTTATGTGAAACTGACTATAGTTCCTTGGTACTTGAACTGCTTCTTTCTGTATGCTTTTTCTTTTAGGCGGGAGCTCTGGATTTTGGCTATGACATTTTTGGAATTTTTCCTGTTTTTTTTTTTCAGAAAGTGATCAGTGGATTCTTTCTATTTTTACTTTACTTTTTGTTTCTAATAGATTTGAGCATTTTTCATTTAAGATTTTTCTGAAATACAGTTTCCAAGTATTTTTCCATAATAATTTTCAGGGAGCACATTGATACTTAAATTATCTATCCTCAACCTGCTTTCCAGACCATTTGCTTTGATATCAGATATTTTCTTTTTTATCCTGTATTTTCAGTTTTTTGATTCTGTTCTAATTCTTCTTGCTGTCTCATAGAATCAGTCATTTATTTGGTCTGTTCTAGTTTTCAAGGAGCCAATTCACTTTCTCCCCTAAGTTTCTTATTCTTCTAATTATTTCCTCCAGAGTGTTAATTTTTTTTTATCCCTTGCTTAATTTTTCCAAGACATTTGCACAGTCCCTATAGAAGATCTTTTTTTCTTTTGGTTTCTGGTTACAGTTGTCATAGTTATTAGCTTCTTCTTGTGGGGGGACTCTCTAGATTTATAGTAATTTTTATAATAGTTACTGTTTTCTTTGATTTACTTATATCTCCATCTTTAGTTACTGAATTGAGGTTTTGTGCCAGAGCAAAGCTCCATCCCTATTGTTCTTTTGAGTGGACTAGTCTTGCCTTGCATAGTCTTGCCTTACATGGTCTTCATCTTTGTCCCCTGGGTTCTTATGATGGCTTCCACCTCCTAGGGTTAGCCCACACTGTATCTTGGAGTTTTAGAGTGCTAGATCCTCAGGGCTTTCTTAGGACATAATACTAGAGAACTCAGAGTCCCTGGGCCTGGGTTGCCCCAGACTGAGTGCTATCAAATACACTGGTTGTTCTCTAAGTCTTTCTGACCACACTAGGGCTTTTTATTCCGGGGGAGTCCTTTGCTTTTGTTTTTATGAGACATAGAGTCTTACAACTACACACATCCAGTCTCTGGTCATGTTGGGAGGCTACTCTGTACTGCCACTGGCTGCGGTGAAGGAGCCCCCTTTCCTAATAATGGTAGGCTTCTGGATAACTTTTTTGGCAGTTCTAAAGTAAAAGAAGTCATTTAGATTAGTTCCTCATTGGATCTCTTGATTATATTTTTGTCTGGTGTGAATTTCAGGATTTGACTGGAGTAAGAATGTAGGATCTGAGATGTCTTTCCACCATTCAGGCAGCCATTTGACAAGGAGTCTAGGGATTCCTGTCTGATCTAATGCTGCCATTGTCTTGATTAACATGAAGGTGGAAGATAGCACAGTTTTATTGGAATTAGTGAAAAGAAAGGGTATCCTTTTAAACCTTATTCTAGGTAAAGATTTTATCGTCCATGAGAATTGCATTACATTCCAGTCCCAAACCGGAATCACAAGATTGACATTAGCTATAACGGGGCAAGTTAGAGCTGACCCCTGCCCTTGCTGGACCTCTGCGCACAGGGCCTGCTGAGGTAAACTCAGGGCTCTGAGGTATGGTATTCACCTGTGAGGTATTCACTTGTGGTATTCACCTGTGTACAGGTGAATCATGGGGAAAGTGTGGGAAGGAAAGGGGAGGAGAGTAGGAGGAGCCAAGATGGCCCTATTGGTATATAATCAAAGCTATAAAAGTCTGGTTACTAACTTGAATAAACAGAGCAGCTTACCATCTTTGCCTCCTGCCTCATTCATTGCCAGCGAGATCAGGCCTTTGCTGGACAAAGGACTGGGAACGTGGGGTAAGAGGGACCCCAACAAGTGGCACCCAAATGTGGGACACCACATAGAGCCACATACGCACCCCCCACAATCCCCAAGGTGCCTCCTTCGGGAGAGGAAGGAGTACAGCCTTGGGACGAATTCGCGAGAGGAAGAAGAAGAGCAGAAGGGAAGATTGCGTGTGCACAGCCTTGGGACGAATCCGAATTCTCAGCGGGAAGCACCATCCCGTCTCCGTGGGCAACCCAGCTTACGCTGGTGAGGTAAGGAATTTTCCTTATCATGGGGCAAGCGGAGTCCTTAGGGACCACCGCGGATCAGGCCGCATTTGTAAGTATTATATATAAGACGACCAAGGACCAGGGATGTATGATCACCCCCCAGATTATCAAGGGTTTTCTTAAAGTAGTGGAAAAAACATCTCCTTGGACCACACAGCGGCCCCCCCACCCCACCCCCCGTTACTGCGGGGTCTTGGAAAGTTGTAGGAGAGCGGTTAACAAGCTATGAGTCAGAAAACCCCAGGGGCTTGGAACCCAGCACATTTTTTCTACACAGTTTTATCAAAGCGGCTCTTAAAGCCACAGAAGGCTGCTATGCGAAACAGCCCAGGCAGTTTACAGCCCATTCAGACCACACCCTCTACCTCGCCAGTTCTACACTGGAACAATCGCGACCCTCCTCCAGATTCGGGAGCTTCACCTTACTCAGACTTGCTATACCCTGATTTTGATCAGTTTCAGAAACAAGTGTGAGAGAGGGAGGAGAGACAGAGGCTGCAACAAGAAATACAGGAGCTGAGGAGAAAATTAGAAAAATCGTCAGCTCAGTCAGCTCCATAGAAAACAGTCTGTTTCAAAGAGGAAGTTAGCCAAAAGCCACATGGGAATAAGACAAAGGCAGAGGTTCCTGTGAAAAAAGAGCTAAAGAGAGCAATCAAGGGTTATGATTTAAAATCCTCCTATATTAAGGTTAGACTAAAAGTCTTGGGTTCCTACATACTTACTCCCAACTCCTCAATATAAATCCAATCTACGCATTTGGGAGCATAAAATACATTATATGAAAGTTCTGAAGAAGCTAGTAAGAGAAAGATGTCTCTTAAACAACTGGAAGAGACCTACCGGGGATCTGCCCCAGATCATCTTAAAAGCAGGGTCTCCATGACACCAATAAAGCATGGCACCTGGCCTCTATTACATCAGAGGGCCAAATACTTTGTGTATAGGATTCACAAAATCCTCTCTGTGTTTTTTGTCCTTGTGTCTGTGTTCCTTATCTGCATTTCTGTGTAAGTGTGTAATCTGACACCCTGTAATGTCCACTATCTCTTTCTCTCCCTCCCTGACTCCAGTCTCTTCAGAGGAGCAGGAGGGCGGGGGAGAGAGACAGAGAGAGAAAAATGTTTTCTTGTTTAGGTTATATATTGGAAAAGAGAAGTGTCAGGTCAGAATCGGAAATAAGGTATGTGCAGTTTTAAAGGGACTTTAATCAAAGTCCACCAGAAAGGAAAAGCAAAAAAGTTTAAACATGTAGGAAAGAGGCATGTGAAGGAAGGTATAATCTATTTGCACAAACAGTGTGAATAGAGGTTTTGAGAGTAAAAAGTTTTGTATTGGAAAAAATGCTCTTTCTTTCTCCTTCCATTTCAGATCTGGCCAATTTGGAATATGAAGAGAGATAAGAAAGAAAGTGGGAAATTTTCCCTTAAATTTATGTGATATGTGTTCTAATTTGACTTCTGATAAGTCAGAATTTATTATGCTATTTGGCACTAAGGCAAATTGAGAAATTGCATAGATCTGAAAAAGAGACACTTTGAGCTTCCCCAGTATGAGGCGAAGGGACATGGTACCACTGGATTTTTTTTTTTTTTCCAGAGTCCCACTCACCTTTGACTGGCAAATTCAAAGTTCTCACTTTCACAAAAGTTTTTAAGGAGTGAACACAAAAGTGAAGTTTACTTGAGTGAAAATTAGAGCAGCTAAAACAAACTTCTCTCATCCCAGATCAGATAAGGGAAGAGAGTAACATATGAAATTTGAGTTACCCTCCCCCTCCCCAACCTGGAAAAGAAAAAGCAGGGAGGCATAGCAGCTATATGGGGGACCTCTGGGCACCCTGAAGCCCACACTTCTAGGCAACAGGTAAACAGAGGAACCTTTCCTCCCAATCCCCCAAGTCCTTGCTCCCACACCACTGGAACCTGGAATTTTTGCTCCTAGTCTTCCAAACCCAGCAACTTCTATTAGAAAGTAAAGGTCCCTCAGGGACCCTCCTCAATGACTCCTTAGACCTTTATCAGGTGCTGGATTCTGCAGCTTCCTAGCACCCCCCCAGTCCACAGCCAGGCTCTGCAATGATAAGGAGAAGAAAAGCCTCTATGCTTGGTAAGCCTAATGTAAGCAATGATTTGGGAATGCAGTTAATGTCATCTGAAATTTTTTTGTTTGTACTATTATTGTACTTCTAAATTGTAGTAAAATTCTCCTATATGGTAAAACTTGAGCGAATGTTGTGAGCTAAAAATAGTGTTAGACAAAGAAATTTTCAATTTGAATTTTGTTGAAACTAAAAAATGAAAACAATTGTGTAAAACTGGTTACTTTCTCAGCCTTGCTAACCCTGTCTACCCTCTAATTGTTCAGGAACAATTAGAGGATGGTCACATAGAACCTTCCACCAGCCCATGGAATTCTCCTGTATTTTGCATCAAGAAAAAATCTGGTAAATGGAGGATGCTTACTGACCTTCATCAGATCAATGCCTCTATGCAGACAATGGGGGCCCTTCAGCCAGGGCTCCCTTCACAAACATAGATCCCAGAGGATCTAAAATTTGGGTTATTGATATGAGAGACTGCTTTTATAGCATTTCACTGCATCCCAATGATACTAGGCGATTTGCCTTTTCCATTCCTTCAGTGAATTTACAGGAACCTTATGTCAGGTATCCATAGAAAGTGCTCCCCCAGGGCATGAAAAATAGTCCCACCTTATGCCAACGGATGTTCAACAAGTTATCTTCCCTGTCCTCAAGTGCTATCCAATTGTTCTTTTAATACATTATATGGATGACCTCTTGGCAGCTCATCCCGATTGTGACCTCCTAGAAGAGGTCCTGCAGACCACTGTTACACAGTTAGAAGTTTATGGGCTTACTATAGCTCCACAAAAAATCCAGAAGGCATTGCCCATAGATTATTTGGGAGTAAAGTTACATGAACAAGAGGTACAGATGAGACAACCTCGTTTAGAGCCTTGTAAGGTCTGCACCTTGAATGATTTTCAAAAAGCTTAGTGGAGATATTCAATGTCTCCGCCCTAGGTTGGAGGTAACCACTCAACAGCTTGCCCCCTTATATGAAATTCTCCGGGGATCCTCTGACCTTAAATCCCCCCCAGCATTGGACCCCTGAGGCCCTTCAATGCCTTCAGGAAGTACAAGCTGCCATCCATGCCGGATCCACTGTGAAGTTCCTTGCAACTGATCCCTTAGAGCTTACTGTCCTTCACACCCCATCACTCCCCACAGGGGTTCTTCATCAGGCAGCTGGGATTATTGAATGGGTACACTTAGATCAAGAATAGAAAGTGCTCTCCCTATACCAATCTTGCCCAAGTTGCCTGGAAGGGCATAGTTAGAGCACGAGCACTCAGTGGCAGAGACCCTCAGGTCATCTACACTATGTACACTAATCAACAGTTACAAAAATGTTTCCAAGAGGACCCTGATTGGCAGCTTATAATTGGGCATACTTTTCATCATGGTACACCTCTTCCTCTGGCCCACCAATTCACAAGTTGGCCTTGGGCATGGGGGAACAAATTTTCTTCCACACCTATTAATGGAATCAATGTATTTACCGATGCCACAGAATTGCATCAGGCCTCCCTATACATACCTTCTAGGAACAGTATCCAAGTCTTTAAGACTCCATTCACTTCTACTCAACAAAATGAATTGTTTGCAGTCCTCCAGGCCATGCTTTTAGACACTAT
>CM053626.1:255843585-255859677 GCA_028646595.1 Phalanger gymnotis
GACGTTCTCAATATATTCACATATGTGTGGACACATTTTCCGGCTTCACCATGGCTACTTCTAGAAAGGTGAGGTGGTGAAGGACATGACTGCACACCTCCTTTCTTGTTTTGCCAATAATGGCATCCCAAAAATTCTCAAAACTGATAATGGTCCCGCTTATACTGCAAAGGTCTTTCGGGTTTTTTTCCTGGAATGGTCTATTACTCACATCACCGGGATCCCTCACAATCCCATGGGACAGGCTATCATGGAACGGACTCACCGCTCCCTGAAAGCTTTCCTACAAAAACAAAAAGGGGGAGCCAGGTCTGGTCCACAGACTAGCTTGAATCTGGCTCTATACACATTGAATTACTTAAAATTTGATGATCATAACATGTCCCCAGCAATGAAATATGTCCTAGGCCCATCACAGAAGCCACGGTACATGCCGCAGTCTGGGGCCCAACCCGCACTTGGAGGTGTTGGAGCATCTGCCATGTGGAAGGATGTGGATGGACAGTGGATGGGGCCAGGAACCATAACTGTCTGGGGCCGAGGCTATGTTTGTGTTTCCACAGGTGAAGGTGATGATGTGTGGGTTCCCGTCCGCAGGATCCATGTGCTTGAGACAACAGCAGCCCACGACGGGCGAAAGTCGTGGGGACAGAGGAAAAGACAAGCGCGGAAGTGGCAGAAGCTACTTCAGGAACTGAGTAGTGTTCACCTGCAGCAACATGCTCCTGCACCTGCTCCTTCTGGTCTCTCTGATGGATCTCATCAAGGGGACCCAGTCATCAGCCCATCGACACCACTGGGCCTTCATTAACAATCCCCCTTTGTTTGAGGGTGATAGGTTGGGGTGAATCCATCCCACACCCCATACTACAAGGGAACCTTTCCCACATGTTTGGACAATCTTTTATATATAAGGGGAATCAGACTAAGGAACCCCCTCGGATGCTTGGTATCACCTTGCTGGTGGAACTCATCATTAGTTCCGCGGTCTTAGCAATGGCAGTATCAAACACACAAAATGAGGTTCAGGAAGCCACCAAGCTACATGACCTCATGCATAATGTTTCCCTTGGGTTCAGGCATCAGGCTCAGATAGATGAGGACTTTTACCAAGCTATTAGAACTTTACAAAATGCAGTGCGGGTATTAGGCACAGAGGTGGAGTATCTGGACTTACAGACCAAACTACAACGTGGCTATCGTTTTAACACTTTTTGCCTTACCTCAAAACAATATAATGCCACTGAACATAACTGGGACACAACCCGCGCTCAGTTGCAGGGTGTTGTTTTGGACAATATCACGCTTGAACTCCAACAACTAATAAGCTTGGCAGAGGACATTGACGTCGCATCACATGATGATTTGCTCCCTGATAAAACTGTGCAGCACATTTTGGACTTTTTCCAACAAGCTGACCCATGGCATTGGCTGAAGCAATGGCTCATCCCCTTTGGCATAGGGTTTCTGTTCCTGGTTCTGGGTCTCTGTTTCCTCCTTTATCTTTTTCACTACCTCCTTTCCCTTATGCACCGTTCCATGTTTGGCATGAAGCGTGACATTATGGTTCTCCATGACCTGTCCACTTCATGGCAAAACAAAAAGGGGGAGTTGTAACTGGGCGAGTTAGAGCTGACCCCTGCCCTCGCTGGACCTCTGTGCCCAGGGCCTGCTGAGGTAAACTCAGGGCTCTGAGGTATGGGTGGGACAAGATGGAGTCAGGAGGAAGGGTCTTGCCCTTGTTGGCAACGTGGTGCCCGGTTCTTTTCCGGATTTACCTGTGTACAGGTGAATCATGGGGAGAGTGCAGGAAGGAAAGGGGAGGAGAGTAGGAGGAGAGTAGGAGGAGCCAAGGTGGCCCTATTGCTACATAATCAAAGCTATAAAAGTCTGGTTACTAAGTTGAATAAACGGAGCAGCTTACCATCTTTGCCTCCCTCCTCATTCATTGCCCGCTAGATCAGGCCTTTGCTGGACAAAGGCCTGGGAGTGTGGGGTAAAAGGGACCCCAACGCTTAGCTAACCTGCCCTAGGAATATTCATGGAAATAAAGTGGTTTATTTAGTCAGGAAGCAGGGGAGAAAAGGGAGCCTAGAAGCAGAACCTGAAAACACAAAGGGCCTTATGAAGTATGGAGATGAGGAAATTTTGGTAAGAGGAAAGGAAGTTTACACAAGGAACCCTGTCAGGAGAGACTTCACCTTAGATAGACAGTGTGTTATAATGGAAAGAACATTAACCTTGAAGTAAGAAAACCTAGTTTGAATCGTAACCAGCTGAATGACTGTAAGCCAATGAATTCATGTTTAAAGAGAAGATGTCAAAATTTCTAACTTTTATTAAGCACTTATTGTGCTCTAGGCACTGACACTAGGGACAGAGAATACAAATACAAGCAGAAAGAAAAGCAGTCCCTGCCCTCAAGGACCTTCCGTTCTAATGGAGGAAGACAACATTTAAAAGGAAGCTGAAGAGACAGAGAGGATAAAAGAGAAGAGATGATGGTACCCAGCACAAAGAACATGGTATAAAACAGTCTGAGAGTCAGACATGAGGGCTGGAAGGGAATGAAGACATGGCTGGCTTAAGTATCCTTAAAACAGAGGTTCCGGGAAGAACCAGCTAATCAGAGAAGAGGCCACAGAGGCAGAAAGTATTCCTTATCTGAAAGATCTAGATGTGGAATGAACTTCCAGGGTGAGGAGTACACAAAAGGGTTGTTGTTGATGTTCAGTCATTTCTGCGGTGTACAACTCTTGGTGACCCCATTTGGGGTTTCCTTGGCAGAGATACTGGAGTGGTTTGCCATTTCCTTCTCCAGCTCATTTGACAGATGAGGAAACTGAGGCAAACAAGGTGAAGTGACTTGCCCAGGGTCATGCAGCTAGTAAATGTCTGAGATCACATTTGGACTCAGAAAGATGAGTCTTCCTGACTCTAGGCTCAAAGAGGAGCAATGTGCAATGAGCCTGGAAGGGTTGAGTCTGGAGTGAGATTGTGAAGGTCTTTTAAATGTATAGCAGAAGCATTTGTACTTTATTCTAAAAGCCAGGGAAGTTTCTTGAGTATAAGAGTAAAGTGGTCAGACCTGGAACCACACATTTGGGGTGTTCTAGGGGAACCTGGGCACATCCTGAAGCAAGCCACTCCTCTTGGGATCTGCCCGGGATCTGGAGCCTTTTGGAAGGGAGGGTCTCAAACTCCAGAGACCCCTGGTTGTTGCAGCTTGTGCTTTTATATCTCTTTCTCTGCTTCCTATTCCTTTGACTCTTTTCCAGACTCTTCAAGGCACGTCTGCTTTGATGGATCTTTTTTTTTACCCCAGTACCATACCCAGCCCCTTCAGCATCCTTCTTTAGGACTCCAGGTGGGACAATTATCAAGGAAAAAGCAACTAAAGTCAGGTCCTGTAATGGCAACCACACTGGCATACCCAGGATGGCTGCTAGTGCAGGTTCTTTTGCCTGCTTTACTAAAGAAAGATAGCTGTTTCAGGGGTCAACAATCATCTTTAATTAAACAGAAGAAATACAGAGAAGAGAAATAAAGACCGACAGACAGGGCTCTACTGCCTGAATCAAAGCTTTACATCCACCACCGAATCGAGAGAGCCTTTACCTCTGAGGAGTCAGGGAGTTCTGAACATATAGCCACTCAGAGTCTTGACCAGGGAATCACAACCTCTTTCTCACAGGCAAGCCCCCAAAGCAAAAGCTCACCTCTCACAATATATTCTCTCCTTTAGGCTCAGTGGCTAATTAGAAATTAACAAAAGGTGTGTAAGCCTTCCTACAAGCAAGAAAGCTTCCTTTAATGGGCTCCACATAAGGCCTATTAACGGGTGAGGAAGATCTTATTCCCCATTAACCTTACAGGCCCTCCATCCCTTCATCCTTTGGCTCTCTGGTCACTTTGTTTTCCATGGTTCAACCTCAAATCTTGTGGCCCTAGATTATATTGGTACAATCCAGGAAACCCCAAAAGTTAAAATTTTTTTTAAAAAATATGCCTCTGGTCCCCAGAGGTTAATAATAATTATCATCATCATAGTTAGCTTTATTTAGCACTTTTAAGGTCTACAAAGCACTTTACAACCATTATCTCATTTCATCCTCACAACAACCCTGAAAGGTAGGTGTCCCATTTCACAGATGGGGAAACTGAGTCAGGCAGCTAGTAAGTGACTTGCCCAAGGGTCATAGAGCTAGTAAATGTCTGAGGGTAGATTTGAATTCTGCTCTTTTGACTTCAAGTTCAGAGCTCTAGCACTGTGCCACCTAGCTGCCTTAAACTCCCTTGCCAGTATTTCATGGCAAAGTATGAGGGTGGAGAAGAGGTTCCAGATGGAAAGATGCTTTTTTTAGTCAAAAAGATCAGACTGAGTTCGGTATTTTAAGGCAAGGGTAAAGAAAAGAGTTCGATAAAAAGAAACCCTTAGCAAAGTGTATTTTTAAAAGTCATTAGTCATTTTTTAAAAACCAAATTTAAAGTTTTTTCAGGTTTTTTGATGAGTAAAAATAATGTTCTTTATGTGTATTCAATAAAAGTTCATCTTCAATTTTTTTCCCAGTTGCACACCCTAATGAAAGGTGCTGTTTACACCTATGGTCAAGACCCATGTTTTAGGGGTATACATTTAGCAGCTGTGTGGAGGCTAGACTGGAAGGAAAAGAGAGGCCAGAGGAAGGAAAACCAGTTAGGGGTCGATTCCAGCTGCCCTGGTAGAGATGATGGAGGCTGGAACTAGGAGTGAGGAGAAGACAGACTGGAGAGAAGTTGAATAGGTAAAACTGACAAAGCGCAACTGATTAGATAAGGGAGAGAAGGATTGAGAATAATTCTGAGGTGCTACTTAACAGCAAAATGGAAGTTGGGGAAAAGAGAATTTGAGGGGAAAGATAATATAATAACAAATTGTTGTAGAATTTTTATTATTTTATAGGGGACATGGGAGGAAGATTAGACTTGTTTTAATTGGCAGTAAAGGATCAATATTAGTAGCAATGGGTGAAAGTTGTGGATTTTGGCTCAAATCTAATCAGAGAAAGCTGGGCAGCTGGGTGGTGCAGTGGATAGAGTGCTCAGCCTGGAGTTAGGAAGACTCATCTTCCTGAGTTCAAATCTGACCTCAGACATTTACTAGCTGTGTGCTGTGTGACCCCGAGCAAACCACTTAACCTTGTCTGCCTGAGTTGAGTCATCTGTAAAATGGGCGGGAGAATGAAATGGTAGACCACTTTAGTAACTTTGCCAAGAAAACCCCAAATGGGGTCACAAAGAGTCAGACATGACTGAAAAATGATTCAATAAAAGCAAAGCTACATAACACTTAGAAATATTCGAAAGTGGCAAGGCAACAGTTTATTAAGTGCTTACCATGTGTCCAGCAATGTGCCACAGATGATGGGAATTGACTGATTGCAGAAGTGATGAGATCCCTGTCACTGGAGGCCTTCCAGAGGAGGGTGGATGAACACTTTTTGGGGATGTTGTAGTAGGAACTTCTGCTTCAGGTGGCTGTCACCTCTGAAGTCCCTTCTGATTCCTGATTAAATGATTCTTTTATTCTTATTTCAGTTGGAGATATCTTAGGCTCCTGATCTCCTGGTGAGAATTATTGGCCTCTTGATAAGGACTATGATATGTCTTTCTAAAAAGATTTTCTTACCCCCTGAAATAGCTCCCAACAGGGAAATTCTCTTAGTCATAACGCCTGGCCTAGTACTGGGCCTCTTTCTTCAGTAAACCCACCTCATTCATTCAAGGAGCCAGGAGTGGGCTTGAATAGGGAAGAGGGGAACCACAGTCAGACAGTTTAAGGAACTCAGCCTACATCACATGGCCAGGGCAAAGTGGGATCAAACCTTCCCTCTGATTTCTTTTCTCCCCCCAATCCACCTTGATCTATTTGGACTTCTTGAGAACTCAGTAAACTCACAGACTTTCTTCCAGCAGTCCCCACCTCTCCATTTGCCAGCCACCAAACTGGTTTAGGTCCTTGGATGATTGCCTCCTAATGGATCTTCCTGGTTCCATTTTCTCCTCTCTTCAATTCATGCTTCACATAGCTGCTAAATCAAGTTTCCTAAAGCATTGGTCAGGCCATGTCATGCCCTTGATCAAGAAACTTAAGCAACTCTCTATTTTTTCCAAGATAAAGTCCAGATTCTTCTGTTTTACATTTAGTCATTCCATCATTTTTCAGTCATGTCCAACTCTTCACAACCCTATTTGGGCTTTTCTAGGCAAAGACACTGGAATGGCTTGCCATATCCTTCTCCAGCTCATTTCATAGACAAGGAACCTGGAGCAAACAGGGTTAAGTAACTTGCCCAGGGCCAAGCCTGAGGCTGGATATGAACTCATGAAGATAGTACTCCCTATCTGAGAAATCCAGATGTGGAATGAATGTCCAGGGTGAGGAGTACACAAAAGGTTTATTGTTGATATTCAGTCATTTTTCAGTTGTGTTCAACTGTTCATGACCCCATTTGGGGTTTTCTCAGCAAAGATTCTAGAGTGGTTTGCCATTTCCCTCTCCAGTTCATTTTACAGATGGGGAAATTGAGGCAGATTGCACAGGGCCACATAACTAGTAAGTGTCTGAGGCTGAATTTGAATTTAGGAAGATAAGTCTTCATAACTCCAGGCCTGTCAGTCTATCCACTGCTTCACCTAACTGCCCTTTACATTTAGATGCCCTCCAAATTTGACAACAACCTATCTTTCCAAATTGATGTGTATTCTCCATTTCAGCCAAACTCCACAACCTCAACATGTCAAGAGAAATTGAGAAATCTCCCTAGCACTTTGGGTAGATCCTATGATGAATCTTGTGGGGAGATACGGACAGGAGTCAGAGAGGATGAGCAGACATGGGGTGGTGCACTCTGTGTCACTGGAGGGAATGCTTACCTTGAGAGTATCACAAATTCATTTCAGTATTTGAGACTATTTTCATTTACTTCTCTGGGCACATGTTGTTCCCTCCAAATAAGTAGATCTTTGAGCACAGGGTTTTGTCTCTGTGTTCCCTAACACAATGCCTGCCTTAATGAATACTTCTTGAATCCAATTAAATCTGAATATTTTGGTTCCCTATAGAAACTACAATTTTGAGAAGCCAGAGACAAGTTTCATAAAGATGGCTGGTAATGGGTGGAAAGGGGAATTATGAGGAAGTGTGGGTGGGGACGTTGTCTCCCACCAGCTAAAGAGAGCTTTTGCAATGGAATTGTTTTTGAAAATTGCTTACCCCATGACTGGTGGGGAACTCATAGAAATAGACTAGACAGCCTCAAAACCAATTTCTCAAGGCTTGTACCAATGTGGGTAGGGAAGAGCCACATCTTGAGGCAGAAAGGGGAAGAGAGGATATGTGTGGTAGGATGGATAGCACGCTTAAAGTCAGGAAGAGCTGAATTCAAATGCTGCCTTAGCTATCTCAATGTGAACACAGTACCTTATTCTCCCTTAGCCTTAGCCTGTAAAATGGAGTGACTAAAATCTACCTCAGTGGGTTGTTTTGGGACTCTGATGAGAAAAAGAATTCAGGCCTGAATGCACCAGAACTTCTCCAGAAATAATAATTAAAGTAATCACAACGATAGCTTGCATTTACATGGTGTTTTAAAGTTTGCAAAACATTTTACAAACATTATCTCATTTTATTCTTTACAATAACCCTGGAAGGTAAGTTTTGCTGTTATCCCCAGTTTACATCTGAGGAAGCCTAGGCAGACAGGGGTTTAATAATTTGCCCACAGTCACACAGCTAGTAAATGGCTGAGTACACATTTGAACTCAGGTTTTCCTGACTCCGGGTCCAGCTCTCTATCGATTTGGACTACCTACCAACCCAGAAACTTCCAGAGACTCCAGGTACATGGTAACTCATTGCTTAGGTCTTTTAGGATGAAGGACTTCCTGGTTGCTTCTATCTATGTGGTGGCCCAGCCCTGGGAGAACCATATGTTTTAATATGATGGGGTAAAATTCGAGTATTGCCTTGGTCCCGTGTGTCCCATGACAGTGGCAGGGCAGTGAGATGTAACATTTATTAAGAGATAGCTTTAGTCTGGGGCTTCAACTTTCCAAATGACTCCAGTGAGGGATAAGGAAGGACCTACCCGGGTATCATGGTGACTGTGCCCACATGGCAGCTAGTGTAAGACAAGCATGTAGCTGGGCCCCAGGCAGTTTCTGCTTCCTTTGTCCCTTCTTTCCTGCTCTTAGTCCTGAGGCCCTTTGGAGTTCAAAAGATCTGGAGCTGAATGATAGCAGGGGAAGAGTCCCCAGAGACCCCTCTAGTACTCTTGGAGAGGATGGCCACCCACAGGGAGAGGACCGGGCCAAACTGGGCCCTGTAAAAAGCTACCTGAGTAGCATATCACCAGAATCAAAAGGAAAGTGCCTGATCAAGCCTTACAAAACTGCTGGATGTTCTGATGAGGCTTAAATAGTAGCCTCCTAGAAGACTGGAGGAATGGGTATAAGGTACTGAATCCCACTAATGTGCCATGTGAGGCTTCAGAGCTGAGTGTTTCTTTTTGTGTGTAGGAAAACAATCTGCCCTGTACTTGATTTATGTTGCACATTGAGTACCTCTTTTTATTTCCTCTATTTTGGGGAATCTCTCAATCTGTAAGTTGTCACATTCTTCTTATTCAGTCCGTTCTCAGTTGTGTCCAACTCTTTGTAACCCCACTTGGAGTTTTCTTGGCAAAAATACTGGAGCAGTTTGCCATTTCCTTCTCCAGCTTGTTTTACAGGTGAGGAAACTGAGGCAAATAGGATAAAGTGACTTGGCCAGGGTCTTACAGCTAGTAGGTATCTGAGGCTGGATTTGAACTCAGGAAGATGAATCATCCTGACTCTGGGCCCAGCTCTCTATCTACTTGTGCCACGTAGCTGCCCCAGCTTATAATATAATCAGCTATGATTAAAAACCTCCTGGGACCCTAGGATGGAGACACTTAACAAACCAATGAGCATGAGAAAAGGGACCCTAACTCGGTCTAATTAAAAGTAAGCTCCCTTTAGGAGTAAACCCTGTGTATACAGTCTGCCTGGGACAGGAAAGAAGTTCAGTGCCTGAGGCTTGGGCCCAGCAGAAATTCCTCCAGGCTAGATATGAAAGATGACCCACCAAAATCCATTCTAATCATTTCAAGAGCCTTTCCAGGGTAATAGGAGAAGGCTTCTCAGAAGTGATCTTGCAATGCAAATGGAAAGGCAGGGAGGAAAGGGGCAGGGAGAGCCTTGGGGGATTTCCCGACAGTTCACTCCAAAGACACTCAAAACCCCATGAAGTAAGTTCATGGACCTTTCCTTAAGTTATTCCAGTGGTCCTTCTGTGTGTGTGTGTGCGTGTGTGTGTGTGTGTGTGTGTGTGTATGTGTGCACTTGAGCCTGCTCGCGTGTGTGCCTCCTTACCCCTACCACTCTTGACACCATGAAAGTATGGACTGTCTGATATCTTTGCACCCCTTAGCCTAGCATTGTGTCTTACCCACAGAAAGTGCTTCCTCAACATTTGTTGAGTTAAATATCCTCTGAATTACCTACCTAGTGTCTTATTAAACTTAATAATATCCATTTTAAAGGGCCTGACTATGCACTAGGCACTGGGAAAACAGACAGAAGCTAAACAGTTTCTGCCGTCATAGAGTTTGTAACCTCCAGGGTGTAAAATGGAGCTCTTTGGCTGTTTCCAACTCTTTGTGACCCCATTTGGGATTTTCTTGGCAAAGATACTGCAGTGGTTTGCCATTTCCCTCTCCAGATCATTTGACAAATGAGGAAACTGAGGCACACAGGATTAAGCGACTTCCTCAGGGTCACACAGCTAGTATCTGAGGTCACATTTGAACTCAGGTCCTCCTGACTCCAGGGCTAGTGCTCTATCCATTGTGCCACCTAGCTGCTCTGCTGAAGATTAAAGGAGCTTCACAGAAGAACCAGATGGGTTAGCAAATCATGAAAACAATGCTTTCTTTTATTTGACATATTTAAGGGAAGATTGAGTGACTTAACTAGAGATGAGGAGAGGCAGAAACAATTAGGACTGAATTCATCCTGCACACATTCAGACTAGCCTAGCCTCCCACGCTTGGGCTGGGACAGACACTGGCAGAATGAGGCTGGACAGATAGAACTAGGGGCATCAGCAGAGGGCCTCAGCACACTGGCCTTCAGGCCACTGAGAGGGGGAGGTGGAGGAGCTGTACCCAGGACTTAGCACATCACTATACCAAGCTCTAGACCATTCAATGGGTGCAGCTTTGGGGCACCGCATGTGGTTTTTTAAAGGTGGGGTGGAGTCCAACTCTGACACGTCTGCTTGGTTAATGATTGGCAAATGCTTTTTGACAGATTGATCCATTCATTCCCCACCGCTGACCTCACAGGCAGGGAGATACCAATTAGCTAGAAAATGGCAAACTGCTAGCCTAGAAGAATTCAGGCATAGAAGATTTCAGATATGGGGCATTGTAGAGAAGGGACAAGGCAGAAGGGCATGGAATCCCAGACTGGAAGAAAGGGCCTGCACAGCCATTAACAACTTGTGGGATAAAGAAAGGCTAGGACCAAAAACTACCACAGAGAGGAGCAAACATGTCCCAATTTAAGTAAATGCAATATAATTTGAGTAGGGAGAGAGTATTAAAAACTGGAAAGATGAGGGAAGGCTTCACAGAAGAGGTAGCCTATGAACTGAGGCTTAAAGAAAAATGAGGATTCTGAGGGACCAAGGTGGGGAAAGAATGTGTTTTAGACATGAGGGACTACTCATTCAAATTCATGGTGGCAGGAAATGGAATTTTGAAGAATACCTACTGGTACAGTTTGAGCATTTGGAATATTGTACTCAAGTCTGGCTAACACATTTAAAGCAAGATATTTCCTATTTCCAGTTGAAACACTGGAGCAGGTTCAAGAGAAGGGAAACCAGAATTGTGAGAACACTGGAGGCCATGTAGTATGAGGACTGGAAATGTGGAAGCTGGAGAAAAGACTGAGAGGGGATATGATAGCTATTTTCAAGTATTTATTGGCATATCATATAGAAGAAAGGCTAGATTTCTTTTTCTTGACCTCTATGGGACAGAATTAGGAGCAATTAGTTCAATTCTAAGTGCTAGAAATGTCCAGCAGTGGAATGGACTGCCCTAGAAGATACTAATTTCTCTATCATTAAAAATATATAAGCAGAAGTCGATCACTTTTAAGAGATGTAGGAAAGGCTCTTTCTCAGGAATTCATTGGATTAGGTCAACTTTGAGGTCCTTTCCAAATCTATGACTGCATGCTAAGGAAACTGAGAAGGAAAAATTAGAAAGGTAAGAACAAAGTTTTGAGAGTAGAGTGCCTAAGTCTAATGGAGGAGAGGGTATCTAGAAGAAAGGTGAGATCAAGAGTGTTAAATGCTGCAAAGATGTCGCAGAAATATAGACCATGAAAGCAGGCCATTGGCTTGGGCTACTAGGTAGTTATTGGTGATCTTTGAGAAAGTACTTTCAGGAGAGCTATGGAGGAAAAAGCCAGGGTCCAAGAGTCTTTGGAGAGGTTTGGGTGATGAGAAAATGGTTAGAGATCACGTTCATTTCTTCCCCCTCTCCCCTGAAGTTTGGCAGCAAAGGGATGAAATGATATAGAGATCAGCTAGAATCAAGAAAAGTTTTTGAAAAAAAAATTTTTACAGGAGAGAGAGAGAGAGACAGAGAGACAGACAGAGAGACAGAGAGAGAGAGCATGAGAAAGAAAAGAAGATTACTAAAACAAAGTCCTGGAGAAGGCAGGAGGAAAGGGGGTCAGGAGTATAGATAGGAGTAGGGACGCTACTTCTTCTGTAACAGAAGGGAAAGAGGAAGTGAGGAGAAGGGCAGAAACAAATTCAGATATGGAGGGAATTTGAAAAAGTTCTCATTCAATGGTCTCAAGCTTTTTTTATGAACTAGAAAGCCAAGGTTATCTGCTTTAAATAAAAGATTGTTAACACTGAAAATACCAGAGAGCTCACAGAAGTTATTAAGCAAAAAGGTTCTTTATTCCATTGAAGGAGATAAAAATAGCCATGAGTGCTGGGGTCTAGTTTAGGATCAAGGAGACCCAAGGCAGTGAGGCTAAGCCTTGATACATGTAGTCGTGGCAAGACGAAGAATCAAGCAGTAAGGTGTAAAGGCAGCAATGAGGTGTAACAGCAACAATGTGGCAAGTTTGCCTAATGACAAAAAGTCTATTCATAGCAGGGCTTCATGACCAGAACGTGGTTCTTGCTCATACTTGCCCAAGCTCAGGGACCACATGGGGCTGGTTTGAGCCACTTCTGTGATTTAGCTGCAACAGAATTCATTCAGAGGATGAGAGCAAAGGACTGTTGTTATGCCAAGCTCAGGTCACAGCTTGCTTACTGGGCCTTAACACTAGAAAACAAGCTGTGTCCTAATAATAAGAAAAGAGAGGAGCAAAAGACGAGTTGTCTTGGGGTGAGGGCCCTGACAGGACAGAAGGTATGCAGTTGAGGACTTTTATAGAGAGGAAAACAGCCTCTCCAGTGAATGGACTAGGAAGGTGTCAGGTGAATGTTCCAGAAGGATTGTCAGAAAGCAGTAAGGATCTAGCTGAGGTCATACACCATAAATTTTAAGTGGATAAAAAATAGCTTGATTTTGTGATTTTTCTCCAGAAATTCTCAGTAGTCTAGGAATACAATTGGAAAAACCTATAGAAATATCCAAACTACTCATGGTTAATAAGCGATCAATCAATCAAAAAGCATTTATTAAGTGCCTAATTAATTAAGTGCCAGGTACTGGGCTAGGCACTAGGGATAAGGCTGAACATTTGCAGGTTGAGGACAGGAGATCAAGGAGGCAAGGGACCCCAAGGATGGTGGGGCAGGAGGTGGAGGTTTTGTTTAGATGTAAATGACTCTAGAGTCAGGAACACAGACTGGCAGAAGAGCGCTGGGTCGAGAAACCAAAGGTCACGATGAGAGTAAAGGGCTGAGTTTATGTGACCGAGAGACTAAGAGAAAGGTCAACGAGTCTCCAGTTACCAGCTCAGATAATGTTTTCCAAAAGGACCGCAATGCTTTTGCTTTCCTCCTTGGTTCTCGAGAAAAACTTATGCCATCTTTAATACTCTCCCCCAGAATCAGAACCATAAGTCTCCTGATACCCACTGGAGTTTTCCTTCTCCTATGCTGTGAGATTCTTCTATAGAATAAGCCATTTTGGTATACAGGCTAGACGACCCACCATAGGCTAACCTAAGGCAAAATTATGATGGAGACTAAGTTTATCTTCATTTTTCCCTATACCTACCATCATGACAGATGTCCCAAGCACGCCTTCTCCAATTAGCAGCTCCTTCTTTTAACTCTCCCTTTCCTTATCCAGATGGATAAAAATCCATCTGTCCTATGTCCTAGTTCCATAGGTAATGCTAAATGCAAAGAAACTGGGTGTTTGGGGATAGGCACTGGACCTATGAGTTCACTGAAAACTCCCTTTACTAATGACTATTCATTTCACCTGGGAGAACTGGATTCTAATTTTCTCTCTATCGTTAGTTCACTGTGTGACTTGGGGCAAATCAATTCTTTCTCTAGGTCTCAGTGTCCTCATCTGTATGTTGTAGTAGGTAATTTCTTCCATTCCTTCCAGCCCTGGCATTCTGAATCTTTGAGACAGTACATGGCAAACTCAACCAGGTTAATGTGAGATACAGCTAGGCGCTGCAGTGAATAGAAGGCCGAACCTGGAGTCACAAAGATCCGAGTTCAAAAACTGCCTCGGAGATTCACTATGTGAGCCTGAGCAACTTGCAGTTTGCCTGCCTCAGTTCACTCATCTGTGAAATAGTTAACAATAGTATCTACCTCCCAGGGTTGTTGTGAGATTTAAATGACTTATTAGTTGTAAAGTACTTTGCAATGTTCTAAGGTAGTTTCCTTGGCACCACCATGCAATTCATAGATGTCTGGGATTCTATAATTGAGGGCCTGGATGAGGGAAGGAAGGAAGGACCACCAAGGCTCTCTGCCACCCTGACTCACCTATTCAACTTATGTAAGTCAAGGGAAGATATTTGCCTAGCTTTCAACAGGTTACCTTCCTATAGCCCCAACACCTTTAGTCCCCTTCACCTCCACTCCTCCTATTGTTCCATTCTCTCCCCTGGGTACATACACTCCTTGAAGCTCGGAACCTTTAATGAGTGTATGACCCCTCTGCTGGAAGTCTCAGTGCAGGGTCCTTCTAAGGAAAGTACCTAGTGACAGGAAAAGAAACTGGGGCTGCCCCCTTATCAGGAGGGAGGGGGATATCATAAGCATCCAAATATTATGTTTCTATGACAGCCAGCTGGTCAGGGTTTACAGACACTGAACACTTGGACACTGGCAACCCAAGAGTGTGGAGGGCTGACATAGAAGGGAAAGAGTAAAGCCTTGATTGACATGCCTCTAATACAGCTAGTCTGGCATGAGGAGAGAGTAGGGGGGAAAGCTTTTCATTTGGAGTAGTCCATGAAGATGCCCCCTTTCCCACGTGCCATGTGGGGAGAGGTTGCAAGAATTGTAACACTTTATAAACATTATCTCATCTGATCCTCAAAATGACCATGTGAGTATAGAACAAATATTAGATCCATTCTGCAAATAAGAAAAACTGTGGGTTTGGAGAGCTCGCCCATGATCACATGGCTAGCAAGGCGATGGCATGTAAATGGTAGAATTCACCTAACTCTGAGTTAATTTTACCCTATTTTGTTTAGGGTCAGTTTGCATGAAGATGCTGCCCTCCAAAATGTCACTCTAACACCAGGGTCCTTACTTGGGAGTCTGTGATCTTGATTTTTAAAAAATATTTGAAAAGAATTGGTTTCTTTTAGAATACTCTATATTTTATTTTATGCATTTTGAAGCATGATTCTGAAAAAGGGCCCCATAGCTTTCATTAGACTGCCAAGAGGGCTCATGACACTCATTGAAAAAAAAGTTTAAAACCCCTGCTTTAGCAAATTCCCACCAGGCTCTCCAGCTTTACTGCTTGGCTTGCCAACCAACACCAAGGTTCCTTTCATAGAGGCTCAAACTCATAAAATTTTAGGGCTGCAAGGAACCCTCAAAATCCCCCAGACAGCCCTCTTCCTTTCCTTTTCCAGAGGAGGAAATGAGGACCAGCAAAATGAAATTATTTCCACAAGGAGCTGATTTGGGACAAGAATACACATTCTCTGACATCCAGCCCAAGTATCTTTCCACTTGTGCTACCTGGTATTTGAGCCAAGAGAACATACACATACACAAGCAAACACACACACAAACACACACAAGCACACATATACACACACACATATACACATATACACACATGCACACACACACACAATGGAGTCTCTTTTACTTGACAGAATGTTTAGAAACTGTTCTTCTCATAATCACTCCCTCCCCCCACATATTCTGTTTGGCAATACCAACTGCAGCTGGCATTAGCTGGTGGCCCAGCTTTTGATCTGGAGAAATGAAGATTGCCAAAGGCCATTGTGTCAAGGCTTTGCCCAATCACTGCCATTTAACTCCTGGCCCCTTCCAGCTTTACATGTCACTGCTGATCTTTGTGGTTTCAACATACCTGGGCCAGGCAGGCACAGACACCAATAAAAGGGAACAGGACTTGAGAGAAGGATAGAAATCAGCAGCAGAGAGAGGCTTGAGGCTGGTCTTGAGCTACCAATATGGGACGAGAAGCAATCTGGACAGGTGAGTCAGTACCAAGATGAGCAGGAGGGTTAAGGGACTGGTGGGGGTAAGGCTAAGCTGAGAAAGAGTAGAGGAGATTGTGACTGCTAATTAAGGGGCTGCTCACAATCCTTTACATCTGGTCGTTGTTCCTGCTGGAAGAAAGAGCCATCATGGTGAAATGCAATGAGCCCTGGACTTGGATTCAGAGGACAGCTCGGTGTTCAAGTGTTTCTTCCATCATTCACTCTGTATGATCTTGCGTGAGTAACAATCCCTTAGAGATCAATCAATCCCTTGTTTTTTAGATGGGGAAACTTGGAGAGTCAATGCTCCAGGTCACA
>CM053626.1:255860177-255889678 GCA_028646595.1 Phalanger gymnotis
GAAGGGACAGCTGACTGGGGAACAGGACAACCAGAATATATGCCATCTTGGAGTGGGGGCGAGGGTAGAAATGGGGAGAAAATTTGTAATTCAAACTCCTGTGAAAATCAATGCTGAAAACTAAATATGTTAAATAATAATAATAAAAAAAAGATAAGACGGAGGGTAAAGGCAATACAGGAAGAGAGAGTTTGGGGAAGAATGAGATGTGTTCAGGGAACAATCAGAGGTCCAGTTTGGCCAGAACACTGGTTACATATAGAAGAAAAGTGAGAAAATAAATCTGAAATCTGGCTGGGGCCAGATTCGCAAATATTGGAAGAAGGGGTTTATACTGCCTGTGTCCACAGGGACCATCTAGAGAGCAAGGCACTGGGGAAAAATGCTTGATGAAGTGAGACAAGCTCTAGTTATTGGAGTTGTGAAAACGCGTGGTAAAGGAGTGAGGAAGAGGAGGGCAAAGCAGGCTTCCTGGAGGAGGCCTCTCCCTCCCTCCCAGGCAGGAGTTGGCTTAGCACACATTTCTCTGAACAGCTTAATAGGACAAATGACTTTTTCTCTCTGCCTTGGATGTGAAACAGGAGCTGGTAAAGATGCAGGCATTTCTCAACATCAGGAAATGAAGCAATCCTTTCTAGTCTTGATGCAGGGCCAGGCTCAAGGTCAAAGCCATTTCCCCATAGCTTTAGTCCTTTTTCTCAGAAGAGAGCTTCAGTCCTGGAGAAAGATTCAATATTTGTTAATGGGGAGATGTGAGAAGTATGGATGTTGGGATGGAAATTCCCTCACTATACATATCTCTCTTCTCCCCAGAGACCTCCATACAAGTTGCACTCGATAAGCTAATTTTGGCAGATTCATTCGTTTATCCACTCATTCAACAAATATTTTTAAATCTGTGAGCACAGAGCATTATGCTAGGGGATGAAAAGTTTGGATAGGATGTGGTCTGTGCCCTTGTGGAACACATAGTCCAGTAGAGGCATAAGACACAAGTACTCATTTAACCTGTAATATACACTATTACGTAATACATGCATTAGAGAGATGCAAAAGAAAGTGCTATGTCAAGTCAGAGGGGAGAGATCATCTCTGCCTGGGAGAATCGAGGAAGGCTTCCTGGACCACAAAGTAGCATTTGAACTGGGCTTTAAAGGATAAGTAAGAATTAAACAGGTGAAGATGTTTAAACATGGAGGGAGGGCATTACATATGTAAAGAATATCATGAATAAAGTCACGGAGGTGGGAAGGTACACAGTGCATTTGTGGGACAGAGGAGAGACCAGTTTGACTGGAATCTAGAGTACATAGAGAAGGGTGGGGGAGGCGAATATGGAAAGAGACTGGAAAGGGAGAATGATACCAGATAACATAAGGCCTTGAATGCTGGGGAAGAAGTTTGAATTTAGGGGATGATAATGAGCCAATGAAAACTTTTGAGTATAGCAATATGATAAGATCTGTGTATGCTCTTGCATCTCAGCTTCCTTGAGGATTCTCAGTGTCTAGTTGTCAATGCCAGGCTGACTGCTCCTCTCCTCTCCTCCCCTCCCCCATATGCCTGGACATCAATTAAAGTGTGCTTCGGCCTCTGTCCCTTAATGGAAAGAGCACTGGAGACCTGGGTTGTAATCCCAATTCTGTCACTAACTTTAATCGTGCTATACTTCACTTATCTCATCTATTAAATGGGGAGAGCAAATAGCTATTCTGTCTACCTCGAAGGATCTCAACAGTGCAACGCACTATGTAAAGGTACGACACTGATGTTGAATGCAGACTGATTTTGTCATCAGTCAGAGCCTAGCCTCTGTTGTCTTGTCCAGTTCAGACCCTCAGCACTACTTAACTGAACTACTGCCATATCCTCCTAACTGGTGTCTCTGCTTCTGGTTTCTCCTCCATCCATTCCTCACTTTACACAGCAGCCCAAATAACATTCCTCAAGTACAGCTCCAACCTTGTTCCTCCAGTGCCCAAGCAGGTTCAGCAGCCCCACTATTGCCAGCAGGCTTCTCAGTTGACCATGTGAATCCTGCCACAATCTGGCTCCTGTCTTCCTTTCCAGTCTTATTTCATATCCGTCCCTTTTGCACTCTCTCCAGTCTAGTCTAGCTAGCTGCTATTTGGGAGATAGGTGCTAGTCTTTCTCCCATTTTATAGTTGAGGAAATTAAGGAAAACAAAGCTTAAGTGACTTGTCCAGTATCATAGAGCTAGTAAGTGTCTGAGATGGAATTTGAATTCAGATCTTAGTGACTCCAGGTCCAGCACACTATGCACTGTGCCACCTAGTTGCCAATATCCCTTTGTAAAAGCTAACTGATGAATTGATATTAGTGAGAAGTGACATCGCAACTCCTCTTTGTGCCTTTACACATATGGTGTGGCCATCTCTCTCACTCCCTCCCCCTTCAACTTTCACCTTCACCTTGTAAGGTCCAGAGCTTCCTTCAAAATAGAGCTTGGGAATCACCTCCTCTATCAGGCCTCTCCTGATCCTTCTGGATAAGCTGCATTCCTCTTGAAATTTTGTAAATATTTATCCATGTACAGGTCACATCATGATCACCATCCTCATCCTCACCATCCTCATCTTCATCATCACCGTCATAGCATTTCCATAGAACTTTAGGGTTTGCAAACCATATTACAATTGTTAGCTCATTTTATCTTCATGATAAGGCTGGGAGGTTGGTTCTATTATTACCCCCTATTTTACAGATGAGGAAACTAAGGCAGACAAAGGCTGAGTGACTCGTCCAGGGACACACAGCTAGTAAGTGTTTGAAGCAGGATTTGATCTCAGATCCCAATGACTGCAGGTCCTGTACTCTATCTACAATGAAAAGGTAAATCCTTAGGGGAAGGGGCAGTTTTGTTTTTGTCTTTGTCTGAGGTCTAGGATAACTTTTGGAGGAAGGTCCAGACCTGTGATTTCATGAGTTTGCAAAACTTCCGATGTGGAAATTCCCTCTACCAATGCAGAGGAGCAATCCTGCTCTGTAACTTGCAGACTTGGAGAGGTTCCTAGAGCCCTGATGGGTTAAGTAATTCCCCAGGATTAGAGTTAGGGCTTAAACCCAAGCCTGTGTGACTCACAGGATGGTGCTCTACCCACTAGGCCACTGTGCTTCTCTGCCTTATATAGCAGCCACTTAAAGGCTTTTGAATAGAATCACACTGAACTAGGAAAGTGAGCCTGATGTTTGTAATAAAAGGCTGTATGAGAGAAGTGCCATCAGGTAGAAACTTGGGGGCAAAGCAACTCAATGGAGGGAGAGATCACTTCCAGCGAAGGAAGGTGGAGCACTAGGAATGCCATGATATTGGAGGGGCTGCTTACCCTGATCATGAAGGCTGGGCAAGGTTTCAAAAGGCCAACTGGACAAGACAACAGGCAGGTGGAGCTTCTCTCTGCTCTATATATATACAGTCTGTGGCTTCGATATTTCAAGGAGTCGTGATGTCATTATCACAGGGTCTGGAGACGACATCCCCTCTCCTTATTATTGTGCCACATCAGGACTTACTCTCTCAACCAGAGACTTACACTGGCAGGTTGAGTCTCAAGAGCTTAGCTACTGCTCCACCTCAGGATTCTGGAAGAGGGGAATCCCTAAGAGGTAGGAATCGCCAGCTTCCATTTCCCCAACGGGAACCACCACTTAATATCAATATCATGTAACTTATTATATCATTAAGGCAGAATTCATGACTTCAAAGATAACCACGAATATGCCTGAATGGTCCAGAATCACAGGATATGAGGAATTCTCTAAGTAGAAGGCAGAGGAGTTAAAGTATTCATTGAAACTCAAAAGTAGCAGACCTACAGACCAGTGGCCCCAATTCAACATCGTGGAAAGAACCTTCCAAAACCAGTATGCCCATCTCATAATAGTGACCAGGAGGCCACAGAAAAACATTATGGCAGCAAGCCGAGCCATACTGGTGCTTCCCCCTCCCAATGCCAGGGCCCTCCAGCAAGAAGACCACCCACTGGCCTCAAGCCCCTGCTCAGCACTCTCAGGTCTCCACGAGGGTCAGTCCTGCTTTTTTGTAGTGCCTTCCTCCGCCATCACTGCTGCTTCCACCGCAATCTCCAAGCTGTGCTCCAGCTAGCTGACTGCTTCCTCTTCCCTTTGGCTCTTAACTGCTTTCACCACCTGCCTCACCAACTGCCTCTTAGCTCTGCTCCAACCGTTCAGCAAGCTCCTCCCACCACAGGCTTCATGTCATCACGTGGACCAGAACTCAGGCACCTACCATAAGCTCCAGTCCTAGCCACTCCCCCCAGGACCCTGACAGCCCCACCCCCGAAGCCCACTCAAATGGGCAGGAAAGATCTTCCCATTCACTGATTGCCTTTACACTAATTGATAGATTACTTTCACACCCATATCAATCCATCAGTTAGCTTTTACAAAGGGATATTGGCACCTAGGTGGCACAGTGCATAGAGTGCGGACCTGGAGTCACTAAGACCTGAATTCAAATTCCGTCTCAGACACTTACTGGCTCTATGATAAGTTACTTAAGCTTTGTTTTCCTTAGTTTCCTCAACAATAAAATGGGATGAAGAAAAGCACCTACCTCCCAGGGTTGATGTGAGGGTCAAAAAAAATAATATTTGTAAAAAGAGCTTAACCCAGTGACCTGCAAATAGTAGGTACCATATAAATGCTAGTTATAATTATACACACACAGAGACATATACATACATACATATATATGCATATATTTATATATAGTCTTTCAATAGCAAGCATTTAAGTGCTTACTGTGTGTCACGCACTATGTTAAGCTCCGGGGACATAAAGATAGGCAAAAACAATTCCTGCCCTGAGCCATCTCTCAGTCTATCGGATGGACAACATGCAAACAACTGTATACATCTTATATAGACGCACGTAGGGTATACTGGAGATGAATTCAGAGGGAGGCATCAAAGATGATACTGGGAAAGGTTTCTTGCTGAAGGTGGAATTTTAGCTGGGACTTGAAAGCGGCCAAGGAAGCTAGGAATCAGAAGTATGGAGGGAGAGCATTTCGGGCATGGGAGATAATTGGTGAAAACGCACAGTCAGGAGATGGAGCGTCTCAAACAAGGAAGCACCAGCAGGCCAGTATCACAGACTGTGGAGGAAGCAAGGAAGAAGATAAATGGTAGCCAGGGAAAGGCCAGGTGGTAAAGGTCTTTGAAAGCCAACCAGAGGATTGTATATTCGATCCTGGCGATAAAAGGGAGCCATTAGAGTTTATTGAATACAGGGGCGATATAGTCAGGTCTGCACTTAGTGACTCTGGGTTCACCACTCTATCTACAGTGGGAAGGTAAACTCTTGAGGGCAGGGCTGGGTCAGACCATATTGCTAGAGCTGAAGCATGCTCTCCCCTTAATGCTTCAGTTCCTAGAGACAATAGACTCAAACTAAGAGTGGTTTCTGCTCAAGATTCTACCCACCATATTTGTTCACTTCTGGGTGTGGCATAGCCAATGTATAAGTTGCTCCCTTGCTGGCAGAACATAGTGTTTCAGCTGCTGGATCAGTACACTGCCGAGCCGGGCCAAGCAGGTTGCTCCCCAGAGCTGGCTCATCATTGGCCTTGGCTGCTGCAGCTATAAGGGTGCTGGTGGACTCCAGTTACTGAATCTGGGGTGCGTCTTCTAACCTTTAGAAACTCATGGGATCATAATCTGACCCACCTCATCTCCATTACCCATTTATCTAAGATCAGGAAAGAAAATACAAAAGAAGCAGAAAGAAATAGCATCCCTTCCTTATTAAGAGACCCACAGCAGTTTGTCCTCCTCCATCAAATATTACCAGAGAAGAGAAAGAGATTTTGTCTGTTTGTGCCTTTTATGTGCACACTCAGCTCAGTCAATCAGTCAACAAGCATTTATTAAGTGACTTCTATGTACTAAGCACCAGGAATACCAATACAAACAAAAAGAAGACAGTTCTTGCCCTCGAGGAGCTTACATTCTAATTGGGGCATGATGGAGGACTCTGGAATGCAGCCTGGTAAGAAATTAAGAGATGGCTGGCCTAGGTGCCCTTCTTAAAGTTCTAGGAGGATTGTCCTTTGTTCTTTGTTCTCAAAAAGGACCATGGCATCAGGGAGGTGATGCCATGACATTTAAGTGAATTGGATTTAAGCGAGGCAGGGTTATACAAAGTCACCAGCCTCACTTCCTTCTCCAGAGCCATCTGGGTCCAAGATATCAATCAGGATGACTGGAGATGGCCCTGCTCTAGGAGGAGTCACAGGGACTCAGGATACTTCCGAAGTGTGAATTCGAGGGCTGAAGTCATCTTCTGGATGAAGAGTTTTCTGGGGTGTAATGGAGGAGTGGGAATTGAAGTCTGGTGAGACATGGAGAGTTCAAAGGTTTTTTTTTTAATTATCATACAATGAGCCGATAGGAAACAGACAGAACGTACCTGTACATACTCTGAAATAAAGAACAAGGCCCTCCGTTATACATTATTATGCATTTCCAGAGGAAGGCTCATCAATATTTGTACATGATCCTAAGGATGAGACTCCTATTGGCCAATCCTCCCCAACCTCTCCATCCATCATTAATCAACCAACAAACACTAAGCACCTACTATATGTCAAACTCTGTGCTAAGCACTAGAGCTATAAAGACAAAAGGGAAGCAGTTCCTGCCCTTAGGAACCTTACAGTATAAACAGCAGACAACACATATATACACAAAAACACATAAAACACAAGTGATATATGTATTACCTTGTCATCAGGGAGGTGTCACTGGCAGTTAGAGGGACCAAGCAAGGCTCCATGCAGAAAGCAGCATCTGCATTAAGTCAAGAAGGAAATCAGGCATTTCAAGAGCTGGAGGTTAACATGAAATGTATTCTGGGAATGGAATATATAGCCTATGAAAAAAACACAGAGAAGGGAGATAGGGTACCGTGGGAGGAACAGCGAGAAGACCAGTTTGGTTGCATTGCTGTGTCCAAAAGAAATTCGTATCCATAGGCCAACCTTCTGGTCATGAGCCTCTCATCTTAGGAGGTAGCTCTCCAGAGATGTGTGGGCTTCATCGATAGTGTACTCAAAGTTTTTTCCAGCATGGTAGGACCAACCAAAACTTGTATTTTGCTGACATAGTTTTGGAGAACCCAAAGTCTCATTTATGTCATTATGAGTGAAGATAGGTAGGAGGTAGATAGAAAAGAAAGAAAGAAAAATAGAGATAGGTAGATGGGTGGATAGAGATAGATGGATGGAGAGAGACGGATAGATGGATAGATAAATAGATGGATAGATATATAGTTAATGGGTGTTTGAAAGAGAAGATGAAAGGAAGAAAGGAGAAAGATAGCATAGTACAATGGTAAGAGCTCTGACTCTTGGATCAGAGGATCTGGGTTCAAATTCTAACTCTTTGCTGTGATCTTGGGAAAGGCTCTTCATCTTCTGAGACCACCATTTCCTCAGGTGTAAAATGAGAAAGGTTGAGCTAGATAGCCTCACAAGTTCCTTCCAGCTTTTAGCACCCACTTGAATGGAAGGAACCATCTGCTGTTGAACAGCCATAGTTGTTCACAAAGCCTTCCTCTTTGGCTTTGGAGTGAGTATTTCTATTTACATTTGGCAAAAAGTTTGTTTGGTATCCTGGGAATTCATATCCCCTCACATATAGTTTCCCACTCCTAAGGACTTTAATCAGGGGAAGCTGAGAAGACAACTCACCTGTTCATCCCTGACTCCACCCCTCCCTCAGGCTCAGGAGGGAAATGGACAGGCAGCCAACAAGATCCCAGGAAGCAGCTTGGTGTAATGGAAAGTAAAGTGGGACTTGTTGTTGTCTTTTGTTTTGGAGTGCTTCTCAGCACTAAGGCAATCGAGTGCCTTTGAGTCTTGCCTTTGTTTCAATCAAGAGTTTTTGATTGAATTGGGAGTCTTTGATGACCTGCTTAAGTCACAGGAAGGCCTAGGTCACATGGCTTTGAGTCACATGATTATGATATCCTCTGACACTGAAGAAGTATACATCTACTCTGAGGTTAACATTTTGCTTGGGGCTCACTCACTGGAAGAGTGTCTTGTAATTTGACCGGATGAGACTCTGGGTAGCCATTGGAGTCCCCGGGCTTTGAAAAACCCAGATGTTGGTGCTTCTCTGGTAACTATGTATGTAACATCTTGGACAGACAGCTAGAAGCCTGTCTGCTGATTTGTGTTATTTTACCCTGTTTATATAATTTCTGCCGGTAACTTCCATTTGTGTTTTCTCTGAAGTTCAGGATACGCTGACTTTTTCCCCTGAACTAAATGAATGATATATGTATGTTTAATTAAAGTGAGATTGTAAACCCCTTAAAGTTGCTTTCCTTAGAAAAGCAGATCAAAAAACCTGTGCTGGTGTTGTTGGCCTTGCACAGCCACAGTAGTGTCAAGTAGCATTGTCGTTACACTTGGGCTCAGCCTGAGCAATACTGTCTCCTCTATTCCTCCCACCCTCAAACATACTCCACCATTCCTAAGAAGCTTCTGGATAGTCTCAAAGGTAGTTAAGTGACCAGGAATATAGAAAGTCAAGAACGACAAAAGGAAAAACCATCTCAATTGAAATATGGTCAAGAAGTGAAAAGCCAGACTTCCTCAGAAGAATCAGCAGATTCCAATTGGAAGTGAACAGTAATGTATCACATGGTGGGGCAACAGCAATTATTTTTAGATTGGCCACTTTTAGGGATGATCATCCCAATGCCCTTTCTCAAGTGCAGCTCAGAAAGTTTTCTTTACCTCCTGGATCAACCTGAAAAGAGCTGTAGCTCCCATTTTATGAGCCCTTCCCTGTCTTGTCCTGCTAAATGGGAGAAAAAAAAAGATGGGTTGGCTAGGGAGGAGCCTAGTTTATAAACCTGAATGTGGGGAAATCTGACCATTCTGCTCCTGACTCACTGAGCGAGGCTGCACTAGTTTATATCTCTCAGTCTCAATTTCCTTACTCTATAAGGAATGGGAAGAATCATAACTGTCATTCTGTTCTGCATGAGGCAGTTATGAAGAATCAATGCCATTAGGTGGGATAACAGAACACTGGATCTAGAGTCAGGAAGACCTGGGCTCAAATCCTGCCTCAGACACCCACTAGCTGTGTGACTTGGGGCAAATCACTTAACCTCTGTCTGCCTCAGTTTCCTCATCTGTAAATTGAGAATAATAATAACACCTACCTTCCAGGTTTGTTGTGAGGATAAAAGGAAATAATACTTGTAAAGAGCTTTACAAACCTTAAAGCATTATGTAAATGCTAGCTAGTATTATTGTTCAGTAAGTATTGTTGAAGATGTGCCAATGTGCCCAGTCCATTGAAGATGAAAAAGAAGATAATATAGAGATAAAAGTCTTTTGAACCCTTGAGAAAGTAGGGGCTGGGAGAGTGTCATAATTTCTGTTCTCAAGTGTAAGACCTGGGTTCCAGTCCTGACAGATACTCACTAGTTAGTGTGACCTTGGCAAAATCACTTCACCCTTATGACCTCACATCTTGATTATTGCAACAACCTTCTGTCTGGTGTCCCCGACTCAAGACTCTCCCCATTCCAGTCCATCCAATACTCAACTGTCAAGTTAATCTTCCTAAAGCACAAGTCTGACCATGGCACCTCCCTCCTCAGTAAACTCCAGTGGCTCCCTATTACCTCTAGGATCAAATACAAAGTCTTCTGTTTGGCTTTTAAAGCTCTTCATAACCTGGCCCCTTCCTACCTTTCCAGTTTTCATACATCTTATTCCTTTCCACATGCTCTATGATTCAAGGCCATTGTTCCTTCTACAAGACGTTCCATCTTCCAATTCTATGCACTTTCACTGGCTGTCCCCAAGCCTGGCATTCTATTTCTCTTCATGTCTATCTCCTGGTTTCCATGGCTTCTTTCAATTCCCAGCTAAATCCCACCTTCTATTAAAAAAATCAACCTTCCCCAACCCCCTTTAAAGCTGGTGCCTTCCCTCTGTGATTATCTCCTGTCTACATCTTGTTTGTACATAGTAACTTGCATGTTGTCTGCCTCATTAGACTGTGAGTGCTTGAGAGCAGGAACTGTCTTTTGCCTTTCTTTGTATCCCCAGGACTTAGCACAGTGCCTGGCACATAGTAGGCTCTTATTGACTTGACTCTCTGATCTTAAGTTTCCACATCTGGAAAAGGGGGTGGCAAGTCCTGAACTCTTTCCCACACAAGGCAGAGAAAAGTGTTTTGCAAACCTGAAAGTACTTTATAATTGTGAGCCTATTAAGCCTCATCCATCATGACAAATGGACAAAAGAAATAAACAGATGAGTCACAAGAGAAGAAACACAGTAAATGCACATTTTGCAAAATGATCAACCTCATTAATTACTAAAGAAAGGTAAACAACTACAACACTCATGAGAATGGGGAAAAAATAAAGGAAAAGCATAAAGCCCAAAGTCGTCAGTGAGAAAAGAAAATCTACTCATCTGTCATTATTCCTGATGATAGCATTAATTGGAGTAATCTCTTTGGACAGCAGTCCAGTAATAAGGAGCAAGAGCCACAAAATTAGTCATACCCTTTAACCTGATACTCCCCCTCCTGGGACTATATCCTAAGAAGCAATGAAAACGGAAAAGGAGATCTTTCCGTATGAAGATGTTTATAAAAGGTCTATGGTCAAGCATTTATCACGCACCTACTATGTGCCACTCATTGTGTTAAGTACAGAGGATACAAAGAAAGGGAAATATAGACCTTGACCTCAAGGAGCTTCTATTTTAATGAGGAAAACAATACACAAACAACTATGTGCAAATGTGGCAGGGGTTTGGTGCATGCCCAGACTAGCTAAGATGCAGTCCTCCACAAGGAAGATGCTGGGGACCTACTGCTTGAAGACTAGAAAACTGGAACATTCCGTGTTGGCCTACTGTGTGATTGAAAGCAGTTTTTCATTAGCTGCATGGTCATAACTGTCTACATCTTTAAAATTGCTTGACTGAACACCATCAAGGCTTTTCTTGTATTCCAGTCTGAGGGACTCCATTCAGTAAGAGAGAATGGCCCGAGGGTTGCCTCATTTCTCCCCTTTCTCCTTTAGTCAAAGTGACCCCGAGAAATAGTCCCGGGTTTCTGATGTTTTCCTTTGTCTTTTTCCATTCTAGGTGTTGGTAGCGGAGTCTCCAACCCAGGAGCTTCAGCAACAGAGATCCAGGAGTTCAGGAGTCTAGGCAGTAGTAGCCAACCCAGCAGCAAAGTCAGGAGGAGCAAGTGTTAATTAAGGTTGCTCCTTTGGACTCAAGCTTGGTGACATTAATGCTTTGTAAGAACTGAGCAAAGCTATGACGCTAATCCCCCTACCCTTTCCAGAGAATGAGGAGGTGTTGGAGTTGGGGAAATTATGCCCCTGAAGTGTTATATTATATTTTGTTATATTGGGTTGTGTTGTGTTATATTATATGAGAAGCAATGAGCACTATGCTAGCAGCAATATCAAACAACATACAATATCGTTTATTGCAGACTATGTATAATATATTATTTTATGTTATATTATAAAACTTTATGTCATATCATATTATAGGCAGCTAGGTGGCACAGTGGATAGCACACTGAGCTTGGAATTAGGAAGACTTCTCTTCATGAATTCAAATCCAGACAGTTACTAGCTGTGTGACCCTGGATAGGTCACTTAACTCTGTTTACCTCACTTTCCCATTTGTAAAATGAGCTGGAGAAGGAAATGGTAAACCACTCCAATATCTTTGCCAAGAAAACCCCAAGATGGGGTCAAGGAGAACAGGACATGACTGAAACAACTGAACGACATCAAAATGTTATATTATATATTATATTATATTATATTATATTATATTATATTATATTATATTATATTATATTATATTATATTATATTATATTATATTATATTATATTATATTATATTATATTATAGTATAGTATATTATAGTATATTATAGTATAGTATATTATAGTATATTATAGTATATTATATTATAGTATATTATAGTATAGTATAGTATAGTATAGTATATTATAGTATAGTATATTATAGTATATTATAGTATATTATAGTATAGTATAGTATAGTATAGTATAGTATAGTATAGTATAGTATAGTATAGTATAGTATAGTATAGTATAGTATGTTATGTTATGTTATGTTATGTTATGTTATGTTATGTTATGTTATGTTATGTTATGTTGTGTTGTGTTGTGTTGTGTTGTGTTGTGTTGCGTTGCGTTGTGTTGCGTTGTGTTGCGTTGTGTTGCATTGTGTCGTGATGTGTTGTGATGTGATGTGATGTGATTTATATTATATTATATTATATATTGTTTTTGCTATATCTTTGAAGCAAATGTCTCTTTGTAAAAGCTAAATGAAAAAGGTTAAATGTAACTGCAGTGCTAGTAACTGATGGCAGAGAAGAAAGACTCCCCAACCCCCTTTTGTGGGGGGGTAAAAGGTAGCAGACTTGGCATTCTCAGTCAAGAGCCAACCACATTACATAAACAAGATACGTGCAGGATGAATTGGAGGTAGTCTCAGAGGAGTAACACTAGCATTAGGGAACACGCTTCTTGCAGAAGGTGGGATTTTAGCTGAGACTTGAAGGAAGGTGATGAAGCCAGGAGGTGTTGATGAGAAAGGAAAGCATTCCAGGCATAGGGGAGAGCCAGTGGAAATGCACAGAGTCAGGAGACGGAGGGTCTTCTTCAGGGAACAGCAAGGGAAGCCAGTGTCACTGGACCACACAGAGCATGTAAAGAGGAGTAAGGTATGAGAAGACTGGAAATATAGGGACGGCTCATGTGATAAAAGGCTTTAAAAGTCTAACGGAGTTTTCTGTTTGATCCCGAAGCCGCTAGAGTTTATTGACTAGCAGGTGAAATGGTTGGAGCTGCACTTGAGGAAGATCCATTCGACAGCTGAGTGGAGGATGGACTTAAGACCACCATAGTCCAGGCAGGAGGGGATGATCGTCCGCACCCGGGCGGGGGTAATGCCAGATGATGGATGTTTCAAAGATATTATGGAAATAGATTGGATGTGGGGATGGGGGAGAGCAAGGAATGAGGGATGACACCTAGATTCAAAGCCTGGGTAATGGGAGGATGGTGGCATCTTTGACAGTAACAGGGAAATTTGGAAGAGGGGAGAGTTTGGGGTGGGGGGAGTGGGCTATAGTGATAGAAACCACCTCTCTTCATTCTCTTGTTAATTGTGCTTCTCTCACTGTGCACCATGCTGAGGGAGGCCTTCCGGGTCTCCACCCTTTGGCTCTGGTGGCAACTTTCCAGTCATCATTACCAGATTATCCCACAATTAGGATTACGGAGACGCTGAGTTTGCCAGGGACTTCCACTCCTGTAGTAGAAACATGGAAACCATCACTATGTCATCACACAGTGTGACAGAAGAGGGTACAATAACATTGTCGATGAGATGATTGTTGTTGAAGGAATAGAAGTTGGAAGCTGTTGTCATATCTCGAAAAAGGCCAAAAGCAGCATGAGATAGTAAAAGAAATGCCAGTCTGCCTTCAAATCCTAGAACCTCTTCCTGGGACCTCAATAACCATCCAAGAGGCACCTCAGCCTTAGAACAAGCCCATTTCAGTAGGATTCTAGAAATTAGACTTTTGTCTCAATGGAGTTCTCCATTTGGTTGTAACGTTACATCTTGTGACTCGGAGGATCACAGATTTAGGGATGGAAAGACTTTCACAAATGAGGAAATAAGTTCAATGATGAATGACAGGCAGGTTTCTTTTTTCAAATAAACCACTCTTCTTGGTAGATGGAAAGGATTTGGCTTCTCGGAAAGCGGTTGCTTTTTTTAAATTTGGAAAGTTTTGTACCAGTGTCATTCTGTCTGACTGGTGGTCTAAGATGTACCAGTCTCAGGCTTCTTCCATCTCTTCCTCTCTGTCTCATGAGCTCTTGCCTCATCGCTGGCAAATCCCCTCTCACCCCGATTTTCCACCACGCTGATTCTAGAGGACAATTCTCCTGCCGTAAGAGCCCACCCCTGTCTTCCAGATCAAGATCAGTCATTTGAACCAGTTCTTGTTTTGTCTGCTTTGGAGTGAATTTTCTCTTTGCTGTTTATGATTAATTTATATCTCCAAGTGCAATATTAATGATAATAACTATTGTATTATAACACCCCTGCCCCTGCCATCCTAAATAAAAGAAAAGGGCTACAGTCCCAAGACAGCACGGTGTAGTAGAAAGAGCACCAGATTTGGAGACAGGAAAACTGGGCTATTTACCACCTTTTTGACCTCAGACAATTCCTTTCCCCGACCTGGGCCTCAGTCTCCTCCTCATCATAATGAGGGGATTGGGCCAGATCAACAGTTTTCAAACTTCTCGGTCTCAGGATCCCTTCACACTGTTAAAAATTATTGAGAACCCCAATAAACTTTTGTTTATGTGGGTTACATAAATGATAGCTTGGTATTATTATGAAAATAGTTTTGACCTCATAAACTCCTGAAAGGGTCTCAGAATCCCTGGACCACACTTTGAGAAGCCTTAGACTAGATGGTTTCCATGATCCCTTCTAATACTTTATATTATGTGGTCTGGATGTTAGTTGTACATAATGTTTTAAAAAAATATTTATTTTTAATTCCAAATTCTTTCCCTCCCTTTAGTCCCTCCCTCACCCACTAAGAGGGCAAACAGTACAATTCTCATTATACATATGAAGTCAATTGTACATAATTTTGAAAAATAGGAAACATCTCATTTGTCCACTGTTTGGAGAAAGATTAAAGAGACCATGGTGCATCAGTGCAATTCTGGCCCCAAAGGGTGACAAAGCATATGGAGTCATGCAAAGAAAAAAGTCTATGTGAAATAATGCCAAAGTAAAAAAAAGTCACATTAAAAGTACTTTACACACACTGACAATTATGCAAAATATTCGCCCTATTTTACAAATGAAGTTTCTGGGGAGTTTTGCTGTAGAGGGACATCACCTTGAGGTCATTGGATCATAAAGGTCATGTACAATTCCACCGTTTTACAGATGGTGAAATTGAGGTCTTGGGAGGTTAAGAGACTTGTCCAAGGTCATACAGACCGTAACTGTCTGAGGCAGGATCCAGCCCAGGTCTTCCGGACTCCACAAGGCCAGTGCTCTGCTCACTAGGCTACATTGCTTCTCTTCTGGGTGGGAGAGTAGAGTGGAGAGATATGGAGGATTCCTTGTAAGTAGCACAAATGAGCAGGCTATAACATAAATAATAAAGAACAGTACCTAAGTGGCATAAAGGATGTCATCAGAGAGATAGGACCAGGAAGACGTGTGGTAGTTAATATCTCATTGGATGGACTGGTCCCATAGCACAAATGAGGGACAACTGATGGACAATTCACATGCTCCATTGATATCCATGTGATGTCAAGGTCTAGAAGAAGGATTCCAGCATGTCTGGGGCCCTCTGTGGCTGATTTGTAGGAAAAACCAGAATGGCATAGGTTGGGCAGGCTTAAATGGGTAGCAATCTTCATTGTCAGAGGGAGTGGCCACATTGATCCATTCAAGGATATCATCTAAAGCAAGTCATTTACACCCACAACCCTGTTTCCTCATCTATGAAATGTGATGATAATAATGTTTGAGCCCATCTACCTCACAGGTAGATGTTTTGGGGAGCAAATGCAATGATGCATTTAAAATTCTCATGTCTTTTTAATCTTTTGCGTCACAGATCACTTTGGCAGTCTGGTGGAGCCCATGGACTCCTTTTCAGAATAATGTTTTTAAAATGCATAAAGTAAAATATATAGTGTTACAAAGGGAACCAATCATATTGAAACATAGTTGTCAGATGAAAATTAAATCAAGTTTACAGGCCCTAGATTAAGAACCTGTGTTCTAGATAGATGTTAACTATCATTATTATTATTATTATTTATGGCCCCAAATAACATAAGGCCAATTTAAAAATAACCTCTACCCTCAAAAAAACTTCATATCTTCAAATTAATTTTATTTGGAATCTGAAAATATTATCCAAGCATCTTTCCATTCTGCAGAACAGACCAAAGGAACTTGGAGAAGTTGGTCTTCTCAATCCAGTGAGAAGGATGGATTTATTTGCTGTCAGTAAGCAGTTTGATGGACAGATCATAGTGGAGCGTTCTGACAAAAGGTGATCCATTGGAGCAGGAAATGCCAGTATCTTTGCCAAGAAAACTCCATGGACAGCATTAAAATGCTAAAAGATATGACATCAGAAGATAAGCCCCTCAGGTGTTGAGGCCCTGGCGTGCTATGGTCCACGGGGTCAGGAAGAGTCAGACATGACTGAATGACTAAGTAACAACAATGAAGCATTTTGCTATTGGAAACAACATTGAATGTGAATGCAGCTTTGGTATCTGTGGAATGTTAAAAGATTTAGAAGACAAAGACTCCAGCATGATGGGAAGGGTTTTTTTGGAGGATTTATGGGAAGACATGGACAAAGATCACACCAGCAGGGAAGGCGTAGATGAGGTGGTATTTGTATCCAAGGAGTGAACACCCACGTTAATGAGCTCATGGATCCTTATTGGTTGTGATAGGTCATCTTACAGTCTAGGTCACAAAATTTTTAGTTTTTCCCTTCACTTATATAAGTCAGTATTTAAGGGGATTGTTTTAGGTCACCACATTTTCACTTGAAAGATATAACAGTTTTATTTTTAAATTCTCATGAATAATTTTTTTTGGAACCATGGAACTATCTTTAAAAATCTGGTAACATAATCAGTAGAAGCAAACAGCAAACCCAGTCTGAAACTAGCCATTATCTGCATAGTGAGGTTGAAATGACCTATAAGGCCATCCTATGGAACACCCTGACAAAGCTCAATCCCGGTTTTGGTTGACCACTGTGGGGAGTTTGGGAGACTGATTCTAGCCACATACAATTCAAAACTAAAGGTCTTCCACTTTGGGATGACAGAGTCCTCTTATTCAACATAGACCCAGAAGAGCTGATGACTCAGTGGATGAATAAAAGGGTTAGAGGTCTTCTCAGTAGTTTGATTTATTTCTGACTTCATATAGTGGCAAGACTGTATTGAGCTGTTTCCTGAGAGGGGAATCAAGAAAGGGCAGCTGTGTTCTCAGCCATCTCCGTATGTCCATGAGTATATAGCATCTAAAGTACACGTCCTACCCAGGCAAGCCTGAGTCTGGGTTTAGAGCACCTCTTCTTTGTTTATTCTCTCTTGATATTAGGCAAACAAGTACCTATCCTAAGATGGTTGGCTCTAGATTTAGAGGCATCCCTGTGAGTTTGAGAGGTCCAGAGGTCTCTTTGGTTTGGAATTGTGGTAGCAGAAAAAGAGTCCATAGTAACTGTGTTAGCACTTTGGGAAAGTATGTCTACCAATAAGATGGTTGGCTCAAGCCTGGCCATTTTACCAGCATGCTAGGAATTACTATAATGAATACCAGAGAGCTGGGGAGAGCTTAATTTTCAATCATGAAAACTACTTTATGTTCTGATAGGTTTGAGTATCAGCCTCTTAAGAAACTGTACCTGTCGTTTTAAGTTAAGTTACCAAATCCTATTTTTAAGTCATTCTGTTAATCTATGCTATGAGACTTTTTTGTTGAGTATCTCTTTTGTGTGCAGGAATAAATTATTTGTTATATATCTGATATACATTATATTGTCAGTAAGTTTCTACACCTCCTCTCTTTTTAAGGAACCCCTAGATGTGAGCCATAATGTAGACTATAAGTAAAATCATATCCATGGCATCAGGGTGAGGGTTTAATGAACCAATGAGTGTAATAAAAGGGAGACTAGTCCTTTACATTGGAAGCTAGCCTAGTCCAATCACATGCCTGCCCCCATATGTACACACACACACACACACACACACGCACACACACACGCACACACACACACATACACACGGTGGAGAAGAGACTGCTAAAGTGCACAAGTCACTTTGGGTGCAGAAGTGATTCCTCAGGGTTAGATAATATTTTCATTTCTTCTATATTTGTGCTTTCGTTCTTATAGCTTCAATTATGTTTGTTACAATATTAAAGTCCTGGTTATTAATATGCCTTAGAATCACAGAATTTCAGAGTTTAAAGGACCTTAGCTACCATCTTATCCAATTTAATTCCCCAAAATATTCACATCTACAACATTTCTGTCAAGTGGTTATCCAGCCTTTGCGTGAAGACCTCTGAACATCAGAACCTCCTTAGACAACCAATTCCACTTCTGTACAGCCCTAATTCTTAGGAATTTTTCCCAAATATAAAACCTAAATTTTTTTTAAGTCCCATAAAATACTCCTAGTTTTGCCCTCTGGAGCCATAGAGAACAAATCTAACATTTCTCCTATGTAAACAGCCTTTCATATCCTCCATGCCAAAAGTTCCTCTTTTCCAGGCTAAACATCCCCAGATTCTTCATATGGCATAATATGTAAGTCTTTCACTGTTCTAGGCGCTCTCCTCTGAGCATTCTCTGAATCTAGCCTTTCTCTTCAAACTCTCCAACTTTACTCAATCATAGATGTCACCAACTTCGGTGAAGACCTCTCTCTGCTGACAGACAGGAATTCCCCAATATGCGTGTACTGAGTCCTTAAAGGACTTAGCTCCTTTCATTTTCTAAGGGAGAGAGAAGAAGAGAAGATGTCTTGTGAGAGGTGATGTTGTCAGAAATTGAAAAAATAAAGAAAAAAGAACAAGGATTTGAGGAAGTGAGGAGGCAAAGTATTTGTTGCCACCACTGAAGCTACTTCCAAGGGTGAATACAGAGACACCAAGGCATTAAGGGAAGGCTACGTTAGACATGAGAGAGGAATCTGGGACCCTGACAGAAAGCCTCACCAGAGACTGAGACTAACAGAAGCTGCATAGAGCAGTTTCCATGGAAACAGAAGCAGAGCTTCCGAGAAGGGAACATCCAACTCCGGGGCCAAGAGGAGCATCTGGGTACAGCCTGGTCTTACTGAGCTTATTCAGAGAGGCAGACCCCGAGCTGGTGATTCTTCTGCTTCACCATCCCAGCAGAGCATGCATTTAGTTCAAAGCTTATTTCTGTTTCTTTAAAGTTCATTTTTACATTTCTGTTCACCTAGTCTCTTTAAAAGCCAGTAACAAAAATGAAACACTGCTTAATCATTGAATTACTGGTCTGTGTTTCATTTGCTTAAGAGTAGTTGAGTTATGATTGGAGAGAGAATGAAAGGAAGAGGAAGAGAGAGAGAGTGAAAGAGAGAGAAAGGAAGGAAGGGGAAGAAAATAGAAAAGAAAGAAAAGGAAAGAAAAGAAGGAAAAAAGAGAGACAGAGAGAGATTTTCTTATAACTGCTATAACATTCCCAGCACGAGGGCACAGAGCTAGAGGGAAGAGATTTGTTGAGTCACATTCTTGTACCTTTCCCAGAGCTAAGAAGAACATGGGAATTCAGAACAATAGTTGGAGGCTATACCCGGTATGTGGGGTGGTGCCTCTGGCATTTTTACTTTTGTTTTTGTTCCATCCTGCACAGATTGATGGCATTGACTGAAGAAAAAGTCATGCCCTAAGTAAGGAGCTGGTAACAAAGCACACCACCCACATGAGAGTAAAGGACCACCCAAACAGCAGTAACTAATATGGCCCAGGGGCAGCTAGGTGGTGCAATAGATGGAGTATTGGGTTGGGAATCAGAAAGACTTATCTTCCTGAGTTCAAATCTGGCTTCAGATACTTACTAGCTATGTGACCTTGGCTAAGTCACTTAATCCTATTTGCCTTAGTTCCTCATCTATAAAAATGTTCTGAGAAGGAAATAGCAACCCACTCTAGCATCTTTACCAGGAAAACCCCAAATGGGGTCATGAAGAGTCAGACATGACTCAACAACAAAAACTATGGCTCACTTTTTGCCCTGTACCCCACACTATTAGACTCATACCACCATCTACCACTATATACATATATATATGTATATATATACATATGTGTGTGTGTGGATATATATATATATATGTGTGTGTGTATGTGTGGATATATATATATCCACACACACACACACACACATACACATTGGGTCAAAATTATTTATAAGAAGATGATAACATTTAAAATTAAAATAGCCGTTGAGTATCTTATACCAGTTCTGCCAAGGCAGTTTGACAACCCATTATTGTGCATGATATTAAATGGGCATATTCAGTACAAAAACAAACCAACTCTTCTATCACATTCCATGTCAACTAGTATCTTCTGGGTTCCCAAATTACCATCAGAGTTAGCAGAGCAAGCCTATTAGCTGTCAATCAGTCAACAAGCATTGCACCTACTACGTCCCAGGCACTATGCTAAATGCTGGGGATATGAAAAAAGGCAAAAATACTCCTTGCTATGGATGAGCTCACAGACTAATGGGCAAAAGCATGCAAATGATTGTGTACAAACAAAATATATACAAGATAAATTGGAGATAACCTAAAGGGGGAAGGCACTAGCATCAAAGGATATTGGGAAAGACTTCCTGTAGAAGGTGAGATTTGAACAGAAACCTGAAGGAATCCAGGAATGCCAGAAGAGGAAGAGAAGGAGGCATGGAGGACAGTCAATAAAAATTCAGAGTCAGGAAATGGAGCATCTTGTTTGAAGATCTGCAATGTCACTTTCTGAATCAGAGTACAGAGGAGAGACTAAAAAGATGGGAGGGAGCTAGGTTATGAAGGCTTTTAAAGACAGAGGATTTTATATTTCATCTTGGAAGAAAAAGAAGTCATTAGAGTTTATTGAATGGAGCGGGTTGGGTGGGATGGGGAGGCATAACATTGTCGGTCCAGTGCTTTAGGAGGGTCAGTTTGATAGCTGAATGTTGGTCAGTTTCTCTAAACAATTTCACTTGGTTATCTTATCAGCTCCCATGGATTCAATTATCATCTCTATGCTGATGATTCTCAACTCTATTTATCCAGCTCTAATCCCTCTGCTGACCTCCAGGCTCACATTTCCAACTGCTTTTTAGACATCTCCAACTGGATATCTAATATACATCTTAAACTCAACATGTGCTATTAACATGGACCTGTCAATTTCACCTTCACAATATGTCTCTTCCAACACAGCTACCATTCTGGGGCAGACTCTCATCACCTCATGCCTAGACTATTGCAACAACCTGCTGGTGGGTCTGCCTGACTCTAGACTCTCCCCAACTCCACTCCACCCTTCATTCAGTCACTGAAGCGATTTTCCTAAAATAAGGATCTGCCCGTGTCACCACCCTATTCAATAAATTTCAGCAGCTCCTTATACCTCCAGAGTCTTGGTTTAAAGTCCTTCATAACCTAGCCCCCCTCCCCTACATGCCTCTCCAAGTCTTTTCACAGGCTACACCCTCTACCCCACCCCCCAACACATAGTCTTTGATTCAGTGATGCTGGCCTCCTCAATGTTCCTTGAACAAGACACTCCATCACTTAGCTCAAGGCATTTTCAGTGGCTATTCACAATGCTGTCCCTCCTCCTCTAAACCTCCCCCTTCCTTGGCTTTTTTTTCGAGTCCCAGCTAAAAACCCACTTTCTACAGGAAGTTTTCTCCAATCCTTCTTAATTCTAGTTCTAATGATTTTGTTATATAACCTTCTCCCTTCTCCCCCCCTCCCCCAATTCAGGACACTGTTAAGGAAAGCTGTGTACCCACCTCTCTATGTTGGGAAGAAATGGGTTTAGATGATCCGTCTTGTTCTGATTCTAATTCCCTTTGTTAATTATTTCCTATTTATCCTGTACATTGCTTGTTTGCACATATTTGTTAGCTCGTTGAACCTCCCCCCCCCCCAACTAGATTGTGAGTGCCTTGAGGTCAGGGACTATCATTTGCCTTTCTTTGTATCCCTAGCATTAACACAGTACCGGTACATAATGGAAGCTTAATAAATACTTATTGACTGCCTAATTGCCTCACTGGAGGATGGATTAGATGGTGGAGAAGGATGGACTAATGATTTAATACTACTATGAACACTTAACATTTAAGTAAATTAGTAAATTAATGTGAACACAGTGACACTTAATTAGTCTTTTATTAAGCATAATGGCATCTACATACAGTTGAACAATAGCAATACCCTATACATGAGACACGATTCAATTTACAAAATATACATTTGCCTCCTTATTTTATTACATCATTTAACAAGATGGATTCCTTGTAATAGCTCTACAACAGCCCCCACCCCCAAATCTAGGTAGAACTATAGAGTGGGAAAATCTGGGCTTTTCCCCAAGGCGTCAATATTTATAAGTTTCTGGCATAATTGTCTTCTTTAGTAGCACAGAAAACAATTGAGCTTAGTACCTAGTTAATAAGGACAATTAGTTAAAATAGAAAGCTACCACCTCCCCAGTTGACTATATCCCAGGTGAGCTTCTCATTGGCCCCACCGTACCCTACTTCCTAACCCAATTCCCAACCATAGTCTTAGGTACACACGCTAGCATAGTAATGAAAGACAGCAGAGTATATTGGAAACATCCCAAGATCCTAGGTTTTGAGCTAGAAGGACCTTGCAGGCAATCCAATCCAATGCCTTCATTTTGTAGTTGAGGCCTCTGAAGACTCGAAGCCAGAACACCTTCTATGGCCTCTCCATTTCCCAAGGAGATATATATGGCTGCTAAATGAGAGCATAGAGCCTGAAACACAGAACTTTTGATTCCCAGACCCACAAGCTTTCTACTGGGCTACAATACCTCTCATTACTAGCAGGCATTTTTTAAAAAAGCATTTGCAAACCATTTCAAAGAGAGGTTCTACCAAAGATCTGTTTAAAATGAAGTGTTCTCTCAAGTTTGAAAGCCGTTGGAATTTATCTCAGAGGTGCCTTTCACCTCTGCCTCTGAGCTCATAAAGACCAGTGTTATTATTGAAGAGTTTCTATTACAAATGGAGATATTTGAGGGAGTTTGATTTTTATTATACGATTTAGTAACACAAGATTTAAAAAGCACAGGTGGGGTAGGAAGTGGTGAAGAACTTTATTCACCTTCTTGAATATGGATAGAATTGTCTCCAATTCATCTCAGACCAAAGGGTGTCTGTCATAGCCTTAAAGATGAGTAAAGAAGCCTGCTTCTTCAGTCCTCTATGTTACACAGAACCTAATGTCCAAAGCCTCCAGAGACAGTTCTTCCCATCATCTAAACCCATTCCTTCCCAATGACGGTCAGACCTGGGTACACAGCTTTCCTTAACAGTGTCCTGAATTGGGGGAGAGTGGGGAGGAGGGAGAAGGATACATAACAACAAAATCACAAATTCTTAATGTCAAAAACCCACTTGGACCAATCAACAAGCACTTAATAAATGCTTATTTGTTATGTAAGCATTTATTAAATGCCTACTGTGTGCCAAGTTGGAAGCTCACGGAAGCCCTGAACTTAGGAGATTCCTGCAGCTCATTCAATCTTTTGGGAAGAAGGTAAAAACGTATGAAGTTAGGTCAACACTAGCATGTATTATGAGGTAAGAATTGCTTTCGTTCAATGATCTTTTTCTTTTTTTCTTAGTGTACAGACTGAATATTAAACATTCGAACAAAATGCCAGTTTCGGGATTTCTCCAAAGCCCTGGATTTTACTTGGCAAACAAGGCAATATTGGTAGCTTAGGGCTTTTTTTTTTTTGCAACTGAGATTTGAAATATGGGGTTATAAAACAGAAAAAGACAGAAAGAATTCCTACCTCCTTCTGGTTAAGAAGAAGCAGAACGTCTGCAGGCAGGTGGGTGACTGAGGAAGCCCCTGCACAGTTGGAGAAGGAGCTTTAATTAACCTCATTTTGGCAAACATTAATCACCCTTCACAACTGGGCTCCCAACTCAGCATTTGAATCTTTATTAAATATTACTCACCTTCACATACTCTGCAGCCCAGCCAAAGCAGCCCCTTTGCTGTATGTCATTTAGAGTCCTCCAATTCCCATGCCTTTGCTGCTGCTTTGGCTGGCTGTCCTCCATGCCTACAATGTACTCCCTCATCTCTCACTCTTGGAATGCCTAGCTTCCTTCAAAGGATTTAGGATTTAGAACTAGAAGGAATGAGTAGACTGTCAATTCCTTGAGGGCAGTTATAACTTAATTTTTGTATTTTTATTACCAGCTAAATACAGCGTTGAGGCAGCTAGGTGACTCAGTGGATAGACGGCCAGGCCTGGAGTCAGGAAGACCTGAGTTCAAATCTGGCCCCAGACGCTTGCTAGCTATGTGACCCCAGGCAAGTCCCTTAACCTCTGTTTGCCTCACCCATTGGAGAAAGCAATGAGAAACCACTCCATCTTTACCAAGAAAACTTCATGGAGTGACTGTATCATGGTGCATGGGGTTGTTGTTGTGTTTGTCCTTTGTTTTCAAAGAGGACTATGACATCAGGGAAATGATGACATGACTTGCAGTTGACTTTGATTTGAGTGAGTGAGGACTGTGCAAGGTCACCAGCCTCACTTTCTCCTCCAGAGCCATCTGGGTCCAGTGGCCTGATATTCATCAGGATGACTGGAGATGACCCAAGATGCATTGGGAGACCCTGGCCCTTTTAGGCTCAGGCCTTTTCTTGTATTCACTTAGAGTGAGATAACACTCATTCAGTGAATAGGTCTCTTTAAGAACTGAGTCAAAGGATGACCCCTTTAATTAGAAAAAAAGAAGAAGAAATCAAGCTGGGAGGGGAAGACCCTCAGGGTTGCTGTTCCAAAGAGGAACAGTTATCATTGACAAAGTTGGAAAGAACTGAATGATCAAGTGACAAGAACCAGCACAGTGTTGGCATGTACATAATAGGTGCTTAATAAATTCTTATTGAACTAATCTCCAGTCCCTTAATTTTAGAGATTTAATCTCTCTCTCTCTGTCTCTCTCTCTGTGTCTCTCTGTCTCTTTGTCTCTCTGTATCTCTCTCTCTTTCTCTCCTTTCTGTCTCTCTGTCTCTCTCATCTCTCTCTCCTTCTTTCTCTCTCTCTTCCTCTCTCTCTGTCTCTCTCTCTGTCTGTCTGTCTCTCTCTCTCTCTCTCTCTCTCCTGTCCCCTAATCAAATTAAATGATTATTTATTAAGTACTTACAATGTGCCAGGCACTGAGTTAAATGCTGGGGATATAAAGACATGTGAGAGAAATTACAAAGGTAGAGATAAGTGGTGGCCCCTGGTTGGAAATGTTGATTAAGAGGAAGTGAAGAGTCCAGAATAATGCTGAGGTTATGAGCTGAGACTGGAGGAGTGAGAGTACCTTTTCAGAAGCAGACAAGTCTGGAAGAGGGGAGGATTGGGGAGGAACGGCCAAGGGAAGAGACCGATTTCAGTTTGCACATGTTGCATTTCAGATGTCTCCAGGTCATCCAGTTTGCAACATCCAGTAGGCAACTGGTTACCTGGGAATAATGCTCCAGGAACTCATGTTCTGCCCCCAAGAATATTGAGGACAGTTTTTGTTGCTTCTCAACAGAGCCTCCCAAGAGATTACAGTGTGTCACAAGTAATCTTTGGTTCAAATCTGAATTTTTATTCACATGGTTCAGGTTCAAATTTGGAGAGTTTCCAATAATTGTTTGATTATGGCTCAGCCTGTACCCAGGTCTTAGACTCTAGGAACACCTACATTTGGTTTATTTCTTGCTTTCCACTAGAGTACATCAGTTCCCCTGCAAGTTATCGGGCTAACAATAAACATTTAAGTATAGAACCGTTTTATTTAAAAACATGTGAAAAAACATAAAATGTGTTAAGCTACCTAGAACACAAATAGCTATGGGTTACCCTCTGGTGACTGCCCTTTCTTTTTTCCTAGATGCCCTGCAGAGCTTTAATCCAAGTTCCCACAAACTCCCCAAACCACCTAGCCAAGCCCATTGTGCTCTGCTGTTGAAAGTTCCCCAGCCAGCATACTGTCTGTTGCCCTCCTTTTTCCAGGGGTCTGGCTTCACTTGTTCTCAGATCTGCTGCTTTTATCCCCACCCCAGCTTTTAACTTTATGTAGAGGAATCCTTCCTTCTTTCCTACACTCAGAGAGCTCCCAGGCTGACTAGGGAAATAGAGTCTCAGTTACCAGGAGTTCTGGGAAAGATGGGGAAGCCATCACCCATCTTTATCTCTGTCTTTCTCATTGTCTCTGTCTCTCTGTCTCTGTCTGTCTGTCTTTCTGTTTCTGCTTATCAGTCTTTCTCTCCCCCACACACATACGACACAGACACACACAGAGGAATAGCAAAAAAGCAGATGAACACAAAGATATAAATACTCCGAGAGAGCAAGCCTGCAGACAACAAGTAAGTAGCACTCAGCCTTAAATGGGGTTAATCAGGGGAAGCTTCCTAGGGAAGGTGAAATCTGAGCTGGGTTTGAAAAAGAAGGAGAAGCACAAATTCAGTTGGGAGGGGTGGAGAGGGTATTTTCAGGTGAATATGGGAACAAACAAGTTGAGAGTTCAGGGAATAGGGAACAGATCAGTTTAGCCAGGACAGGAAGCCTTTGCAGAGAATTAACAGAACTGCCCCCATGGATTTAACAAGTTGAAACAGTCCAGATGTCAGGTAGGAAAATGGTCTGAGAGTTGATCTTGGCAGCCCAAGATTTAGCCACTGGTATTTCTTTGCTTTTCTATCCTTGTTTCTCCCTGAATTCCATCTGCCACCCTGCACAGAAGCCAGACCCAGCAATAGCCACCCATCTTCTCACAGTCCCATAGAGGCCTTCCCACCCGCTTGTGTGGCAATGAGAGTTAGCACCAAAGACAGCACTCCCAACCCACTGTTGTCCTTAAATATTTGCTAGGGTGTGATTTCTATGTGGAGGGAGAGTGGGGTGGAGGGGGTCAGGTAAGGCAGGGGACAACCAGCTAGAAGTTGGACAATCAATGCTCAATCATATAGGCAGATCTATTCATCTATTTCTCTGTCTACCTATATCTATCTCTATATCCATCCATCTATCTATCTATCTATCTATCTATCTATCTATCTATCTATCTATCTATCTAATCTTTCTTTCTAGCTATTTAGCTAGCTTTTTGTTTGTTCCTTCAGTTGTTTTGTTTAGTTAACTAGACTTATGATTTCATGGGTATAAGGAAATTGCATCTACCAGTACAGGTCAATAACCGTTCTGTAGCTTATAGTCATCCCAAGTTATCTGAAGCTCTGAGAAGTTATGGGATTGGCCATTAAGTTCACATAACCAACATGTGTCCAAGGTGAGACTTAAGTTGAGCTCTTTCTGAATCTAGGGTGGACTTCTCCATGGTGCCTCTAGGCCTAGAGTCAGGAAGACTTGAATTCGAATCCAGCCCCCTGATCCTGGGCAAGTAATGTAACCTCTTTTTGCCTCAGTTTCCTTAACTATAAAATGGAGATAATAATAGCACCTAACTCTCAGGGTTGTTGTGAGAATCAAATTAGATTATATTTGTAAAGCATTTGGCACAGTGCCTGGCACATAGGAAGCACTTAATAAAGGCTTGTATCTTCCCTCCCGCCTTCCCTTCTTTCCTGCTTTCCTTCCTTCCTTCCTTCCTTCCTTCCTTCCTTACTTACTTACTTACTTTCTTCCTTCCCTTCCTTGCTTCCTTCTTTCTTTCTTTCCTCCCTCTGTCCCTCTTTTATTCACTCATTCCTCCCTACTGTAGTCCCTTGGCCCATCAAGAGCTAGAAAGGTAAAGACTTAGCAGTTTTCCACATGTTCATCCAAGAAAAGCTGGGAGCCAGAAGAACAGAAAGCTTAATGAATAGTGGCCGCTGGGCTTAAGTGTTTTGCATACTTTTCATGGCTAGCAGAGCTACCCATCTCCATCATGCAATGGGAAATAGGAAGTATTTGGGCAGGGGGAAGACAGATTTGTAACTCTTTTTGGATCAGACCTTCACAGGATGTCAAGGACTTTGGTTCGAAGTGTGTCAAATTACAAGAATATTAGAAAAATAGGACGGACGGAAGTATTTCCGTAGACACAGAGTCTATGCTGTGAGTTTTCAAAGGAATTTAAGAAAATGTGGCAGGGACTGGGTTGGAGATGGTAGGGGGCTCACCGGGTAGGGAAGAAAAGAAAATGGAAGATGTGTCCTAATCTTCAAGGATCATCTGATTCTCATACCCAGGAGAAACAACAGTGCTCTCTAAAATGGTCCCATAGTGGGGGGCAGAGCCAAGATGGCGGCTGGAAAGCAGGGACTGGTGTGAGCTCCCCGTCAAGTCCTCCAAAAACCTATAAAAATGCCTCTGAACCAATTCTAGAACTGCAGAACCCACAAAATAGCAGAGGGAAGCAGGGCTCTAGCCTAGGACAGCCTGGATGGTTGCGGGGTGAGGTCTATCCTGCAGGGAGCTGGAAGCAGAGCAGAGCAGAGCCCAGAGTGGGCAACGTGGACCAACCAGACTGAGAGCCAGGCGGAGTGTGCCCTAGTGCCCTGAATCAGTGAGCTGTAGCAGTTACCAGACTTCTCAACCCACGAACACCAAAGACGACAGAGAAGAACTGCAGAACCTACAAAACAGCGGAGGGAAGCAGGGCTCTAACCCAGAACAGCTTGGATGGTCTCTGGGTAAGGTCTATTCCGCACAGAGCTGGGAGCCAGGAGTGGAGCAGAGCCCAGTGTGGGCAGCGCAGACCAACCAGACCAGGAGCCAGGCAGAGCGTGCCCTAGCGCCCTGAATCAGTGAGCTGTGGCAGTTACCAGACTTCTCAACCCATAAACACCAAAGACAACAGAGAAGGTTAATGGGAAAAGCTGAGGGGAGTGGAAGGAGTTTGCAGTTTGGCCACTGCCCTGGAAGCAGCAGGGGTGGTGCAGCTACAGAACTACAGCTGCAGCTGCTTCTGGCCCCAGGCCCACCTGGTGGGAGGGATTAAGTGGCAGATCAAAGCAGGAGTGCAGAGCCTGCTAAAGATCTAAGTCCAGTCTGGGTTGGGGGTTTTTGGGGAAGGAAGAGTGCTAGTGTAGCAGAGCTGGCTGTAATAGCTCTGAAATCAACAGCACATCCACCCAAGCTTGGAACATAGAACTCTTTACAAGCAGTCAAACCCCAACGAAAAACTCAAGGGTCAAGTAAGTTGGCTGGCAATATGGCCAGGCAGCGAAAACACACCCAGATTCAGTCTCAGACTTTGGAATCCTTCTTTGGTGACAAAGAAGACCAAAACATACAGCCAGAAGAAGTCAACAAAGTCAAAGAGCCTACACCAAAAGCCTCCAAGAAAAACATGAACTAGTCTCATGAGGGCCATGGAAGAGCTCAAAAAGGATTTGGAAAAGCAAGTTAGAAAAGTAGAGGAAAAATTGGGAAGAGAAATGAGAAGGATGTGAGAAAACCATGAAAAACAAGTCAATGACTTGCTAAAGGAGACCCAAAAAATACTGAAAAATATACTGAAGAAAACAGCACCTTAAAAAATAGACTAACTCAAATGGCAAAAGAGTTCCAAAAAGCCAATGAAGAGAA
>CM053626.1:255889778-255967127 GCA_028646595.1 Phalanger gymnotis
CTCCCTGCTGTGTGTGCCTTGAGGTTTGCTTCTTCTGCTGTGTTGTGGGAACAGAGTGGTCAACAGGGGGCTGAGCCTAGCACTCCCCCAGACACCCATGGCGGGGGAAGTATGCCTATTTAATTCAACACCTTTGATTTACCTTGCTCTCCTATTTTCATTAAATGACTTCTACCAATGATTTCATATGTCACACTGGTTTGATCTACCATGATGGATGGGGGCTCAAACAAGAGGTTAAAAACCTGCTGGCGCAAGATAACGCCCCAAAATCCAGGGAATAGCAAGGCATCCCAGAATCATGTGGAGGCCTTTGAGACCTGTCCTACAATGCATGCCATGCAGACTGCCAAACTGAATAGAAATGAGTCCTGTACTATTTTGAAATATCTACTTTCTTTGGCAAAACCTGCCCAAACAAGGGAGCAGTAAGACTCCAATGTAATTTCCAGTCCTCCCTGCCCATGGTTTCCCATCTCTTAGAATCCCAAGCAAGTTTCTTTTCCAATAACCTGTGTCAACGGTATTAAACAGGAGGTCAGGATGTTGAGGGCACTGAGCCTTGGCTCAGCAGGGAGAAAAAGGGGGCCTTGTTAAGGGAACCTACAAGTTGCCTAATCTCATTTAGCTTGCATTCATGCCAAAGATCAACTGGCTGTGGGACCTGAGAGATATTTGCCTAGATGAAGGATTCCACAGATTTAATCCAGGAAGCAGTCTGGGAGAGAACGCCCAGGCTGGGACAAGGAGAGGGGATAAGAGTGGGAAAAACAGGGCAAATCTCAGGAAATGAGGCTAATTCTGCTAGGGGGAATCTTGAGGTTTGTTCTCTGGGGAGGTAGAGAGAGGAGGTGTGGGATTTGGGAAGGGAGGAAATGACCATGACCAGAGGCAAGGACTAGGAGAAAAACTCATTAGATTGGGCTCTACCCTTTGTAGGACTAAAAAAAAAACCCAATTTGGGAGGTTATGAAATTCTCCAGCATTTCACAATGTATTCTTTCTTTGCCTGAAGCATTCCACCACCACTGCTCAGTCTCTAGTTCCTTTATTTGTAAACTGCCTGATTCATATAAACTAGAATGGGCTTGAGGTGGACAGGAGTTGAGTGGAGATAGATAAAAGGGAAGCCAGGAGCTGGGGAAGACCATAGAGGCAGCAGGGAAGCAGACACAAGCACTGGTAGCAGACACACAGGCAGTGGGCAGCCGACACAGGCAGCAGCCACAACTTTCTGGAGTCCTGCATTCCAGCCAAGATGGGTCTGAAAGCAGCTGAGATAGGTCAGTGAGGAATCAGTCAAGAGGAGTTGGGAAACCTCAATTTTCAGGGGTAAAGTTGCTATGTGTGGTTCCCACTGCCATGAGGCCATCTCTGGACCTACTTGTCCAAGGATGGCCATGACTGGTGGCGGGGCTGGGCTCCAGAGATGCCCCAGGGATGATGGCTACATACAGCTTGGCTGGGTGACAAGGACAGGGATAGACAAATATCCTGGTGGAACCTGGGATGAATAGCTCCTTCTCTGACAGTAGGTTTATTTCCTTCCAGGTTTCAGCATCTTGGTGTTGTTCCAATACAGTAAGTACTTTGTGGGATGCCATGGGAGAAGAGTTTGGGGGGGAAGGGAGGAAAAAGTGAAAATGTATGTGTGGGGGAGTGGAGTTCAATCCTGGGGAACTTTATCCTTCTTCTGCTCCAGGGAAGCAGCTCAGGCCAGGGAAGGACTTTCAATTCAATTCAATTCAATTCTGTATGTTTATAAAGTGTGTACTATGCAAGAGGCACTGTGCTCAGCACTGGGAAACAGATAAAAAGAAAACATTCCTTGCACTCAAGGAGGTTACCCTGTCTGGGATCCAATCTTACCTAGAGGCAGAGGTCTGGAAAGGTTGGCTTTCTAACTTATGTAGAGCAGAGTAGCTCACAGAAGATAATATGGCAGATAGTCTGCTAGAGAGCCTTACTCTAGTTTCAGGAATGCTGATCAAACAAGTTTACACTACAGCAAATCTCCTTTCCTTTTTTCTTCCTCTTTCCTTGTCCCTCTCCTTTCCTCCCTATCTCTCCTCTCTCCACCCCTCTCCTCTCTTGCTTCCTTCTCCTCTCTCCTCTCCTTTCCTCTCTTCTCCTCCTCTCTCCTCCCCTCCCCTCTCCTTTCCTCCTTCTCTTCGCTCCTCTCTTTTCTCCTTTTCTTTCCTCTCCCCTCCTCTTCTCCCCTCCCATCTCTTCTTCTCTCTTCTACTCTCCCTTTATATACCACTCCCTTCTTCCTCCTTTTTGACAGAGGACTTTGCCTCATACTTTACTGAGAAAATAGGGCTCATTTGCCATGAGCTACCACCTGTCCCCTCTTTTACGTTTCCAAATCACTTGCAATCTGGCTTTCATCACTCAACTTAAACAACTATCTCAAAGGTTAACAGTGATCTCTTAATTACCAAACCCAATGGTCTTTTCTTATTTCTTATCCTCCTTGATCTCTCTGCAGCAGTTATTTTGTTTTGTGTTTGATACTGGTCCTTTCCCTAAGCTGAAGGTGCAGCAGCCACTCATGACCCAACACCACCAATAACAACACTGATTCTCTTGGGAGCCTGACCAGCTGCTACTTTCAACTGGCACAGGTTCAGCCCCTTGCTCCCAGAGGCTCACCATATTGGTGCCAGATTTAGTGCAGACATCTGATTGGTTCACAGAATTCTCAAACTCAAGTAGTCCACCAGCCTCAACTTCCCAAGTAATAGGGATTACAGGTGTGGACCACCAAAGATAGCCCTCTCTGCAGCATTTGCCAATTGACTATACCCTCCTCCAAGACACCCTCTCTTCCCTGGGTTTTCATGACCCTGGTTCCCTTGGTTCCTCCTTCTTGTCTAGACACTCCTTCTTTGCAAGATGGCCATCTTTGGCCCATCCCCAATGTGTGGCTGTACCCATGGCCCTATCCTGGGCCCTTTCCATATCTCTCTTTATACTTTCTCTTCAAGACCTCTTCAGCTCCCAGGACTCAACTATCATCTCTATGCAGATGACTCAAAGCTCTATAAAGGCAGCCCTAATCTCTCTCTTGAACCATTGCCCCACATCACCAACAGCTTATTGGACATTTCCAACTGGATGTCCTCTAGTCTTCTCAAATAATAACAGTAATAGCTAGCACTTTGAGGTTTGCAAAGTATTTTACAATTGTCATCTCACTTTGTCCTCATGACAAACGGTGGGGGGGGGGGTAGATGCAATTATTATCCTTGTTTTTACAGATGAGGAAACTGAGGCTGAGAAAGGTTTGGTAACTTGCCCAGTAAGTTCTAAGGTAGGATTCCTCCTTCCAAGGCCAGCACCCTTACCCACTGAGCCACCAATCTGCCTCAAACTCAACATGCTCAAAACAGGACTAATTGTTTTTCTTCTCAAATCCTCCCCTCTTCCTGATTTCTCTATTTTTGTTGAGGACACTACCAGCCTTCTAGTCAATGAGGTTTGCAAGCTCAGCCATCCTCAAATTCTCTGTATTCCTTTACCTATTATATCTAATTGGTTGTCAAGTCTGGTTAATTCTACCTTTATGATGGCTGAATTATCCACCCCTTAGTTCCACTCACAGGACCAACTCCTTCATTCAGGGCCTCAGGGACTCTCATTTGAACTATTGTGATAGCCTCCTAACCCTCCTCAAGTCTCTTGCTTCTCCAATTCATCCTCTAAACAACTGTTAAATTGATATTTCATTCCTAAGGCATAGTTCCAACCATATCATCCCCTTCAAGAAATGCTAGAAGCTTCTTATCACCTGAGCACAGTACCCTGCACTTAGGAGGTGCTTAATAAATACTGATTGATTGAAATTCTAATTGCTTCTTTTGGCTTTTAAAGCATTTCCCGATTTGTCTCTTTCCAGGCTTATTAAACATTACTTTCCTTCATGCATGCTACATTCCAGTCAAACTGGCTCCATCCCTTTGCATATGCTGAATCCACCCTGCCTGGAACACTCTCCCTCCTCACCACCACTTCTTGGCCTCTCTAGCTTCCTTCATGGCTCAGCTCAGATGCCCCCACCAATCCTTCCAGGTGTTAACTCTTCCCTCCCATTCTGATATTTTGTAGTTCCTATTCTGTGGAACAGGTTGTTTCTGACCAGTTAAATATAAATTTCTCGGGAGCAGGAACTGTTTTTACTTTGGCTTTGCATCGCCAGCATTTAGCATAGTTCCTGGTATGAAGCAAGTATTTAATAAACGTTTGCTGAATGCATAAATGTGTCTGTCTTCCAGCATTCCTATTTTGTCAAATCCCTTTCTCAATCAATTAATGTGTGTCCTCCCTTTCAAAACTCAATTCAAAACTCACTGCCTCCCAGAAGACTTCCTTAAGTGAGCTCACCTGCTGCCCAAACCCTCTTTGTCCCATACGTCATCTTTTATTTCCTTTGTTCCATACCTCCTTGGTATCCTTCACTAGATCACTCTGATTTCCTCCCTATTTAACTCCTCACACTCAGAGATGAATGAAATCATCACTGTTGTATCTACCCACAATTTTTGTGTGCTTTTGGCATGTGAGATACTTTACTGGGGTAAGGATTTGATGTTGAGTTTTGCTTCACTGAGTCAATGCCTTATGGTAAGCAACAAACAAATATGGTGGGATACTGTATTCTTTGTGCTATTCACTCAAGCATGTGATTATGAAAATGGCATGTTCATCAGTCTGGTTTCATTGGTAATTGGCTGTCTTCTTCATAGCCTTTTTTGGGGTAATAATATCACCAAGAGGGACAGCTAGGTGGTACAGTGAATAGAGCACCAGGCCTGAGGTCAGGAAGATCTAAGTTCAAATCCAGCTCAGATGCTTGTTGGCTGTGTGACCCTGGGCAAGTCACTTAACCCCAATTTACTTCAGTTCCACATCAGCAAAATGGGGCGTGTGCTGGAAAAGGAAATGGCAAAACCCTTCCAGTATCTTTGCCAAGAAAATCCCATGGACAGGTCCATGAGGTCATATAGAGCTGGATGTGACTGAGTGACTGAACCACAACAGTATCATTGACAGTCAATTTAATTTGGATGGTTAATATCATTGCAGTTTTTGAGAGCAAGAATTCAAGAACTATACCTCCCCTATTAGGTTGGCATCTCCCTGAGGATGGGAGTTGTAACTTCTCTATCAGCCTAGGAGCTTCCCAAGATTAGGGACCATATCCCTTCCTCCTTCTCGATATACCCCGATCCAGACCCAAAGGTCCTGTCAATGCTCTTCTCACAGAGTATTCTGAATAGTGACTCATGGGCCCCTGCCCAGGCACCTATATTCTTCCACTCTTTTCTTAGGTTATGCTTACAAGCTGGTCTGCTACTATACCAGCTGGTCCCAGTACCGGGACGGAGATGCCTCATGCCTTCCAGATAACATTGATGCCAACCTGTGCACCCACATCATCTACAGCTTTGCCAACATAAGCAATAATCAAATTGATACCTGGGAGTGGAATGATGTGACGCTCTATGAAACGCTGAATGAGCTTAAACAAAGGTGAGCCACCCAGGCCCCTCTCCCTTTCTTCTTCTTGGCTGGGACTAGACAAAGGAAAGGGACAAGAGATGACAGTAACCAGGGTGAGACAACTTTTTTTTTTCACAAACGGCATGAAGAAATTTATATAATGCTAGACATCTGAAGTAGATTCTCATGCCTGATACTTCAAGGCCTCTAAGCTTAGCTTGAAGAGTCCCATGGGGGCAGAGAGAAGATCAAGAAGAGACACCTGGGACAGAGCTTGTGAAGCTTGCCGTATTATCATGGGAGCCATAAAAGTAGAGGATTTAGAGCTAGAAGGAACTTTAACAATCAACTTTCTAGACTCCTTCCTTTACAATTAAGCAAATGAAGGTCTAAAGATAACTTGGCCAAGATCTCATGAGCAGTAAAGAAGAGAGCTAGGATTCAAGCCAAGGTCTTATGACTGGACATCCAATGCTCTTCCGGCCACATCACATTCAAGGTCAAAGTGGGGTGCAGGTGGAGGTTCTGCTACTCCCCAGCAGACCCCAAGAAGATTAACTGCTTCTCTGGAAGCCACATCTTAAACATGTCCTCAGGAGCATTCCCTCTTGACTATATGGATGATTCAGCCTCAGGGAAGGGGCACACTCTCAGGACTGTAAGATCAGCAATAGCAGATGTTCCTGAAGGCAGAGAACCAATCAGATAGTCCATGGTTCCAGGGTGCCATGATTCCACTGAAGACATCTTAAAGCTCCCTTCATAGGACACAGCTGAAAGGGCTACTGGAGATAGGGGTAGCTGCCTTGTAAAGGAGTCAGAATACATAGGGTTAAATCCAGGCTCTCCTGCTTATTAGATATACAACCTTGGACAAGTCATTTAAGAGATTTTTTTCAAATGAAGGGGTTGGTGACCAAATGACCTCCAAGGTCCCATCACCTCCAAATCCTAAAAACCCCAATGGTCTTCAGCTGCCCCTTGCTCCTGGTGTGTATCGACAAGTCTAAAAGTAGACATTTTAGGAAGCAATAAGAGCTTTGCAGCCAGAAGTCCTGGGTTCAATCCCTACTTCTGACACTTGCCAACCTGTGTGACTTTGGCCAAGTCACTTATTCTGCATTGGCCTCAGTTTTTTCATCTGTAAAATGACAGGGTTCAATTAGATGGCCCCTGAGGTTCCTCCAACTCTAGGTCTATGATTCTATGAGCCGTTGTACTACTTTTGCCTCCCTAAGGACTCAGTCTTCTCATCTATAAAATGAAAGATTTGGACTAGGTACTTTCTAATGACCCTTCTAATATTAAATCAAATACCCTAATAATTCTTAATGAACTTGTTAACAGTGGGAAGGGATATAAGAAAAATAGGATCTTTGAGTTAGAAAGAGTTTAGAGGCCTCCCGGTCTGACCTCCCAAAGACCGAGAATTCCTTCTAAAGTATCCTTCTGGGATAGCACCTAGAGAGGTGACTATCCAGGATCTGCCTGAAGATTTCTGCCCAACCCTGTCTTCTGCTTTTCCCTTGCACCACAGGAACACCAAACTGAGGACACTCTTGTCTGTGGGTGGATGGAACCTGGGTACCGAGAGGTAAGATTTCATCCCCCCTAGACAGTCTCATCTGCCTGCTAATCTCCCATTCCTTTCACCCATGAGGTAAATCAGAAAAGAAGGTGGGGAGGTAAGGTTTCATACAGTCCTGCTCTAGACTACCCTGGCAAGAGTGCATCTGGAGTATTGTGTTCAGTTCTGGGCACTACATATTAAAAAGGATATTGACTAACTGGAGGAGGGCACTCTAGATAAGGGGGGCACTGGAAACCATTCCATCCAAAGAGTAATTGGAGGAACTAGGAATGTTTCACCTAGAGAAGAAAAGATGTAGAGTGGATGAGGGCATTCAGATTCAGATATCTGAATGCCTGCCTTGTAGAACAAAGATTGGAGCTGTTCTCCTCAGGTCCAATGGACAGAATTGAGAGATTTAGACTATGGAAGGAAAAATTCTTAATAAATGGTGCTGTCCAAAAGGCAATGGAGTGGCCAAAAGGCAAAAGGTTGCTTCAAGAGGTGCCTAGTCTCCCATCACTGGAAGTCTTCAAGCAGAGGCTTGATGACTGAACACTTGGTGGGGTGGTAGTAGAAGAGGTTCTTACGAGACTTGGAATCACAAATATCAGAATTGGAAGGGTCTTCAAAGGTCATCTGGTCCAATTGGCACCTCAGAAAGAATATCTTGTACAAGAACTAAGACAATTGGGTATCCAGCCTCTGCATGAAGATTTCCCAGTCACAGGGAGTTCACTACTGTTCTCTCTAGGTGGTGCAGAATGGATTTTCATTCAGTCAGCAAACATTTATTAAGTACCTACTGTGTTGCAAGAATGTGCTAAGATCTGGGGATACAAAGAGAGGCAAAAATCTGGTCCATGTTCTCAAAGAGCTCACAGTTTAATGGAGGAGACAATAGCAAATACCTACGTAGAAACAAGGTATTTACAGAATAAGTTGAAAATAATCAACAGAAGATGAGGAAAGGTTTCAGAAACTCAGGGAATTGGAGGAAGCCAAGGAAGCCAAGAGACCAAGAATGGGGGACCACCAAAGCAAATGCTTGAAGTTGAGAGATGGAGTATTATGGGTAAAGAGCACAGACCTAGGAAGTAGGGGCAAGGGAGTGGATATGAACCACAAAGTTAGACAGTCACTGTCACCAGTTCTGTGGGGTACAACCAAGACAAACTGAGTCATGTACGGCTAGTCGGAGAAGGCTTCCTGGAGGAGGTGAGGTTGGAGCCCAGTGTGGAAGAAGCAGAACAGGATTTGGAGGAGGAAAGGTTTGATGGAATTCCAGGCAGTGGATATAGCCTATAGGAAGACTCAAATACATTAATAGGAGATGGCAAGAAATGTTCTCAGATCATGGAGGGAGAAAACAGATAAAAGTAATTAATATTAAATTAATTTAAAATTAAATTAAAATAATTAAAGGGGGCTTTTGGTGGAGGAACCCTGAATCCATGTACACTGTCTCTCTTCAGACTTTCAGTACTCTGGTTCCAGACTCCTCAAGTCCCTCAGAAACCTGACTTAGACTAGAACAGTCCTTTGATTGATAGAACATTACAGGAGGAAGTATAGTGTGGTGGAAAGTGTGCAGGGATTGGGGCCAGAGGACCTGGGTTTAAATCCTGCCTTTGCTGTTTGTTACCTGTGTGGACTTAGTTATATTACTTAAACTCTCCAGGTCTCAGTAAATGAAGGGATTGAATTAGGCCTTCTCCAAGGTCAATTCAGCCCTAAATCTATGAACCTAGAGCTGGAAGAAGCCTTAGAAATCAATTCATTTCAATTCAAATGATCAATTCAATTCAAATTCAATTCAATTCAAATGATTCAAAGATCAATTCAAAAAATTCATTTTATAGAACAGGAAACTGAGGCCCACAGAGGGAAGTGACTTGTCAACAGTCATATAATGAGTGAGGACAGTTATATAACGAATGAGTGATATAATGAGCCAGGACTAGAACCAAGTGTCCTAAATCCCAGTGCAGAACATTTTTTTTTCATTTGCCATGATGGAATTCCCAAGCCCTTCTGCCCTGAGCTCACAAGTAGGGGTGGGGGCGGGGTGTCTAGGTTCTCTAGCATGGCATCCCAAACTGAGAGCCGGAGGACCTTCATCAACTCAGTGACAACATTCCTGAGGACACACGACTTTGACGGCCTGGACCTAGCCTGGCTCTACCCGGGACGGAGAGACAAAGGAAACTATAACTCATTGCTTCAGGTATGGAAACCCAATGGGGTTGGAGGGAGGCATGAAGGAGTTGGGCGTGTGTCTTAATAACTGTTTGGAGCTGTTGTCTGTTGCTGAGGACAGAAAAAAGGAAACAGGCATAAACTGCAGTAAGACGGTATTTAGGTCAGAGATGGAGAATGTGTTTCTGACTTCATAAGTTGAGTGACTCTAGAATAAAAACGAGAGGCTGTCAGTCCATTAATAAGCATTTATGAGGTACCTACTATGTTCCAGGCACTGTGGGAAGCTCTGGAGATACAAAAAAGGCAAAGGATTGTCCTTGCCCTCAAGGAGCTCACTATCTAATGGAAGAGACAGCAAAGCAACAAATATTTACAAACAAGCTATACTTAGGATGCATAGGAAATTAACAGAGGGAAGAGATTCTTTAATGGAGGGAAGGCACAGGTAGAAATTCATGTTCTATAGATATTACAGAACAGATCTATCTGTTGGCCTTGGTGTACTAGAGGCTGGGGAATATCTGTTCCAGGTTTACAGATCTCATGAGAAGAGAGGGTGTTGCATGGTGCTCTTTCTCCCTCTGCTTTGAGGTAGCAGGAAATGATTGGAGATACTACCACCTCTCAATTATTGACGTTAGCTCCCCTACCTCCCAAGTTTAGCACCTAACTTCCAGTGCTGTTGTGAGGATCAAATGAGATATTATTTTTAAAGTGTTTAGCACAAGGCCTCATACATAGTAGTTGCTTAATAAATCCTTGCTTGCCTTCCTTCCTTCCTCCCTCTCTTCCTTCCTTCCTCCTTCTCTCCCTTCCTTCCTTCCTTCCTTCCTTCCTTCCTTCTTTACTCCCTTCCTTCCTTCCTTCCTTCCTTCCTTCCTTCCTTCCTTCCTTCCTTCCTTCCTTCCTTTCCATGGCAAGCGTTTAATCCTAGCCTGCCTACCGCCTTGCAAACATCTGAGTCAGTGAGGTCCCGCTCTGGTTTGGGGACAACCTAAATTTCTGTTTACATCTAGGCCCCTAGGGGAAAATCCCTTTAAGAAAAAAAAGACCTCAACACAAAATTCATTATAATTTCCTTTCATTTCATGTTATGTATGTGTTGGGGAAGCAGAGCCTCATTTTATTAGTTTGAACAAAACAAAATTAGGCAGGAAAACCTACTTCCTCCAAGAAATCATGAATATTAGAGTAGTACAGTGCAAAGAGCCTGACCCTGGAGTCAGAGGGCCTAGGTTCAAATCCTGCCCCTGATACTGCATAACTTTGGACAAATCACCTAATGTCCTGGGGCCTCAGTTTCTTTGTGTACAATGAGAGTTGTATGCAAGCCCCTGGGGTTCCACTGAGTTCCAGATCTAAGATCCTTATGTAGGAAGGAGTTTAAGATTATTCCCCTAGTTCGGGTTTTTCCATGCCACTGTCTAATTCTAGTTGAGTAGATAATTCAGAGCTGGCATTCATGGACAGATGTTAATAGCCTCTTAAATAAAAAGAGTGGGTGGGGTGAAAGGATGGGGAGTTCTTTTTCCTCAAACCTCAATCAGGGTTGACCAGCATGGAGGGAGGGGGCAGGGTCATGGGAGAGAAGGCAGATTGGATCAGAGGCTACCAGGACAGTACTGGCATGGGGAATATCTCCTTTTAGGAAATGGCGGATGAATTCTCGAAAGAAGCTCAGAGGACTGGAAAGGAGAGACTTCTGCTCAGTGCAGCACTGCCTGCCGGGAGGATAGCGCTTGATGCAGGTTATGACATCCCCAAGATCTCTAAGTGAGTCTTCCCTCTTTGGTCTTTCATTTCATTTTCTGCAGATGGGGATAATTGAAAAAATTAAAATTTAATTCAGGTATGGAAATCCAATGGGGTTGGAGGGAGAGGTGAAGGAGAAGGTTAGGAGGAGTTGGGCAGAGGTCAGGACATGTGTCTTAGTAACTGTCTGGAGCTGTTCTCTACTTCTGCTGAGGACAGAAAAAAGGAAACAGGCTTAAACTGTAGCAGATGATATTTAGGTCAGACATTGGGATTGTGTTTCTGACTTCATAGGTTGAGTGACTCTAGAATAAGAATGAGAAGCTGTCGTCAATTAATAAGCATTCATTATCATTATTAAATAGTATTAAATAAATAAAAATGAATATTACTATTATTATTATTAAATATCTCCCAAATCTCTGCTCCCCTGCTTTTCCCTATCTGACCCTGCCCAATCTAGCTATTAAATGGCTAGGGCAATTAACCAAGAAGGAGGAGATCCAGGTTTTAGTCTCAGCTCTGCTACTAATTCCACATGACCCTGGGAAGGTCACCGAATCAGTTTGAAACCTTTGTAATGCCACCTGTCACAAGGAGACTCCTGCCTTCCCTTGCTCACAGGTTAGATTCCAGCCATGGAGAATAGCTTATGCCAATGCTTTGAGGGAGAAGGTGAAACATTAGGGAATTATTCATAGGAACATCAAGAGGTTCAGAGGAAACAGAGATGCATATTCTGCACAAGACATGTCCATCACAACAATGATGGTAGTGGCATGGTGGTGGGGGCTGCCATGGGGAGAATAATGCCAATACTTTACCTTTGCATCAGCTTCGCAGTTTGCCAAGACTTTTCATGTATTCTTTCCTATTTGGAAAGGTTGAGGCAAGAGAAAGAAATCCAGTCTTCAAGGACAAGAATTTTTTTTCCTGAGTCTTTGCCATCCAGTTCAGTAGACACCTATTAAGTGCCTACTATGTGCAAGGCACTGAACATACTAGGTGTTGGACATACAAAGATGAAAAACCCTGTTCTTAAGGAGCCTCAATTCTTCTGAGTGGATAGATACAACATGAACACAGAAAATAAAACAGGGTAATTTGAGGAGAGAGAATGAGAACATTAACTGCTGGAGGGATTAGTCAGTCAATTAACAAGATTTTATTAACCTCTTACTACGTGCCAAGTACTGTGTTAAGCACTGAGAATACAAAGAAAGGCAAAAACATGGTCCCTGTCCTCAAGATGTTCTCTTAAAAATAGATTTTATTGATGTCTTTTATTTTCACGTGGCTCAGATATCCCCCTCTCAGGTATCCCTCCCTCTCTCCCCTCTCAGAGAGCCATCCCTCATAATAAAGAATTTTTTTAAAAAAAGAAAGACAAAGAAGAAAAAATTAACCAAGCCAAAATATATATAGAAAAAATCTGACATTATATGTGTTCCCTACCCATTCCCCTCCTCCACCTCTACCCCTCTGCAAAGAAGGTTGGGCAGGGCCATGTTTTCTCATATTTCTTTAATTTCCCAACAATCATCTTCAGTGGTTTCGTGGTATTTTTTTCTTTCTGTTTACATTGATGTAGTCATTGAAAAGCTTAAATCCTTTTAAATTTCCTATGGGGGGGGTTGTAATTGGAATTTTTCAATTAAATTTTACTTTTTTCAATTATCAAGAATTAATTTCTCCCTCTCATCTCCTCTCTCCCACTAAAAAAATAAATAAATAAAAACAAAAACCTTTATAACAAATATGCATTGGAAAGCAAAAGCCAAAAAAGAAATCTCCAGATTGGCCATGCCCCAAAATGTGCCTCTCCTTCTGTGCCTTGAAGCCATCATTTCTCTGCCATTCTTCATCATTGAGAGGAGCCAACATTCTCCTAGGGGCTGCCTTTGTACTGACATTCTTCATCATTGAGAGGAGCCAACATTCTCCTAGGGGCTGCCTTTGTACTGGGTGGCAGAGTTGAGGAGGGAGAACCTTGCAATCGTGAAGGAAGACTTGTGTGGCTGTCCGGAGATGGGAGTTAGAAGGAGTAAGGTTGAGTTTGGGGCCAAGCTCTCAGTCCAGGTTGACTGTAATACTGAGTACAAGAAGGGAAGTCATTTGAGATAAGTTTGGAAAGAAATGTTGGAGTCAGACTGTGTGGGGCCTTAAATGACAGGCTGAGAAGTTTGTATTCTATCCTAGAGGTAATCAGGAACCATCTGAGGCTTTTGAGCAAGGGAGTGACATGGCCAGAACTTTCCCTAGGAAGAGTATTTTGATGGAGATTAGACAGGAGACAAAAGAGGTTGGAAGCTGAAACATCAATTAAAATATTTTTTAAAGATATATATAATCATACATATGCGATATATTACATATAATGATTCTGGAAAGAAGTACTGAGATGTGATGGTCCGGTGAGTAGACTTCAACACTATATTCATCATTACACGTTCAATCATTCAACATGCAATCTACTGACTCCATCCCCTCTTGCAACTGTCAGTGAGTCAGTTATAATACACAGATCTTTATTAAGCACCTACTATGTGCCACACACTGTGCTATAAGATCTGGAGAGACAAAGAAAGGCAGGGTATAATCCCACAGGCTAATGGGGAAAACAAGATGCAAACAACTATATAAATAATATTTATACAGGCTAAACTGGACATAATCATAGAGAGAAGGCACAAGCATTGAGGATTGGGAAAGGCTTCTTGTAACATGAGGTTTTAGCTGGGACTTGGAAGCCAGGAAAGCCGGGAGGCTGAGATAAGGATGGAGAGAATTCAAGGCATGGGGGAATATCCTGAGGTGATTCCTAGTCAGGAGAGGGAGTTTCTTGTACAAGGAACCACCAGGAGACCAGTGTCACTGGATCAGAGTATGGAGGAGGAAGTCAAATTAAGAAGACTAGAAAGGTGAAGAGTTAGGTTGTAAAAGGCTTTGAATCCCAAACTGAACCAAAGGTATGGGTAGAGTTCATGGGCATTTAAACATCTGTTAGATTCAACTGATTTTGTTTCTTATTCCAGTACAAAATTTATCATGGCCAACATGATCACTTATTGCAGCAAATCAAATTAGACAATTTATGTAAAGTACTTTGAGTGTCAATTATTATACATATGAAAATATCATCACTTCTTTTCACCCTTTCCCCTGCCACCTTCATGTGAGTTAACCTTCTTTTATTTATGCTTCTGGAGAAGAATACAGCCTTAGAGTTACAATCTTGGGACCCCTATCCTTGCAGAAGAGCCCAGAGCCCTGAAGACCCCAGGCTCATATACTAAAATGAATATTCCATTCCCTAAGCATCCACTCATCACCAGGTTGGTGAAGTGGCCCAGAAATCCCTAGATCAGACTAGCCACAGACAGGCACCTGGAAATAGGTTGCATTGGCTAAGTCAGGGTTTTCTTCTGCTTTCTGAATGTCCACTAACACTCTCCTCCAATGCCTCATCTTCAATTAGAGGTGACCCTGGCTTCCCAAAGTCTATGCCAGTGGAATTGAAGATCTGGCAGATTCTACCATCCTCAAAAAGCTTCAAGGATATGGGCATAGGAAATGGTTCCATATTTGTGGCTGCAAAACTAGCCAGGCTCAACTCGTGTCACCTGTTACATGAGGCCTTTCCTGATCCCCCTAGGCTCTGATGCTGGCCTCTCCACCTAGTGATATAACCTATAACTAGGGCTTTACAAACGTGAAAGTACTATAGAAATGTTAGCGACACCTGGATGCTATATTGTCTTTATTTGCTTAACTGAATATGTACAGTTTCACCCCAGTAAAACAAAAGCCACTTGAGGGCAGGAACTATTGTATTGCCTTTTCTTTAAATTCCAAGCACTTAGTACACAGCTAGCACTTAATAAATGTTTGTTGTTTAACTGATTGATCTTCAGCATTTAGCACATAGTAGGTGCTTAATAAATGATGGTTAAATTGAATCAGAATCAGAGAAGCTCACCACAAGGTTGACTAAAGGATGACGAATTTGTTGGCCATAGGAATTCACAAAAACTGTCTGCCAAGTTATACAAAGATTTTGACGCACGCTTGTAGGAGTGTTCATAAGGACTAAATCTGAGATCCTGGAGGGAATGAAGGATTATTCTTATCTGAATATATGGTGATGTGGCCATCTGCTTTGCACCATGAGCTCCAGTGGTCAGGGACTTGTCTGGGTAACATCTTACCTCACACAGCAGAGTTTGAGTTCTGTTAACGCCTGGTGATGATGATGGCATTGAAGATGGCTCCCTCCCCTCCAACCCAATCTAATCCGCTACCTTCCTCACTACAGGTACTTGGATTTTATCAGTCTCATGACTTATAACTTCCATGGACCCTGGAAAAAGACCACAGGACACCACAGCCCCCTGTACAGGGGAAAGAAGGACAATAGTTACAGCAATGTTGTGAGTACCACTTAAGTTTGGGGAAAAAAGAGAACCATTGAAAACACCCAAGTAGGTTGGCAGGGCAGTATAAGGCACTGGAGAATCCCCCTGGTGGTCAATAGTTTTGTCCACAGGATGGGCAGCATCATATAGTGGAGAAAGCAATGCACTTGGAATCAGATGACCTGAGTGAAAGCCCCAGAGGATGACTTTGCATAAACCAGTGGGCTCCATTTTCCTCCTAGCCAGATAAATGTTAATGGCATCCTTTCCTTTCCTCCCCAGGGATACACTGTGAACTATATGCTGTTAAAGGGGGCCCCAGCCAGCAAACTGATCATGGGTATCCCAACCTTTGGAAATAGTTTCACCCTAGCCTCTTCAGACTCTGGAGTTGGAGCAGTAGTATCGGGACCTGGGACTGCTGGAGTCTACACCAAGGAGCCAGGCATCCTGGCCTACTATGAGGTAATCAAAAGGAAGGGGCAGTAAGGTCAGAAGGAAGACATCTCCTTCCCTACCACTCCCTGCTAACCTTTTCCAATGTTCATCATCTTCACTAGACCTGGTACATCTGATGTGAGGGGGGAATAAGAGTGGAAAAGCTCATAGGTGAGAGTAGGTGATGGGTTAATGTCCTTCCTCCCATGGTCCCAATCTACCTTTCCAGCCTTGTTATACTTAACCCCCCAGTTATGTGTACATGTGGTCTCCTCCATATAAGCTCCTTGAAGGCAGAGGTTTTTATTTTTGTCTTTGTATCTCCCTCACCTCCCACAGTTCCTGGTGCATAGTAGCTGTCTAATACATGCTTATTGATTGGTTGACAAGTATCACCTTTCCCTCCCTCCCCGCCTCCCAACCAGAGAAGAGTTGTTGCAGCCCCCACCTCAGAATTCTCCCCTCTAGGCACTTTGCATTTCATTTTGCAGTCAGTCTGGATCTCTGCATGTCAAGCAGGTCTGGGTGTTTCTGCTACATGCAGAAATGGGGACCAGAGAAGTAAGGGATTGAGAGCAGTGGACAGGAAACCCTAGGGTCTGTTCAGTTGGAGAAATTCTCAACTGGTACCTCTTCTTTTCTTTTTTCTCCCCTTTTAGGTCTGTGAATTCCTCCCTGGAGCCATTGTTAATCGGATTTTGGAACAAAAGGTCCCCTATGCCACAAAAGGCAACCAATGGGTGGGCTATGAGGATCAGGAAAGTGTCAGAGTCAAGGTAGGAGCTCCTTTGGTGGGCCCAAGATAGAGGGAGCGGGGAGGAAAGACAACATCTCTGTTTCCAGGGTGGGAGATCATGGGGCTGAGTCTCCAAAGACTCAAGTTGTGCTGCTTTCTCACCCCACCCTTCTCCTCTAAGATGGCATATAGTACAGTGTATGTCCTCTGGGAAATCTAACCCTGTCCATTATTTCATCTACTCTGCTAGGTACAGTTCCTGAAGACCAGGCAACTGGCAGGAGCCTCAGTGTGGGCTCTTGACTTGGATGACTTCCAGGGCACCTTCTGCAATCAGAAGCCCTACCCCCTGACAGCAGCCATCAAGGATGCCCTCTTCTCTACTTAGATCCTGGATTGCCATCCATCTCTTCTTCCCATCCTTTCTGCTTCTCCTCTGGTGCTAGAGTTCGAGTGTAATACACACACACACACACACACACACACACACACACACACACACCCCACCACCACCACCACCACCACTGCCAGCACCACCACCATCATCACCTTAACCCCAGCTAGGAGTAAAAGCTGGGTATAGGGAATGTGTCTTATGGTGAGAAAATGCCTTTGGTTATAAGCATGTCTGCTGAAGGTCAAATGTACTCCTCATTTCTCTTTTGTTCTCTGCCTCAGGGGTCACTTTGAAGGTTGGGAGAGCCTGGGAGGGACAGGCAGTGAGGACTGAAGACCAGGACCAACTCTGGCCACACAATTGCCCCTTAATGAAAATTTGATGATGGGTTGCATGTGCTTCGCTATCCTGGAGCTGTCCATGGGCTAATTCCTAAGCCCTCTGGGCCTCAAGCCCTAGCCATTAGTAGATACTCAATAGCCTAGAGTGGCAACCCTCCCTCTCAGTCCAGGGCCCTATCCTGAGGTGACAATCACACAGGCCTCTACATAGCCTTGCTTGTTCTCCTTAGGGAAGAGATTTGCCCTTTGCCTTGGAGCATCTTCTTTTCTACTTTCCTGATCCCACCCTTTATTTGAACAATAAAAGGAACGTTTCAGAAATCTGCTTGAGCCTCCTGGAGGCGCCTGCCACTTGGCTGGTCCTCTCCCAAAGTACTCCACCCTACTTTTCTCCTCCAAATCCCATTTCAGTCTTTGGTCCAGAGAGAAACAATACCAACTGTCGGGTAGAGCCATAGAACCTGGATACTGGGGTCCATAAGATCATGGAACGTTAAAACTATCTTGAATTGGAATGGGCTACGCTGAGGAGTGATGGTCAGGCTTCTCTTCTAGGACATCTTCAGCAGAGGCTAGATAAAAGACTAGCTGACTGCGTTATAGTGGTCAGTGTTTTCAGGTATGGTTCTAGTGGATAGCCACTAAGGAAAGTGATACTGTCCAACTCTCCAGTCCCATGATTCTGAGCCCTTAGAGATCCTCTGTCTAAGCCAAGCACATCATTTTACATGAGGAATCCAAGTTTCAGCACTTAAGTGACTTGCCCAAGCTGACACAATTCATAGGAGTTTAAATTTGAACCCAGGCCCTAAGGTTCCAACTCTAGGGCTTCATCATGGAGTACAGGGGAAACTACCACATCTTCCCACCTCTCCTAGGTTCTAGTTTCCTTTCTACATGTTGTCCCTTTAGTTTCTGTTCCCCTCCACTCTCCAAGGCCCCACTTCCCTGATGCCCAAACCTGAATTTAGGCCCCCTATGGTTGTAACGATTATTCCAGCTTGTAGAGTTCATGTCCATCCTCCTGCTCCCCCTGAAGCACCCTAGGTTCTCTAAAGACTTTTTGGAGCCCCTTGGGGCAAAACTGTGAAGGAACAAAGTTTACCGTCTATTCCTTCCCCCACCCACACGCGCACAATTTACTCACTCTGCATCTTTGTCTTCTCTCTGTGAAGTCCATCCCAGCCTCTTCCTCCTCCCCTGCCCCCACACAACCAATGCCCTCAAAATCTCCTTTCTCTGGTTAACCTTCACCCTCTCACAGTCTCTAAATGAATAATAATTTCAAACTGTTTGCCCGTCTATTGTTAAGGATTGGAAAGAGGTTAAAGCCTTAAACTAAAGAAATCAAACCACCAGCCACCATAACAAGGGGGATTTGAAACTAGCAGCTAAGGGGTATTGTGAGGAATGTAGCTCCTTCTGGATGTTTTATAGGTTGTTTTCTAGCCTAACTAGGCTCTGGCTTTTATTATCCCCCATGAATTCACCCATGAATCCACAGGAGACTGAGAGGGTTCTGGCCCAATCTGTGGAGTAGAGTGAAGGGGTGGGGGCATGGGAGGAGGGAGTGGTCTTGCTTGGTACCTGCACCCATTTCTCCATTATATGGAGACTGATTACCTGCCTTGGGTTTGTAGCATGATACCTTTACTTTCAAGTTCTTATTAACATGGGCACCACTCTGATATTCAATGATTTGATGATCTAACATGTTTAATTGTCCTTCCTCAAAACAGTGGGACTTTTGTCATTATTGTAATCCTCTTAAATTCAAACAGTTGCCTGACCAATCTCCAGGGGTAGTTGGTATGCCCTAGCCTGCTAAGAGGGAACAGCTTGAATCTTAGGATCTCAGAATTGGAAGGAATATTAGAGGTCATAATAATCGCTGATATTTACGTAGGTTTAAGGTTGGCATATGTTATCCCATTTGAGTCCTCTGATTCCCCTATGAATTAGCTACTACAGATATTATCACTATTTTACAGATGAGGAAACTAAGGTTCAGAGAGGTGAATCCCATGGTCATACATTTAGTCTCAGCAACAGAATTCATACCTAGTAAATTAATCCAAGCCCCCACCTGATGCTATGTGCTCTCCCTTCCCCTACCCCTCTCTTATTCTCCCTTTGTTCTTCTCTTCCTCCCTCCTTTTCCTTCTTTCCTCTCCCTCTCCCTCCTTTCCCTCTTCTCTCTCTCCCTTTTCTCCTCCTGTTCCTCTTCTTCTTCTTCTTCTTCTTCTTCTTCTCCTCTTTGTCTCTGTCTCTGTTTCTCTCTCTTCTTCTTCTCTCTCTCTCTCTCACACACACACACACATGCGCACACACACACACACACACACACACACACACATCTTAGCAGCTCTCATGAGTTAATCTACAATTATTACAAATTCCTAAATCTATCTACCCAGCTCTCCTCTCTCCTGAGTGTCGGTCCTACATTACCAACCATCTGCTGGACATCTCCCCTTGGATAACCACTTGGCATCTCGAACTCAACATTGTCAAAGAAAACTCCTTGTGTTTCCCTTCCCTCTTCCCTCTTCCCAGCTTTCTGACTCAGAGGGCACCACCACCTTCCAGTTGCACAAGTTCACAACCTCAGTCATCACTGACTCTTCCCACTCCCATATCTGCACTAAGGCTCATTGATTCCCCAACATCCACCCCCTTGTGTCTACTTACAAGGCTGCCGTCTTCCTCACCTTTCACCTGGAACATTGCAGAAGCCTCCTCATTGGGCTTCCTAGGTGATGGGCAGCTAGGTGATGTGGTGGATAGAACACCAGGCCTAGAGTCAGGAAGACTCATCTTCCTGAGTTCAAATCCGGCCTCCGACACTTCCTAGCTGTGGGACCCTCCACCTCTTAGAATCTTGTTTCTTTAAGGCTCTGAAGTTCAAGTGCCAAATCCTAGAAGCCTTTCCTGTCCCCACTCAATTGTTAATATAGCTAAAGGGCACAGTGGATAGAGGGCTGTGCCTAGAACCAGCAACAGCTGAGTTCAAATCTAGCCTCAGACTAGCTGTATGAATTGGGGCAAGTCACTTATCCGCTGTTTGCCTAAGTTTCTCCATCTGTAAAAGAGAGATGATAATAATAGCACCTACCTCCCAGGGGTGTCGTGAAGATTAAATATGATAAGAATTAAAAAGAGCTTAGCACAGTGCCTGGCACATAGAAAACACTAGAGCTCGGCACAGTGCCAGGCACATAGTAAACGCTATATTGTTAGCTATTATTATTTTGACATGTGTTACATGTATAATCCTCCGTATCTAATCCTTCTTTCACATAGTAGTTTTTTATATATTTGTAGATAGCTCCGATATGAACCTGCTCAGGCTAGTCTAAGAGTTGATGTTATCCATTCCCAGCATTAGTGAATATAGTTCCAGGATACAGGACGAGGAGGTTGACCCATTTCTCCTGATGCAAGGGATATCTCTCACACAATTATCTTCAAATACAGGTGCAAATAGTGCCTAAAACCAAAGGGAAATGATTTCAGGGTCATCTGCTGTTTTAGGATACCTCTTCTCTCTATGAGGACAAATAATCTAGTTAACTTAATTATTTGCAAAGCTAGTTCCAGGTGCAGGGAAGGAGATACCCACTAACTGTTTAGAAATCTGAAGCCAGTTGGAATATCTGATCTCAAGGACAGGATTCTTGCCTAAGGGCAAAGCATATAAACACTTGGCTGTGAAGCTGCCTGGGTAACTAGAAAAAAGCTGTGATTTTTCAGTTGGCATTAGGGGGACATTTTGGGATTTTACCCCTTATCCCTAGGGTTACTGATGTCCCAGGAGTCATAAATTGCCTTCTCCTCCTTCCCTACCCCCCCAGCCCGCCCCAGCCTCTCCAGGGGCTGACTCAGGGTGCTGTGAGCTTACTCACCGTCACTTATAGCCACAGAGTCAGAATCCAAGGTCAAGGATCGGGTCTCCAGGGTCCGCCCCCTGTCCAGCAGGACAGTGATGAGTCACCTGGCACGGAATGCAAGTTTTAGTGGGGAAGGGGGATCCCAGGGACCCTACCACTATCAAACATTCACCACCACTGTCAAAAATGTTATGTCAGTCTCAGAATTGTCACAATTTCCTCTCTTTTTTCCACCTTCTCCTCTACTCTTACACACACACACACATGCACACACACACACACACACACACACACGTATACATTTATACATTGCAAGGTTCTTGGGTGGACATATGGGAAACCATTCTCCTGGGACATGATGCCTTTTCCCAGCACCAAATGTCCTCCAAAGCTCACCCTTTGGAAAAAGAGAGAGGCCTAGGATAGAAAAAGGAATTTGGCTGCATCTTCCACCCCAGTAACCCCTACTCCACCCCTGACACTTAAACCCAAGGTGATTTAGAGATTCTAGAGGTGGTAATCCTCAGCCAGAGTGTCTCTACACTCTGAAGTGTAGGTTTTACCTCCCATCCTTAGCCCATTCCCTGTCCCACGGAACTAGCTGTTGTCGATGACCTCATAACCAAATACTCCTAATGAACATGGAGAAACTGAGGCACAGAGAACAGATGTGGAGAAACCAAAATTCTTGCCACTTCAACTCAATAAAAACATGGAGTCCCAGACCCTTTGAGGGTCAATTAGGATGTGGCCTGATTGATTAAAGGTTTTCTGTCAGATATGTCTTCCCCACCTTAGGTATCCACATGTCCTTCCCTCCCCATAGCCCCCAGGCTCTGGCTTCACTTGGCCTGACACTAACAAAGGTATTCTCAAGGAGTAGGGGAGAAGGAAAATGAGGACCCTACAAATTCAGGGATCTTAGATGAAAAATGACAAGGCCACAAAGACAGTAGCCAGGAAGTGAGGCCTTTGAGTAGGATGCTGAAGGGAAACACTCCATGAGGGGAGAAGTTAGGGGTACATTATCAGAACACTTGGGCACCTGACTTCTCAGTTAGAGAAGTCCCTGGGGAGCACATGGAAACTGACCTAGTGAAATCTGATCTCGAGCCATTTTCCAGGTGAAAGGTTCCCCCTCCCTTCCTGCCCCTTGACCCCTCCTGCCCTTCTTACCTCTCAGGTATCCTCCCAGTCGAAGCGCTAGGGTGTTGAAGGATCTTCAGCACTTCCCAGGGGTGACAGAGGAGCCAATTCCTCAGGGGGGCTATCACAGCCCCTCCCCTTGGAGCTATTCCTGGCTACAACTGCCTTGGCCTTCTCCCTACTCTCTCCCTCCCCTTCATTCCCCCAGCTTGACCTGACCCCACAGCTGGGAATAGTTTGGTTGAGAGGCGGGGTGACTACTGACTATATAAGCCCAGAATTCAGCATCGTGTCACCCAGGAGCCCTAGAGACCTCTACCCCTGCCTACCTGCCTAGATCACTCCAAGCTCAGAGCCCACAACCAACCCAAGGATGCCTGGAGAAGAAGAAGTTGAGACCCCATCCTGCAAGCCAGAGGAAAAGGCTTCAGAGCCTGCCAAGGAGCCCACCCCAGAACCCGCAGGAGAAGAGACAGTGACGGAACCCAGAGAACCAGCCTCAGAGGAGCCTAGCCCAGGACCCCCTGCAGTGTCTAAGCCCCCACCTGCAAGTGAAGGTGAAGTGAGAAGGGGATGAGGACAGTGACTGGTGGAGGTGGGACGCAGATATTATAAGAGGGAAAGTGCTTTGTCAAATATCATACAAATGTGAGTTATTGTGGGCATTCGGATGGCATAGGAAAAACGCTGCATTCGGACTCAGAAAAACCCGGGTTTCAATTCCATCTTCAATGCTTTCTAGCTGTGTGACCACAGGCAAACCTTTAATTAATTTCTCTGAGCTTCAGTTTACTCACCTGTAAGTTGGGCGTAATCATTTCTATAGTCCCTACCTCACAGGTTTGCCATGTGTTTGTTATGTGGTTGTGTATGTAAAGTACTCCGCAAACCTTAAAATGCTATGTAAATGTCCACTGCCATTAGCGTGAGAGAGTGTTGGGGAGTTGGTCCTCTGGGTCTGGAAGAATTGGGTTCAAATTCTGCCACTGACATAGACCGGTTTTGTGACCCTGGACAAGTCACATAACATCTAAGTGACCCCAAGCAGCTCCCTAGGCACTTAGGTGTCCAGCAGATAGAATGCTGAACTCAGGTCAGTAAGACCAGAGTTTAAATCCTGCCATATGATCCTAAGCAAGTCACTTAATGGTAGCCTGCCTCAGTTTCCTAATCTGTAAAATGGGGCTTTTAATAGGACCTGCCTCTCAGGGTTATTGGGTGGATCAAATCACATGCAAAGTGCTTTGCAAACCTTAGAGCACCAAATAAATGATATTATTATTGTCATAACTATATTATTATCATTATTATTATTTTCAAGTCTCTAAGTTGCAGAGCCAGTGTTCATCAGCAAAGATAGAAAGGTCCTCCTCTGACACTGATAAAATCACAAGCCCGGTACAAAAAGCAAAACCATCATCATCATCATCATGGCGAGGGGAGGGAGTGGCCCCCCCTAAGCCCACTGACCCTAGGCCTTCTCCCTACAGATCTCCCCAGCTGCCCATTGCTGCTGACCGTGGAGGATGTGACTGACAGCTCAGTGACTGTGAGCTGGGAACCCCCAGAAAGCCTAGGACGGCAGGGAATAAAGGGTTACGTGCTGGAATATCGTCTAGAGGGAGGTGAGTAGCCCAGATTTGTGTGGAAGAAGAACCATGAGACAGAGGAGGCTGAGAGTCAAGAGATCATCGAACCCTTCAGCTAGCAAGGGATTTCAGGTTATATATGGGTTAGTTCTGGTAGGATCAGCCAAAGCAAATCAAGGAGATCTCCATTTCTGCAGGACTTCCAGCATGGGAGAGAGCCTTCTCTAGACACCCCCAATTCCCTCTCCTTATTCCACACATTTATGTGGGAAAAGGTAGTGCTCAGTCCCCAGAACAGACTTATAAGCTTCTTGAACTCAGGGCCTGTGCTATTTGCCGTCTTGTAATTTTTAGTACCTACCATACAGCCTGGCATATACTAAAAGCTTAATAAAAGTCTGATAAATTGGATTAAAAGCAGAAAAATCAATGACATGACTACAGAAATGTTTCCCACCTTCCTCATCCCTCCAAGAGAATCTAAAGTGAAAAATAAAGGGTTCAGGGATAAAAGGTTCTAGGTTTCTAGCTGTGCTTTTCGACTTCTGTCCCTTCTTCCCCATAGAGTTAATGAGATCCCGCTCTCCCCTCTGCCTCTGCTTTGCTGGGTACCTTTGCACAGATAGTATGCCCTCTCTGGTTCCCAGCAGCCCTGTCTCTACCTCAGATTCCAGGAAGAAGCAGTCAGCTAGAAAGGAATTGAAATACAGGGGTTCTTGGCCAATGGGAAGGGGAAAAGGGAGTAATCAAGGCCCAGAGAGGAAGGGTAGCTTCCCCAACGACACACAGCCAGTGATCAGCTGCCATGACTCAAGGTTCTCACTTGACATCTCCCTTTGTTCCCAGCCTCTGAGTGGGTACCTGCGAATACCCAGCCCATGATGGTCACCCAGCATACCCTGAGGAACCTGGCTATAGGAAACAAGCTCTTTTTTCGAGTATCCGCCGTGAGCCCAGAGGGTGCTGGCCCTGCTGCTGTCTTGGACCAGCCTGTCCATATCAAGGAGTTCATTGGTAAAGTGCCACTCCCATCACCTTCATCTCTCAGCCACCTCCTCATTTCCATTCTTCCTAGAGCTGTAAGTGAGGCATAGGGATCATAAGGCCTCAAGAAGGGAAGAGAGACTGGGGATGAATCAGTCTCATTAAACTGAAGCCCTGGCCTCCCACATCTCCAGGGCAGAAAATCCTCAGGCCTTTCAAGCAGCAAGGCACCTCTCACTCTGGACCACGGCCAAAAGGGGAGTGTCCTTCAGGGAAGGATAATAGAGATGGTTAGAATTAGAACCAGAAAGAACCTTAGAGGTCATTTTGTCCCACCCACTTATTTTACAAAGGAAAAAACTTGGAGGCAGAGATATTAAACAATTTTCTCAAGGTCATAAGGTAGTGAGCAGCCAAAAGGGGTTTGAACCTAGACCCTCTGATTTCACATTCATGATCATTTTTGGATACTGTGCTGCTTTCCTAAGCGCTTGTCTCAGGATCTCCTGTCCTTCAGAATCAAGGCCTAGGGCATGTCTAATCTCAATTCCTTCTACTGTCATAGAAACAGGCTTCTTGTTCTCCAAAGACTCATTGCCCTGTTCCTTGTTCTTCTAAAGGCCTGGGATTCAGTCTGCCAATCAGCGAATAAGCATTAAGTAAGCACCTACTATGGGTCAGGTACTCTGCTAAGTGCCGGGGATACAAAAAAAGGCAAAAGACAGTCTCACGATCAAATGGCAGAGACAATAAGAAAGCAAATATGTACAAATAAGCTGTAGTCAAGATAAAAAAGAAAACATCAACAGAGGGAAGCCACCAGAATTAAGAGAGGTTGGGAAAGACTTCCTGCAGAAGATGGGATTTTAGTTGGGATGCAAAGGAAGCCTGAGGGTAGAAATGAGAAGAGGGAATAGGGAAGGCTTGGGGAATGGCCAGAGATATTGCCTAGAGCAGAGAGATGGAGGGGCTGGTTGGTGGAACAGCCTGGAGGCCAGTGTTACTGGATGGAAGACTGTGGGGGAGAAAGGTATAAAAAGACTGGAAAGGTAGGAGGGGACTAGGTTATGAAGGGCTTTGAATGCCACGCAGAACATTTTGTATTTGATTCTCGAGGCCATAGGGAGTCACTGGAGTTTATTGAGCGGGGTACGTGACATGGTCAGACCTGAGATTTAGGAAAATCTCATTAGAGGCTAAGTGGAGGATGGATTGGGGCCAGGAGAGCTAATTGGACAGGGAACTAAGAGGGTCGCTGAATCAGGCTGTACCCTGGCCGTGTGGTCTATGATAGGGAAGCAGAGTTAGGGAGATGGGGAGGTGTAAAGAAGTATAGGAAAGAAGCACTGGATTCAGAGTCAGGTGGGTTTTACATCCAAGGTATGATCCTTATTACTTGTGTGAGCTTGGCCAAATCAGTCCAGCTACTTGGGCCTCAGTTTCCTCAACTGTAAGTGAAGATATTGAACTAGCTATCTTCTCTGAGTGCTTTAAACCCCAGGATTCTAGGAAGGAGAACAGATCTGGGAAAGAAAGACGAGAAAGAAAGAGGCAGGCTGAGGACCCTGGAACTCAACCACCCTGTCCCTGTTACTAATATTTCTATTTGTAGGGTGCATTAGCCTCATTCCTATTAGTTACTCCCTTGGAAGGGCTGATCAGGTTTCGGTATCTTAATGGCAATGAGTCACTTGGTCTGATATGAGCTCCCTGGGGATCATTTGTGGCCCCAGGGTGGAGAAAGACATGAAGAAGCAGGTGTACTGGGGTCTGCGCCTTCTCTTTCCTTCTTTCCCTTGCCGCACTGGTTATTTCTCTCCTCCTCACCCATAACAGTGAGCAGGAGGGTGCAGATCCCCTCGGGTCTTTGAGAAAATCTAGGGCAAAGCCACAGGGTTGCAAATGAGCCCCCTAAGAAGAAAAGAAAGGGGCCTCCATGGCAGAAAGAAGGGCTTGGGCTCATAGAATTTAAAGTTGGAAGACCATTTGGCCAAACCTCCTCATTTTAAAGATCAAGAAATTGAGGTTCAAGATTATAGATTTACAAACGGAAGAGACCTCAGAGACCAGCACGTTCAGAATCTTTATTTTACAAATGAGGAAACTGAGGCAAATAGAAATTAAGTGACTTGCTCAGGGACACACAGCTAAGGCCAAATTTGAACTCGGTTCTTCCTGGCTCCAAAGGTCCACCATGACATCCTGTCTGATGAAGTGACTGGGCCCATTCACAAAAAACATGGGATCCAGAGCTGGGATTCTAACTGGAATCTTTAGGGATAGACTAGACTAGATCTCAGAGAATCCAGGAAAAGTAGTTTAAATTGCTTAGGATAGTAGAATCGAATCCTGGTAAAGGATCTCAAAAATCATTTGCTTCTATCCCATTGCTGACAGGTGAGGGAGGGCATTGAAGCCCAGCCAGAAAATTAAAGTGATTTTTCCCCTGTTACACAGGCAAGACTTGAATTCAAATCCCTTGATTCGTGGTTCAGTCTGGTATTCTTCTGACTGCACCTTTCCTCCATGTTGTCTTCTCTTGTATTTTCTGAAACCCCAAAAGATTCCCATCATTTAGGCCTGGGGGTGATTTGACCCTTCCCAGAGACAAAATATGGGGGGAAATGACCTCCACAGGTCCTTCCAAGCCTGGAAAGGCTAATTCTCTGTACTCCCACCACACAGTGAAACAGGGAGAGTTTCTAATTTGTGAGGAAAAATGACTATATGGGCACACTGTAATTGGATTTCAGAAAATAAAATATCAAGGTTCCTAACAGTCAGCCTAGGATCCCAAGGGTGCCATTCTTTAGCCCACATCTCTAGAGCAGATCTATATGCCCAGAACAGGCTGTGACGCACCTGACAAGAAAGAACGGGAATCTCTATTCCTTGGCAAAGGTGCTAAGCTGAGGCAGTCCTTCCTGGGAGCTCAGGCCCTTTGTGGAAGATGGATAACACCATCAAAGAAGCTAGACATTGCTTGCACTTCACTTCATTAAAATTCCTCTGGGGCAAAAGGAGGAAGGAATTTCCTGGAGAGAAAATGGGAAGGATGGGGGCAGGGAGAAAGTATGAATAACCAAGCCCCTCCCAAAGGAGCGGAGGGGAGGGGTCCTGTTGCCCAAGGACCTCAACTGCTCAGCTGTCCTCCCCTACTGCCACCTGGGCCTGCCAAGCATAGTTCTCCCCCCTTCAGCTGCTCCAACACCATTCCTCTGTTCCAAAAAGGAATGGCATCCTGGACGGGCAGATGGCTGCTATCTAATCCCAGGAGAGACAGAGTGTTCCTACCCCTCCTTCCTGTCCCCAGACACTTTCCATCAGGCCGCTCCTCTCAGCACTGTCCCTCATGGCATAGAGCATATCAATTTATCACCCAATGACCCTCTGATTAGATGGTCTCAAAGATCTTTCCAACAGAAAAATCGCTGGGGTTAGTCAGAGGGTCTGGATTCAAGTACTGGTTTGACTACACAGCTATCTACTACTGCTGCTGCTGCTACTACTACTAGTAGTGCTTTCAAGTTTGCAGAACTCCCCAACTCTCTCTTTCTCTCTCTCTCTCTCTCTCTCTCTCTCTCTTTCTCTCTCTCTCTCTCTTTCTTTCCTCTCTCTCTCCTCCCTTTCTTTTTCTTTCTTTCCTTCCTTCTTCCTTTCTTTCTTTCCTTCTTTCTTTTCTTCCTTCCTTCTTTCTTTCCTTCCTTCCTCCTTTCTTCTTTTGTTCCTTCCTTCCTTCCTTCCTTCCTTCCTTCCTTCTTTCCTTCTTTCCTTCTTCCTTTCTTCATTTCTTTCTTTCTTCTTTTCTTTCTGTCTCCCTCCTCTCTCCCTCCTCTGTCTCTCTGTCTCTCTGTCTCTCTCTCTCTGTCTCTCTGTCTCTCTCTCTCTCTCTCATCTCTTCCTCTCTCTTTCCATATCAATATCTATATATACATATATACACACATATACAACAGCTTGGTAGGTAAGTGCTATTATTATCCCCATTTTACAGATAAGAGAGCCAAGGCTGAGAGAGGTTAAGTTACTTGCCCAAGGTCACACAGTACGGCAGGATTCAGACAAAGGTCTCCTCAAAGCCAAGCCTAGCATTGTATGCACTGAACCACCTAATTGCCTATTGTTACTACCTGAGTGATCATGAATAAATCATTTCATCTCCTCTACAAAATGAGGAGGTTGGGAGAAGTTTGGTATAGTAAGGAAGAACATTGGATTTAGGAGTTCGAGGGACTGAGTTCAAATCCCAGTTCTTCCCCTGTGGGATCTTGAGAAATTCACTCACTTTCTCGGGCCTCAGTTTCTCATCGGCAGAATGTGGAGGTTGGACCAGATGACCTCTAAAGTCTCCTACAGCTTGAAGTTGACTGTTGTAGATTCTGTTATTTGTTGATTTCTAAGGACTCTTCCAGAGCCCACCTCTCATCGCCACCATTCTCGTCTCCTCAGCGTTGGCCACCGAAACAGTGATATAGGCTATTCTAAGAGCTGAGGGGATCCAAGAGAAGTGATGTGAGGAGCCTGGGAATGTACATCCCTGGAGGGATCGGCTCTTCTTTGGGGGATGAGTCGGGTGCAGTTCTGATCGCAGTTCTATAGAGGTCCCGGACGCCTTCTCATAGGACCTTTACATTCTAAGGGACCCTGGGGAATCAGAAAGCTCTTCCTCATTTCTAATCTTGACTCCTAAGCTAGTGGGGAAGCTGGTTTCGCGCCTTGCTGTGAGGTTCCCAGATACATCTTCCTTCTTTCCATGTGTACCCCAAAGAGTGTGTGTGCCCTCTCCAAGAGTGACTCCCATCTCCCAAGGAATCCATAAGGGAACTAAAAGGTTTCTGACTTTATCTGGGGAGATTAAAGTGAGATTTTATGACTGCGAGGTTAGATATGGAGACAGAAAGGGGACGGGCCAGCTCTTTCCCTGGCCATACTTAAGAGAGAAGCCACTCCCAATCGGTATCAATTACATTAGGGACAGTGTAGCCTAGGGCAAAATGATCTCTGACAGGTGCATGTGAACCTCCCAGAGGGCAAAGATAGGGCTCCAGATTGAGCAGGTAGGAAGATTTATTTCCTCCCTTCCTCAGAAAATCTGGGGCCATCAAGTGAACAGGTGCAGAGCCTGTTTTTCACCAGGGTGAGGCCAGGGGAGGAATTGGAGCCCCGGGCAAATCCCAGCCTGACATGGCTGGAATTGCCAAGAGAGTGCCACGGATGTGTAACACTTCACACTCTCAGGCAACATGTGCAGGGGTTCCCCGGGAGACCTTGAAGCCGTGTCACTCACTCTGTCTCCCCTGAGAACCTCCCCTGGCTATGCTCTCCACTGAGATCTCCAAGCACACCCTGGGATATGAGACATTGCCCTCCGTGCCCAAGGAAGGGCCATCTTGGGATCCCATGAAGATAGGCAGGGCCCCAGAACTTGAGAGAGATACAGATAGAGACAGAGAGAAGGAGACAGACAGACAGACAGACAGAAAGAGACAAACAGAATCAGAGATAGGTAGATAGGGAGAAAGAGAGAAAGACAGAGACAGAGAGAGACAGAGAGACAGAGACAGACAGACAGAGAGACAGAGTCAGAGAGACAGAGAGAGGAAGACAGACAGACAGGGACAGAGACATATAGATAGTCAGGCAGGCAGGCAGTCAGAGACAGAGAGAGCCAGATCAGCTTCTTTAGCCCAGATATTTCCCCCTTCACCACTCTAAGTCCCCACCTTCCTGCTCAAGGGGGTTGATGGCTGGACCCATTGTTCTCTTTCTGACTCAGAGGCCCCCAAGATCCGAGTCCCCCGCTACCTGCGCCAGACCTATATCCGCAAGGTTGGGGAGATCATCAACCTCCAGATCCCTTTCCAAGTGAGTATGTCTTTCTCCTGGGGTAGGGAGGGTTGATATCCTGTCCCTTTATACCTTAAGCATCAGTTTCTTTTGTGTAAAATGATCTCTGAGTTTCCTGTCAGCCCTGGAACCATGATCCTACAATCCAGCTCTTCCCAAAGAGGAGGACTCCTTTCACTCAGTCAGCCTGGTAGGGTTAGGACAGGCTCTGGGCCACAGTCTTTTCCTTTCTAGCCCTATCACTCTTGCTCATTTGCTGGCCAGGAAGACCCAATATCCAAACCCACTGTCCTCTGAACAGTGTGGCAACTGCCCCTGGTCAGGACTGCTGAAAGCACAGGAGGCAGCCTCTCAGTGCTGTTAACTGTTTCACTACTGACACGGTGTCCCCACCAGGAAAAGGAGGAACAGAAAAGTTTACTTATTTCATGGGATCACTGGGGAAAAAGGTGTTTTATGAACCCTAAATGAGAGAAATATGAATTCTTATTACTGTCATCATCCCTTCTGCTTTTCTTCCCTTTCCTCTATCCACCCAGGGTAAGCCCAAGCCTCAGGTCACCTGGACCCATAATGGCCATGCCCTGGACACCCAACGTGCAAATGTGCGGAATGGGGAACAAGACTCCATCCTCTTCATTCGCTCAGCCCAGAGGACTGATTCAGGCCACTACGAGCTCAGTGTCCAACTGGAAGGCCTCGAGGCCAAAGCCGCCATTGACATCTTGGTGATCGGTAATGGCTGAAGGATAAAGGAGAGAATCAGAGCCAATATTTGGAAACTGTAGGGTCCCCAGTCCAGGGAGGGCTCAGACCGGTCATGGGAGAAACAGCAGGCAGGGAGTCGTGATCTTTGCCACTCTAGGTTTATCAGCCAAGGGAAATGGGTGCCATGGTAGGGATGTGCAACCATGGAGAGGTTGTGGTCCCAAACACCACCTGGCCTTTCAGAGAGACCTGGGCCCCCCAAAAGCATCAAGTTGTTGGATGTGTGGGGCTTCAATGCTGCTCTGGAGTGGACACCCCCGGGGGACACTGGCAACACAGAGTTACTGGGCTACACGGTGCAAAAGGCAGATCAGAAGACAGGGGTGAGTAAGATTGACAGGAGGGTGGGAGGAGTCTTGGGGGCTCCTTTCAGAGGACCAGAGTGAGGAGGATGAGAGCATGGCTTAATGGGAAGATGACATAAATTAGGAGAGACTTGGGAATGAATCCCAGGGAGACTTTTACTTATTAGCCATATGACCACGGGCAAGGCAATTCACATCTGTTTCAGTTTCCTCATCTGTAAAGTGGGACTAATACTGCTTGTTCCATCAAATTTCTAGAGTTATTATGAGAAAAGCCGGTTATAAAACTTAAAGCACTATGTAAATGCAAATTGTTATTATCTTAGACTAATCTCTGGAGTGATGGGGGGGGCCTGATTTGGGGGAATCCCTAAGGAATGTCTGGTCAAATATGGAGGTCTAGGATGGGAAGGAATTGTCACCAATCCCCATCTTCCTTCCACCTTCTGGGACCTCTCCTTCTACTCAACTCAGGTAGGACCACTGCTGGGACAGATGGTCCAGATGTCCGTGAATGGGCTGGGGTCAGTGAGCAGAGGAGAGGAGGGCAGGGTATCTGGGTGACTGGGTGCTGGGATCCCCGCAGCAATGGTTCACAGTCTTTGAGCGCTGCCACCGGACAAGCTGTACAGTGTCTGACCTCATCATTGGCAACTCCTACTCCTTCCGGGTCTTCTCAGAAAACCAGTGTGGCCTGAGTGCCACTGCCCCTGTCACTGCCGAACTTGCCCACATCCAGAAGTCAGGTGAGTCTGTGCTCCCAGGGCCCTGGGAGGGGAAAACACTTCTTATGGCCCCAATCAACCTTTCTCTTCCTCTGTACTTTTTCTTCTCTCTCTCTTTCTCTCCTCTCCTCTTCTCTTCTCTCTCTCTCTCTCTCTCTCTCTCTCTCTCTCTCTCTCTCTCTCTCTCTCTCTCTCTCTCCTGTCTTTCTCTCTCCTTCCTCTCCTCTCTTCTCTGTCTCTTTCTTTTTTCCCTCTCATCTCATCTCTCTCTTCTCTGTCTCTTTCTTTCTCTTTTCTCTCTCTCACTCCCCTCTCTCTCTTTCTTTCTCTCTCCTTCCTCTCTCTTCTCTGTCTCTTTCTCTTTTCTCTCATCTCTCTTATGTGTGTGTCTCTCTCTCTTCTCTCTCTCTCTCTTTCTCTCTCTCTGTCTCTCTCTTTCTCTCTGTCTCTCTCTTTCTCTCTCTCTCTCTCTCTCTCTCTCTCTCTCTCTCTCTCTCCCTTTCCTACTTCACACACACACACACACATACACACACACACACATACACACACACATTTTGACTTAAAATACTGAGGCCAGTTGTTCTTCTCAGTAACATTTAAGAGCTTCCCATTGCCTATAAATAAAGGATAAACTCCTGACTGGCTCTCCACAGTCTGACCTCCACCCACCTGCCCAACCTCATTTCATACTATCACTACTACTAATAATGGCTAGAATCTATAAAGTGCTTCGAGGATCACAAAGCACTTTCCATCTCATTTCATTTGATTCTCACAACAATCCTGTGAGGTCAGCACTACTGTTATCATCCTCGTTTTACAGATGAAGAATCTGAGGCAAATCAAGGTGAAATGACTTGGCTAGGGTCACATAGTCTGAGGCAGGATTTAACTGTGGGTCTTCCTGATTCAAGTTCAGTGTTCTATCCACTGAACCACCTGGCCTCCCCCCTTCATGTCTACAGTACTATCATGTCCCATGTTTACTGGTCTAGCCACTGGACTTTCTCTGTCCATAGCTCTCATTTAATGGTCTCATTTTGCCCTCTCTCTTCTCCATAGCTTTGCTCAAAGCCATTCTCCTCATCTGGAATGAATGGCCCTCTCATCCAGTCCTAGCCCCTACCCCCATCTCCATGAGCTGATGTTCTTCCCACACTTCAAGGTCAAATGCAGACACCACCTTCTGGGGAAAGCCTTCACTGTCCCTTCCTGTACCATCCCCTCTCCCTATCCCCCCGCCCCATGAAAGGGATCTGGCCCTACTCAGGTTAAGAATTGCATTTTGCCTGGGCCCTTCCCTCTGCACTTATCTCATGAAATCTATCTTCTCATAGCTATTTGTGCACTGGTTTTTCTATCCATTGGATTTGACGTTCCTTGAGAGTCAGGCCTAAGTCATATCTTTGCACACTGTGGGTACTTAACAAAAGTTTGTTGTATTTAATCATACGTCCAAATGAGTATTGTCCCCTTGGGAGGCCACGTGCTTATTTCAGAGATGTACAGCTCCAAGCATTCTGGGGTCTCCTCAGTGGCTGTGGCAACATTTTTTTAAAATAACCTCAGTGGTGGTGGGTCACTGAACATTAAGGGTAAATTTTTGAAGACAATCAAACATCATTCAGAGTTTAGTTGGCTTGGGGTCCAGAGTGAGCTGAGGCCTGTCAGTGAGTTCTGAAGGCAGTTTCTAATGAGGGACATGTTTCCATGATTGGAGTATGTCACCTTCAGAGGATTTCAGGACTTATCATTAGAGAGGACCTCAGGGATCATGTTATCCACACCCCTAATTCTGCAGATGAATGAGGCTCAAGGAAGGTAATTAACCGGCCCAAGGTCACATAACTAAGTAGTAGAGGGGCCTGCTTAGGATGATAGAATGTCAGAGCTAAAGGCAACCTTAGGAATCATCTAATGCAAAGTCCTCCTTTCTCTTCCTTCCTTTCTTTCTTTCTTTCTTTCTTTCTTTCTTTCTTTCTTTCTTTCTTTCTTCCTTCCTTCCTTTTTCTTTCTTTCTTTCTTCCTTTCTTCCTTTCTTCCTTCCTTCCTTCCTTCTTTCCTTTCTTTCTTTCTTTCTTTCTTTCTTTCTTTCTTTCTTTCTTTCTTTCTTTCTTTCTTTCTTTCGTCTCAGGAGCTGCCTGAGGTCTCACAGTAAATCGTAGAAGGAACTGTTTAGAATGAAAGTTGGACCTAAAAGGGATCTTAAAAAACATCTACTGCAAAGCCCTCATTTTACAGATGAGGAAGTTGAAGCTTAGGAGTGACAGTGACCTGTCCAAGACCACACAGCAGAGCCAAAATTAACTCTGGGCTCCTAACCCACAGCACCACACTGCATGCACTTAGTTCTGTTTTTTGTTCAAACTCAGTGGCATGATCATCTGGTCCCAACCTGCCTCACCCCAGAATGGCTGTCCCCTGCCCTGAGTGCCACTCTAGCCATCAGAAAGTGAAGGCTCAAACAAGGGCAGACTCACAGTGACATCAGCTTGAACAGAATAGAATAAGGAAAGTGAATATCTTGCCAAAAGAAAAATCAATGCTCTCTCAGATCATTCAGAGTGACAGTGGCTTGTGTACGTACAATAGATCGCTATCCGATTTTATTTCTCTCTTATCTTCAGTCTCTGATTTTCTCTGCCTGTCTCCCTATCTCTAGGTTCCTGTAAGTTGCTCACACCCTGCTTCCCAAGGGCCCCAAGACCTGGGGGCCCCATTTCAGGGCTCTAGTGAAACAGAATAAAGGATGGGGGGCATATTGTCTTTAATTCTCTGACTCCACAAACTTATGCCTCTCTTCCCTTTTCCTTACTTTGCCCCATCTCCCCCTTCTCCCTAATTCCAGCAGAATTCTAACCTGGGAACCTACCTAAACCCTAAAGTCAAAATTCACTGGACAAGTCAGTTACTTAAAATTCTCCAGGCCTCAACTTCGCCATCTGCAATATAGGGATATGATAATCCTTACCTTACCTATTTTCTTTCTTTTTCAACCTTACCTGGCATCAGTGTAAGACTGCAATGAGAGCATCTTCAATATTACAAAATATGGGTTGGGAGTGCTGGTATTCCAAGGCGGTGAAGGCAGCAACCAGGCCTCTTTCCCAATGGCTCCAGTTTCCTGGGGTTTTGAACCCTTGTTTCCTTCTGCTCCTATCCCCCCTCATCAGATACCGTTTGCAAGAGAGAAGGCATCCCAGAAAGAGACTTATCAGAAGCCCCCAAGTTTACCCACCCCCTGGCAGACCACACAACCACCCCTGGTTATAGCACCCAGCTCTTCTGCTCTGTTCGAGCAACCCCCAAGGTGAGGTGCTCGGATGGGAAGGGAATGGTGTAGTGAGGTGGGGGTGGAAGACACGCTCCCCAGCTCCCACCCCCACCCCCTTATCCTTTATACTCTTACTTTTCCAGCCCAAGATCATCTGGATGAAAAACAAGATGGACATACAGGGCAACCCCAAATACCGGGCCCTTAGCGAGCAAGGTGTCTGCTCCCTGGAGATCCGGAAGCCCAGCCCATTTGATGCAGGCGTTTACACCTGCAAGGCCGTCAATGCCCTGGGCGAGGCATCTGTGGACTGTCGGCTAGACGTGAAAGGTGAAGGATCCAGTGAGGAAAAATGGGCTAAAGCTGGTGCAGGGTCTTTTTTTTTTTTTGGTCCTACTCCATCACCTTGGAGCCAAAACAAGTTAGGTAGACTCTAAGAACATCACTGGAAAAACTAGGACAAGAAGGGATGGCAGCAGGAGAAACCAAGGTTAGACCTTGGAAAGGATTCACACATGGGGAAAACATGAAATGTGAGGGTGAGGTGGCAGCTTGAGGTTTTGAGTCCCTTCCTATCCCAGAGACATTGGACAAGCCCAGAGGGAGGAGGGAGATGGCCTCTTTCTGGCATCCAGAAGCTCAGGGATGCTGACACATCTCCCCCAGGGGACTTCTCTTTCTCCTCCCAGGCCCATAGTCTTTGGGCCTCTAACAGGGGGAATCTCTTACAGCTTCTGCCACACACTGAAGAACACCAGCAGCTTCAGACTGAAAGGGTAAGTTAAAGGGTAGGAGGGGCTTTTGGTAAGGTGAGGGGCTGGGGTGTGCTCAGGGATAGAGAAATCCTGGGATCAACAGGTTTGGGGCATGAAGGAAAGGGAGGGTGGGGAGGGCTTATCTCTAAGGAGGATGGGGAATCTCTGGTCATGTGTGGAGCCAGCCTGAGGCTGGGAAGAGGACCAGCTGAGGTGGCTACAGGAAGAGATGTAAGCACGGGGGGTAGAGCACTGGACTTGGACTCAGGAATACAAGTTCAAATCCAGCTTCAGACACTTACTTTCTGTGTGTTCCTAAAGTCACTTTATCTTTGTTTGCTTCATCCCCATCTGTAAAATGGGTTGTTGAGAGGGTCAAATGAGTTAATATTGGTAAAATGTGTTGCAAACCTTTAAAAATCTATATAAATGCTACCTAATATGATTTGGGGTGTTGGGGAGCAGGTTTCCAGTACTACAGAGATAGTATAGTCAAATAGAAAGAATATGATGCTGGTGGATGAAGGTATCTGAGCTCCAGTCTCTACCACTAACTTTTAATGTTATTTTGCACTGAAGGGGGACCTTGGAGAGCATTCTAATCCATTCCCTCCCCCTCCCATTTTTTAGTAGAGGAGACTTTTTTTTGTTGAATTGTTTTCTACTTGTGTCCTACTCTTCTTGACCCCATTTGGGGTTTTCGTGACAGAGATACTAGAATAGTTTGCCATTTCCTTCTCTAGATCTTGGAGGAAACTGAGACAAACAGAATTAAGTGATCTGCCAAGGGTCACACAGCTAGTAAGTGTCTAAGGGTGGATTTGAACTCATGAACATGAGTCTTCCGAACTCTAGGCCCATCACTGAGCCACCTACTTCCCAAGGCCATGTAAAAAAAAGTGATAGTCAAGATTTGAATCCAGGTCCTCATTCAATTCTTCTTTGCCACTTTGTCAGTCTACCTCTTAACTCACATTTGAAAGACCTCAGTTTCATGCTTTTTAAAATGGGGGTGGCAATCCTTGTTTTGTCTTGTCTTATGTGGAATTCAATGGAGAAAATGCTGCCTAGGTTTGAGGAATTACTCCAAGGCCTGAGGGATGGGAGGCAGAAGCGGTAATGAGTTTAGGGTTGGGAGTAGGAATTTGGGAGAAGAAAACCTGAGATGAGAAGAGAACAGAGATGGCTTTTTTCCCCCTCCTTTGGAGGAGGAGCTCTGCATCTCCTGGGCTGAGGAGGCCTTATCTCTCCTAGATGCTGCTGGAGCTTGTACCAGGGCAAGCTGGGTTCTTCAGGCCAGGAGGCCCCTGTCCACATACACAGTGGCTGTTGGCTCACCTCCCTTCTCCCCTCAAAACCGGAGCCAAGAGAGCTAGTCTCAGTGGACCACCAGGGAGTGAGCTGGCTATCCAGAGCTTCAAAGACCAGCTTCAGAGGACTCAGAAGGGGAGTCCTTGAATAAACAAGTGTTATGGTGTCACTCGAGAGGGATTATTTTGAAAGGGTGTCAGTGTCAGTCAAAAGAGTTGATCTATTGTAGGCTGTGGTCCTGAGGGGTCTGTTTAGATGTATCACCAGAAGACCTTAGCACCAACACACACACACGCTCACTCACATACACACTCTGAAGGTTTATAGATTGGTCATTGTGGAGTTTCAAGGTGTGTCACTATAAATGTGTGCCTTAGAGGATGCCCCAGGTGTATCTTGCCATGATTGGGGGGCAGGGGTCATTCTGAGTATGTTACTGGGTAGCGAGTTCTCTCAAGTATGTCACTGTAAGTTTGAGGATTCCATTTAGTGCATGGGCAGATCATTTCATGACCCACCTCTCATTAGCTGCAAGTTCCATTATCTGATCTGAAGCACAGAGAGGTACCCACTTATCCTACCCTTGTGCCTCCAAAGCACCCACCACTGCCACCACCACCATCATCCAATGGGCTGCATCAGCTCCCCTCAGTCTGAATTCCCTTGCTGTCACCACCTGGAGTCAACTAGTGCTATGAGTGTATGTTGTTGGTTTCATAATCCTTTATTGGTCAGTCCTTCTTCCCACTCTGGGAGCCAGTAGGGTGACATTCCTCCTGATGTCCCCTCTATCACTATCAAGCCCCACCTTGGCACCATCTCATCCCAGGATGCCTTTGGGGGCCTAGAACAAAACCCAAGTAGATCAATTAGGCTCATCAATAAGATCCCTATTCACCTCTTTTTTGGAAGGCCTTTCTTTTCCCACTCAAATGATGCTACATACTTCTCAGCCAGCTTTTGAGAGTGCCCAGGGCAGCTCCCCGAGTGGGTTAGCACTGGGCACATCCACAGCAGGTGTTATGTTTCCTACATCCACCTCCACCTCATGCTAGCAGAAGGGCTCCGTTTATTGATATAACCCTTCCTCCCTCATCTAGGTCCCAGGATGGTGATACAAGTGATGCCCTGGCACCTGTGCCCTGCTTGCCCCTCCTATGGGCTTCAGCCCTAGCGCCAGATTTCCAGTCCCTAAGTTGGGAGGACAGAGTCCCAGCTGGCCTCCCCAGATAAACACAAGAGTTCAGGATGTGGGAGAGGTCTCATCCTCAATGTGTCTGTATGTACTAGCTCTTCTCTAGGGTCTCTGGTCTCTTATAGACAACTTAGAAAAGCTTGGGGCAAGATGGGGGAACCAATGCTCCCTCCTAGTGGAGTGTTCTGGCACTGTACCCAGGGGCATCATCTCTGTCCTGTGCCCCCATGGTCCACAAGACACTGCTTCACCTGAAAGCCACCTAAGTCCTAGCTCTTGGCAGTATCCTTGGAGTTAGCAAGGAATGGGATGGGGGAAACTGCTCCCACAGTTTTAGGTCCCAGTTCCTACATCATCTCCAGCTGTAGGATTATACCTGCTGGGGCCATTAGAGGAGGTACCTGGCACTGCCTAGACTAGAGTGTAATATCCTTAGACCAGGGCACGGCCTGGCACTGCTCTGGGTACAATATCCTCAGACCAGGATGCTGGGGTATTGGGTCTCAGTTGCCTCTACCTAACTACCTTTTTCCTGTAGACCAAGAAAGAGAGGAGCGGGAGGTCTCCCTCCTTGTCAACTATTTCATCCCACTCAAAAGCTGGCTTCTGAGTCAACTTCTGTCCTCTCCTCCTCCAAGGTGCACCGTGAGAGTCTGAGGGTCTCTAGGAACTATCTCTCCAGCCCAGATTTTCCCATGTTTCACCCCTCCAGGCTGCCATATTTGCCTCAAAACATTAAACATGGGGTGTTGATATTGACTGGAAGAACAAGGAGTCCCATCCTGTCTCCTTCCTTCTCCATAAGCCCAATCCCATTCATTTCCACAGGCATCTTCCCAGGAACATGTACAAGGAAGGACAATTAACCCCATGGCCATTCAGATCATATGGCCAACCTGGTGGGGGTGGCAGGAAGATGTTCTAAAGCTCTGGATTTCACTTCAGGGCCTTCCCTCTGCTCGTGCCCCATGGCACTGCCAAGGGAACTATGGGCAGACAAGGATTGGGATTTGCAGAGGGGAGTGGAGGAGAGACACCATGGTACCCCAGTAGAGAGGGGCATGGATAGGGATAGGACAATCGGGGTACAGGAAGGCTCAGGGTCTAATTATCCAGCTTCTCCTCGGGGGGATCCTCATCATCAGATGGGGGCATTGCCCGGCATCGGAAATGCTGGTTCCAGATCTGCAGGAAGGTGGTCCGAAATCTCTGAATGCGGAAGGCGTAGACGATTGGGTTCATGGCCGAGTTGCCGTGAGTGAGGAAGATGGCGATGTAGGTGAGGATGCTGGGCTTTTGGCAATCTGGGGAGAAGAGAGTGATGCAGTTGAGTATGTGTAGGGGCAGCCAGCTGAGGGCAAAGAGGAAGAGGATGAGGGCCAGGGACTTGGCGATCTTCAGCTCCTTCCCGTAGTACTTCTGGGGGTCCCCTGAAGAGCCTGACACCTTCTTGTTGAGCTGCTTACGGATCAGGTAGAAGACCTCCAGATAGATGAGGACCATGAGCAGCAGAGGCGGGAGGACCCAGACAAAAAAGTTGAAGTATACCATGTATTCCATACTGATGACCTTCTCAAATTCACACTTAATCACCAAGTCACCTAGGCTGCCATTGGCCTCCTGTTTCAATTTATCCAGGTTATTCCAGCCAAACATGGGCGTTAGGCCTACGACGAAAGAGAGCAGCCAGCAGCCTGCGATGGCCACTGATGCCCTCCTTTGCGTCACTACCATCTTGTACCTAAGGGTGAGGAAGACAGAATTGTGAAGGTCCCTTCTCCTTGGGGACAAAGCCCAGGCACCCCCCTCACCAAGTCTCCCCTGGGGACCCAAGGGGAACTCCTCCTCCTTCCCATTCCCTGGGCCCCACTATGGAATGTGCTGATTTGCACCTTCTCAGCTGACCTTGGCCTGTCTACACAAAGGGCAAAAAAGAATTTTCAATTTTCTAGTTGGGATAGATCTTAGAAGTTATCTAGTCTGCCCTTGTACCCCCAGATACCCTGGATCCCCTGTGTATCTAGAGTTGATGGGAAACTGAGAAACTGGGTTGACATTATTTAAAACAAACCAAAGAGCTAGGGTTTGAATGATCCATGTCTGTACTGACTGAACCAGCCAATTAACATGCAAATTTTTTAAAAATTTCTTTGGTCTTGTGGACAAATTTTATCAGAGAATGACCAGAGAAGTTCCCTGTCCATGCCCCATTCCTCCCAAGAGTTCTTCTCTCCATGCAAAGACTGGAATCTGGAGAACAAATTAGGGAGCATCTCCTTCCAAGAAGGATCTCAAAGCCCTTAAGGAACAGTCCAGGACCTCTCTGGGTTAATGCGGAGCTGTTAAACATTGTGCTTTCACCATTCCTCCCACCCCTGGCAAGCTGTCAGTAAACAGAAAGGCAGTTAACCCAGTCTCAGATTGAGTAGCTGACCCCAATCCAAAGCTCCTCCCTGGCTGCCCCTCACGCTAGCCTTGGCACCCTCAGAAGATCCTCCCACCAAAGACATTGGACCTTCCTCAAAATGATGCTATTGGTGACATTTAATTTTTATGTCCCTGACTTTCCTCACACAGACTTTCTTCTTAGAAGACCTAGGTTTTAATTCAGACTGTCATTGTAATCTGTGTGGCTCTGGGATACTCCATTACAGCACAGAGGTGACCCTGGATTTTCAAAGGCCGAGCTAGGGGGTCATATGCTTTGAAAGTTCCTACCCTGCTGGCAAGGCTTTAAAAAAAGATTCTGGGGACCATCCTACCCTATTAGCTCACCACCAATCAGCTTTCTATTTAGGAACGAATCCTTTGGGCCTAGTAACCCAAAAAACAAAGAAAAATATAAGATGGTTCTCAATCCTGGTCAGGCCCCTTATGCTTATGCAGGGACCAAAAGGGGGCCAGAGAGAGCACAATTTTTACACCATCTCTAAACATGAGCTTTACCACTGGTACTCTAAATGCGAGATCCTTTACTGGTGATGGATAACTGCTCGTACTGCTAAAGGAGCTAAATGGAATTAGTCTTCACATTATCAGTATAAATGAAACCAAAAGACAAAAGGAAGTTGCTACTAGATAGCTCACAGGCTTGCCTTTCAGTGGAAAACACAAGGGTCGGCAGTGTTGATTTCTATCGTATGCTTAGAGGAGATAAGAAGAATCATTTCTCAGCACTTTGGTCATCTCTTCTTTGCAGCACTTATAATAAATATTTGCAAAAATATCATTATGAAGACCAGCATCTGTTGTAGAAATGAGGAGGCAGAAAAAGGGTAAGACCTGGAGAAAACGTTCTAAATTAGATCATCATACATTTTGCTCCTCAGTGACTTCAGTGCAAAGGTGACCAAAAGGGAAGACAACCAAAAAATGTGGCTCAGGAATAAGAAATGAGAGGCTGATGGCTTGTAAACTGCACAGAAGCTTCATGCCTGTTTATACAAATACATTCTTTCAGAAAAGATTCCAGGTTGGTTGGATGGGAAAAACACCAAACAAGATCACAAAACAACAAATTGGTCATGTTTTTCCTGATTGATTACTGCCGTGGGAATCATTCCTGAATCAGCTGTGCACAGTCAGAATACTGACTCTGAGTAAAGATCACAATAACTCTTAAAGAATAAAAATCGGAAAAATACATGGCAGACAATTAAAGCAACTCCAATGCGACCCATTTAAATGAGCTCTGGATGACTAAAAATGATTAATGGGTGGAGGAATTGGCATCAATACAGATTCTAACCATTTTCTAAGAACGTTTAACCAATGTAAATCAATTGCCATAACTAAGAGACTAAAAGTGCTGGTGAATACTTGAGATCCCTGGGCCAAGCAGAGAGACACAGCAGCCAAGGAAAGTAGTTTCGATTTATAAGCATTTTCCAAGAGTCTTACAGAGAAGAACAGTGAGAAGGCACTGGAGGGGAAAGCAAGTTTACTAAAAAGCTTGTTGAGAGAGACAACTAAGCAAAGTCTTGAGGGTTTTTAAAGATGAAACGGAGAGGGAGACAACAAATAAGTGAAAAATGAAGAAGATCTGGACAGATTTTTATAACAAAGCCTTTTCACCAAAAAGGACAGTGGAACCAATACATTTGGATTCTTAACGTCCCAGTCCCAAATGTGCTGTATGAGAAAGTAGAAACGGTGCTTACAAAGACAAAAATACCAAAAGTAGCTGAATTGGACATAGTCTATCTAGAGAAGGGGCATGTAGGTGGTGCAGTGGATAAAGTGCCAGGCCTGGAGTCTGGCCTCAGACCCTGGGCCAGTCACTTCACCCTGCTTGCCTTGGTTTCCTCATCTATAAAATGAGCTGGAGAAGGAAATGGCAAACCACTCCATTATCTCTGCCAAGAAAACTCCAGATGGGGCCATGAAGAGTCAGACACAACTGAAATGACTGAACGACAATAAAACCTAAAGAAGGTCTATGCTGTAGGTGATCCAATTTGGGGGAGGGGCTGAGGATTTAATTCTCAAGGAGTCATCGAGTGAAAAGAATACAAAAGCTATAGGGAAAAATCTCAGATGCTGTTATCAAAAGAAGGCAACAGAGAGAATGGCAACCAACTGCCATGTCTACTTCGACAAAATTGTTACAAGCATGACCTACATTCACACTGAGCGCATCCTTAATGATGGCATTAAAAGGGAACAAGCTTTCATTAACAATAAAGACAACATCTTTATAGACACACAATTGACTGAAAACTTATAGCAACCCAAGATCCCATTGTGCTCACTCTTGGTTGATGATAAAAAAGCATAAATTATGTAGATTTAAGTGCCTCATTAAGGACTCTCCTCCTCCAAAGATATCTCCCATGCATATGTCAACATCTCACAAGATTCCCTGAAAGACGTAACAAGGTAGATAATGTTGACATCCCTCCGATTTACTAATATTGAGCAAGGCGTAAAACAGTAAGACCCATGCTCACCAAAGATGTTTTTTCACTGTCATAGAGGATGTCTAGTGAGTTCATATTGAAGATAGATTCCCTACAGATGGTAAAGTACTCGAAATGCTCCTATTTGCTGATTTAATTGTACAAAATGCATCAAGCCCCCAAATATTGCAGAATCTCCTAAATGGTATCCATAACTATATAAGAGTTCAGTCCAACTACCCACATAGAAAAAGCCAACTGGTTCAAGAATGACTCTGATATGCAGCTGGATGGACAACCCATAGAGCTACTCCAACGAGGTTGGGCATGGTGGTGTATACTTGTAATCCCAAAGACAAGGGAGGCTGAGATAGGTGGATCTCTTGAGCTCAGGAGTTCTGAGCTGCAGAGGGCTATGTAGGTCAGGGGTAGATATTAAGTTTGGCATCAATATGGTGCTTCTCTGGGAGATAGAAAGGAGCGGCAAGTATGGAGCCACTAGATTACCTACGGAGATTGAAAAAGGAGCAGGTCAAATCTCCTATCAGTACTGAAATTGGGCCATGAATAGCCCCTTCACTTTTAGCCTGAGCTAGCCTAGAAACCCAGTCTTAAATGCTTTTTTTAATTAAAGAAAAACACAAATCGAAGTTGGGGATCATCTAAATGGCAGATGTTAGGCATGTATAGGCAAATGTATAGGTCACGAACACACTACAACATGTTACAAAGGTGCAATCATGATAGAAAAAGCGCATAAAGGATGTCAGCAATGAGAAGGATGTTACGACTGGGAGAAAAAGATGGAAAAGAGTCTTTTGGCAGATTACAGGAGAAAATGGACAAGAGTCTCAGGCTGTGGATGGGTTGTGATCTAAGCCACTGAAGAGAGCCCCATTTGTTCCTTTATCAGACATCATCAATTTGCTAAAGTATCAAAGAAGTAGCCTCTGGCGAGGCAGTCCCTCTAAAGGTCTCTTGTTTTCTTCTCTGTAAAACAAGGGGATGGGAGTAGATGAATCTACTGAAAAATGAATCACTAGCAATGGAATTTCAGGTCCCAGGGCACACACCTTGGTGGGGGTGGTGCTTTATGCACAGACGGCCTCACTTCAGATCAACCACTTGGGCACCAGCCCCTCCTCCACCTTTACAGCAGGGGTCAGTACCAACTGCCAGGGCATTCCTCCCCCGCTACTCTCCCCCCACTCCCACCCAACCTCTTCCGGAGAGACTGCTGAGGCAGGCTATCTTTGCACTCTGCCTGCTTGTGTTTTTCCAATGCAGCATCAGAGATGGATGGTGAGATCTCCCTGGACTATAGCCACGGAGCCCCAGGCGTGGAGGAGCTGGGGAGTCCAACTGAACAAGCTCATTTCATCCTGACCTCTCTGCACAGGGGCCTGCAGGCTTCTTTCTTACTTTAAGAATTATAAGCAAGACTAAGCTGTTCTCACCCCTGAAGAGGGGAAGTGTGGTATAATGGGAAGAGATATGGATTGAGTGTTAGAAGATCTAGGTTTGAATCCCTGCTCTGCTATTAGCTTTGACTATGTCGCCTGACCTCTCCGAGCCTTATTTCTAGGTAGTGCAAGAGATAAAGCTCTGGGCCTGAAGTCAGGAAGACTTATCTTCATGAGTTCAAATCCCAGCCTCAGACACTTACTAGCTGTGTGACCCTGGGCAAGTCATTTAACCCTCTTTGCCTCAGTTTCCTCATCTTTAAAATGAGCCAGAAAAGGAAATGGCAAACCACTCCAATATCTCTGACAAGAAACCTCCAAATGGGGTCACAAAGGGTCAGACATGACTGAAAAATGACCACACAAAAGAGAGCTGAGCTAGATGATCCCTATGGTTCTTTCTGGCACTGAATCCTGTGATCCCATAAGCCTCTGTCCCTCCCAAATTCCATCCTTTCCCTCCAGCAAAAGATTTCTCCTCTTGGAAGTCTTCCTTTCTTGGTAGGGCAGGAATAGGAGAAGCACCAGGTGCCTTCATTTATATAATCACAGAACGCAGAATGTTGAAGACAGAAGGAAACCTGAGAAATAATTTATCCAACTTCCCCCTTTTTACAGATCAGGAAAACTGAGGAATAACCTATAAATTCTCCAAAGCTTATTTGTTGTAATAGACTCCTTGTCACCTCAGCATAGAAAAAACCTTCTTAGATCACCCACACCATCCTCCTCCTTTCGGGGGAACTATACCTTGCTATGTCTCTTGCTTCCATTTAAGTAGAAGCAAAAGAAATTAAATCACTCTTTCAGGGCATTAGCTATGCAGTCTCTTTGTTTTAGTACATAAAAGTCCCAACCTGGTCCTCTTCTACCTATAGTGACTACCAAACACTCTAAAAACACTCATCAGATACAACTAACTGATGAAATCAAGGCTGAAAACTTGTCTTAGTACTTTTTTCTGAGGATCTCAAAGCCCCTTCCAAAATTCTCTTCTGTAAGTGGATGAAAGCAGTGTAAAAACCAGACCTCTGTGGATCTGGAGATTCTGGAGATATCTAGAACTCTAGACCTGAGAAATGTTGGCTTGCTCTCAAAGGACAGTTGCTGGAATATTCCCCTTCACTACCTCCACTCAGGCAGAGGAAGAATCTCTGGCTGGGGCATGTGAACACTACCCTCCCTCTATTCACCTTCCTCGCATGCAGTGCCTCCGCCTGGGGCCTGTGGAGGGGAAGGCTCTCTCTCCAGGGACTGCTCCTGAAGCAAGGGTAAGCTGACCCAGGTGATTAGAGTATCGGCTCCGATCTGTTTTTCTTGCTATTTTTTCCCTGTGTGGGAAAAAGCCCAAAGAACACAGGACCCCTGGCTGGGGTAGGACAGGTTCTCATGGGAAGGATAGCCCTCAGTGGGAAGGGGTGAGGACATACCTCTCTCTACTCATGGGAAACAGGAGCAAGCCTGGAAGTCGTTCTGAATAGGGGAGGGGCGCCACTCTGGACACAGACCCACAAATACCTCTCCTTTCCACACTCCAGCAACTCCTTCTCCAACCCTTCTCCTCCTCCCCCTCCTCCTCTTCCTCCTCCTCTTCGTCTCACTCTTGATCACAAGGCTATCCCACCATGAACACAAAGAGAAAAGCACAGTATCTCCTCAACTGATGTTTGTCATGTCACCATTGGACAGTCATTCCTTCTAAGGAGAGTTTTCTCCCATTACCAAAGTCACTAGCACCTTAGAATGAATAAATTTATCACTTACTTTTTTTTGGAGTCCTGGGTGTCTGAAGGATGATTAGGAAGTACCTAAATGGTAGAGAGGGGAAGGTGGGGGGCACCAAAGACAAACCTTATCTACTTCCTAATTTGGCCCAGGGAGAGCCACACATGTACTAGAGGCATTTACTTCCTAATAAAACACAAGGGTGACTGCTAGGGGAGGAGTCTTTATCCAAACAGGGAATGGCAAGAAAAATTCTCAGTGTTCTCCCTAGTCAACCTAGGATGGCTTCCCAGGGGAGGTGGACTCTGAAGATCTGTATGAATGGAGAGAGAGGAAGTTCATTAAGTTGGATGGGTGAGGCATTCCAGACATACAATACTACGGTGAGAGAAGGCTCAGAGACAAGAGAGGATGGAGGAAAATAAAGCAGGGGAGGAGTGTCGAGTAGAGAGGCTGCTAAAATCCCACCTCCTCTTGGATTAAGGAACGCATCTCTTTCAACTCCTATTCAGTCTAAGCCTGTGACTCTCTCTGGCTTTCCCTTCTCACTCAGAACAGGATGCCACCTTGGCTGGTACAGAATGCTAATGCTAGTCTGTCCCTGAGCATCTGCTTGTCTGTATGCTCAAACCTAGCCTCTTAGCAATATGATATAGTAGACTTAAAAGTCAGAAGACCAGGGCTTAAATCTTGACTCTGTCACTCATTAGTAATGTGTACTAGGGCTCATAGGCAGCTCGGTGGTACAGTGGGTAGAGCTCTGGGCCTGGAGTCAGGAGGACCCAAGTTCAGATACAATCTTAGAGACTTACTGGCTGTGTGACCCTGGGCAAGTCACTTACCCCCTGTATGCCTCAGTTTCCTCAACTGTAAAATGGAGATAATAACAGCAGCTATCTCAAAAGGTTGTTGTGAGATGTTAGGAGGCTGATCTCCAATGCCCGTTGCAGCTCCAACATTGCTATCTGTAATCTCAGAAAGCAGAGCCATGGTAATAAAGAGAATCAGGTCTGGTTCTGCCATGGGTGTGACCTTGGGCAAGTCTCTTCTTCTCTCTGGGCTTCAGTTTCACCATCTTTAAAGAACAGACCTGGATTTGATGTCAGGTCCTGAAATAAAGCTAAGAATAACCCATCTCCATTGGGAAGCCTTCCCTGACTCACCTCATGTATGTTAATGATAGATTACAAAATTCTATATCATGTCACAGTCTACAAGAGGGCCAAGAACCTTGCGGGGAGGTGGTAAGGGGTAAAAATGTTGTCGTCACCATTTCACAGGTGAGGGTACTATTTTTCTAAGAACAGATTTGCTCTTGCCCACATAACCAGAAAGTGATGGAGCCAGGGTCTTCAGACTGCAATGTCACCTGTTTCTCAGTACTGCCTCCTCATCCTTCCCCAGTAAGGAGGATGCTTGAGGCTCCTTAGGGCAGAGATCCAGTCTTCTGTTCCTTAACAGAATGTAAGCTTCTTGAGAGACCATTCTCATTTTTGTCTGGGAATCCCTTGCACAGTGCCTGGAACATAGTAGGTGATTAATAAATACTTGTCTGCAGCCTGATTGATTTGTACCACCCACAGGAATTGGCATCGGGTTATGGAGCTAAGCATTGAGATGCTGAAGTAAGCAATCCCTCCAAGGCCAAGCAGGAAGTTGGTGTCAGAGCTTGGACTAGAAAATTCAAGTCTGCAGACTCCTAGCTCAGAGCTTTCTCTGCAGGCCCACCACTGAATCAATTTACAAGCAATCATGCTTGTCATGCAACCTTTCCCTCTGAGAGATCTAAGGAAGGAGAGATCCCTTACAGCTAAGGCCAAGAAAGTCTTCACGAAGAAGACCGCATGGGAGCTGGGTCTTAAAGGAAGAGGATTTCAATAGGCATGAATTAAGTTCTCTCCACTACATTGGGCTCAATAATTATGAGATTATGATTACAATCATTGTAATGTGTCTCACAAGGGGAGGTATAATGAATAGACAGCTGGCTTCCAAGACAGAAAGATCTGAATTTAAGTCTGGCCTCTGGCAAGTACTGACTGCCTAACCCTGGATAAGTCATAATCTGCCAGTGCTCCATTCTCTCAGAGAAAATTTCAAAGTAGGTGCTGATCCGCATGATAGAGGAAATTTCCTCACCAGGAGTTCCAAACCCCAATGAAATCACAAGTCAGGTTCAAATAAATGTCTCATCAGAGGAAGTTGTTCTTGCTGTCCTAACTGAATCCTTCCTGCTTCAATTAAAGATTATCCCCTTGTTCCTGCCTTGTCCACAAACAGAGCCCAAGCGAGCAGCCACTTACCATGCCAGTCCTTTAGAGATTGGAAGGCTGACGTTGAGTCCCTCCTCCCCTCCCCCCTCCCATTCTCCATTCTTCATTCCTTGAGCCTCTGTCAAAGACCACTAATCATTCAGGGCTCTTATCTCTGGGTCTTCGCCAACCTTTTGGGCTTTTTTTGGAGTTAGAAACCAAACTGAACTGAAGCTTAAATAAAAAGGAGCCAGCAGGGCTGAGTGTGGAAAAAGACCAGTCAGCTATTTCTGGCTGGGCCTCCTGGGGTTAGCTGTATCTTGGTGTGGCTACAGAGGCTCCTAAACTCTAGACTGAACTTCAGAAACTTGATTTCAGCAGTCATCAGGCTGGGGGGTGGGGATGGGGAAACCACACTAGCCAAGCTTGCAGGAGACTAAGATAACAGATGCCAATAGACTTATGCTCGAGGAGGCGCAATGTGGCAGAGGGGGAAGAGCACAGGACTTTAGCCAGGAGAACTGGGTTGGAATCTTTGATCTACCATTTGCGAGCTTAGGCAAGTCCCATCTCCTCTCTGAGCCTCGGTTTCTTCATCCGTAAAATATCCTAGTTGGTCTCAGTAATCTATGTTTCCTTCCAGCCCTGACAACCTGTGGTTCTGTAACACACACAGCAGTGGTCAATATTAGGCGCCCTTTTCCTGTAGGTACGGATACTCCAAAGCACTAGATATAGCACAAAGTAGTTGGGCGGGCATAAAATTAGAGTAAGAAGAATTAAGTTCTCTTGTTTCTATCACTCTATGGTAATAATATCAGGGATTATACAGGAAGTCCCAAAAGTCTTAGTGCACTTTTAAGCTTTAAGGGATTAACACTGCACTAAGACTTTTGGGATACTCTTTACACTATATAGAATATAGAAGCAACGTAAAAATGGTAACAATCAATCAATGAGCATTTAAGTGCTTATTATGTGACAGGCACCATGCTAAGTTTTGGGGATGCAGAAGAAAAGTAAAACAAGGTTCCCTGCTCTAAATGAACTCCTGTTTTGATGGGGGAAACAACATGCCAACAACCATGTATATATAAGATTGACACGTATTTATGTACATATATACACATATTTCTTATACATATACATACATTTGTGTATGTATGTGTATATAGATACACATATGTATGTATACACATACATACATACACAAGTATTTATTAAGTACCTACTATGTGCCAGGCATTATGCTAAGCACTGGGAATAGAAATAAAGGCAAAATATACACACGTGCATATACACATTATATATAATAATGTATAATATAGTCTATCTATACAGGGTGTTCCTAGAGTCTGGACACAGGCAAAAATGCATATTTTCGAGAAACGAAATGAATGAAGTTTTCAACAACATTTCATTTAATTAGAATGTTAACATCTTCAATGTGATTTCCATCATTTGTGATGCAAAGGTTGATGCGCTTTGCAAGATTCACATGAACTTGATGCAATAACTCCACATTGCCGTCAATTTTAGCACATTCACTCTTTATGCATTCAATCAAGTGTGTTGCATCTGTGGTTTTCATTGAGTACACCTTCTCCTTTAGTACACCCCAGAAAAAGAAGTCAAGGGGGCTAAGATCTGTTAATGTTCCAAATATTTCAAAATATGCATTTTTCCTATGCGTCCAGACTTTAGGGACACCCTGTACATACATATGTAAATGGGAGATAGTCTCAGAACAAAAATACTAGTAGTCAGGGGTGATGGGTGGTAGGAGGAGAGACCAGGAAAGGTCTTTTGAGACAATGAGATTTGAGCTGAGTCCCAGGAAAGCAGAGGCAGAGGTGAGGAAGGAAAGCATTTCAGACATGGAGCACAGCCAGTGAAAAGGCATGAAATAAAAGAGATCGAGTCTCATATCCAAGGAGCAACAGGAAGACCAGTATTGCTGCATCATAGAGTGAATGGACAGGAGTCTAGTGGAACACCAGGCAGGCCAAAAAAGGATTTTATATCTGATCCTGGAATTAATAGGGAGCCACTAGTGGGCAGTATTGAAGGCACGTCAACCAGTTTGGGGATACCAATCCTCCTTTTCTCTAAGTTCCATAAGAATAATCAACCTTCTGTTTGGCCATAGCAAAATAATTTAGAGATGGTGTGGTCCAGTGTAAAGGGTGATAGACTTAAGAGTCTAAAAGACCTGAGTTCAAAACCTGACTCTAATACTTTACCAGTCTTGGTCTCACTTTCTTCATTTGTAGTTAACAAGTCAACAAGTATTTATTAGGCACCTACTGTATATACCAGATACTACATGAGGCACTGGGAATAAGTAAGGCACAAGACAGTCCCTGATCTCAAGAAGTTCACAGTCTAATTTGTAAAATGGAATATCAGAGCTGGAGAGGACCCCAAAAGTCTAGTCCAGGTCCAATCCTTTTTAAAGGGAGGAGGGGAAAACATAGACCTAAAAAAGAGAAGTAACTAGGCCAAAGTCACATAACTCACTAGTCAGTGGCAGGATAAGGACTACTACCCAGACCTGGCTTCCAGTTGATTGGCCTTTTCTGTACACCCCATGGACTCTTTCGCTTCAATAGACAGCTTTTCCTCAAATGCTAACAAGTTCATTTTTCATCAATCACATTGTAGGTTGGCTGTTTTCTGGTGATTGGAGGTGCCTTCGGCCTCCCAATCACATCATAAGATGTGGCTGCTGCTCTCCTCTCCTACGGTGCGGGTAGCTATGGGCTCTAAGCCAGAGGGTAGTGCTTCCCAACCTGGTGTTCGTCTTGTACTTGAAAGGACTGAAATCATGTGGAACGAGGATGAGACAATCTGTCTGGCCCCAGAGGGTAGTTCTAAGATCAATCAGTAGAAGTTTTGGAAATAAATCCAAGCCTTATATGAGAGGGAAAATTCTCAGCAATCACAGCTAACCCCAAACAGGGTGGCAGATAACTGCTTGTCTGTCTGGTACATTACAGTTGGATATGCACTGAACTCAATGGCCATTGAGCTCCTTCCCAGCTCTAAAATTCAGCAATCCTGTGAGTTACTGCCAATAAGCACTGGAGACAACAGGAACAAGGTAAGAGGTTGAAAGAATTAGGGCTCCTTAGTCGGGAAAAGAGATGGTCGAGGGACGACGGAGAGATCTGAACTGAAGAACAATTAGATTATTTCCAGTCTGGTAGAGAGCTAGATTACAGCGAGATGAGGGAGCCCAGATGTTCCCCACTGAGCATTATCATACTAAGCGCAAGAGACTACAGTTCAATTGAAGCATAAAGAATAGGGTGTAGGCATCAGGAAGGACTCTCTACAGGAGGAACAAGACAGGTGACCAAGAGAAGCTCTCACAAGTCTAGGTTCATTTAAGATCTAGTCCCACTTAGAGGCAGGGGGATAGAAAGAAAGGACCCGACTCTGCAGAAGCTAAGATAGGAATTGTTTGAAACTGTGGTCCTGACTTTTTCCTACCATAGCCCCTTCTCACCTTCCAGATACCCTGCTTTGGCAGGATGAAGGGATGGAAGTTCATTCTTTCTCATAGTTTTGGCACTTGGGTCATTGTGAAGGAAACACAGGGCAATAGAGAGAAAGAATACTGGCCTCAGGGTCAGGAACCCTGATTTCTTTCCCCACCTCTGACATTCACTTGCCATACAACCTTAAGCAAGTTACTCAATCTTTCTACCTCAGTAGAAACCTTGGGGTGGGGTGGGGGAGGTGGTTAGACAAATAAAGTCCTTACTACCCTACTATCTTATGCCTCTAAGTTTCTATGGCAGGGGTTCTTCACCATTTTTGTGTCACAAACCAATCCCTTGGGCAGTCTCAGGAAACCTGTGGATCCTTTCTGGAATAATATTTTAATGCAAAAAATGAAACACATATGATTATTAAAATTATATTGAAATACGGTTATCAAAATAGTAAAAACAAAGTTCAGAGACTCCAGGGTAAGAAATTTGCTAAATACTCACCAATTAAGGAAAAGTCCTTCTTAGATCTAGCTCATCTCTTACCTTCTCCTTCACACCCCAGGGTTACTCTATAGCCCAGGTCCTCAGTTACTTATAACTGTCAGGGATTTATATGATCATAGATTTAGACCTGAGGCTTTAGGTCTCAGATGACCTAATCCAGTCCCTTCCTTTTACAGAGGAGGAAACTGAAGCAAGAAAAGAAGTTACTTGCCAGAGGCCATACAAAGTTACGAGTATCAAAGCTGGGACTCAAACTCAGGGCTTTTAGCGCTCTTTCCATTCAAGTATGATACTTGTCAATCCATGGAGACATGTTTGTAAGAACTAGAAAGGTCCTAAGTCCAAAGACTTCATATTACAGATGAGTAAACTGAGGCTGATAAAGATTAACTGATTTGTGCACAAGTATGGTGGGTCTACATGGAATCATTCAACAGCACACATCTTTGCAGCATCCCATGGCACTGGAACACTCTTTCCTTAGAGCAAATAAAAAATTCTAACCCAAACTCAAAACATTAGGGACACAGAGGTTAGAATAGAGAATTTCTTCTTTTCTGAATTAACAAATATTCAAAATGTCTCCTTTATTCTCTTGGTCCCTTATCTTACACTTCCACTGGAGTTGTTCTTGTTAATCTATGCCCCATCCTGCCTGCTACCATGGGCTACACACATGGTGAGTTTTTGGTGCCTGGCCTCCAAAGCTTCCTGCTCTTAACTGGGTTACCTATCCCCCAGTGAGTATGGGAGGGTAGACTGATAACAACCCATCAAGGCAATAGCTGTGACGAAAAGACACCAGGAAAAAAGTGAAGCTCGTGAATTGCCACTTGGAAATGACTAATCTTTCCATAGCATTCATCTATGTCTTCTCTAAAAGAGAGGGGGGAGGGGGATTTAACAGGGCTTCAGCCAAGCCTAACATCCACACCTGTCCTTCAGAGAAGAAAAAAAGACACTTCTCAGTGCTTGAAGAGGGAAAAAAAAGATCATCCTTTTTCTACTTACAGAAAACTGTAGTAACACACTTTCTGGGCTTTTTTTTAAATTGTAAACTCCAAACTTTCCAATCTTGCCTTAGTGACCACATGATCCCATCTGCCACCAAGGGAAGTGAGGCTTACATCATTATAAGATTATTAAGCCACTTATTACATAGAAACTCTTCCTTCCTGTGGGCCTAAGGGGAACAGGAAATCAGATACAATTTAACAAGACTGAATGCTCCAGGGTACATATGAGGCTGTAATCGGAACACTGCCTTGGGGGGCTGGGTGCAAAGTGGGGGCTCAGCTTCCCCTGCTCTTTTGCTGTATGAGCTTAATTTAGGGTTCTTGAAGCCTCCCTGTGCCTCAGTCTCCGCCAACTTGAAGATCTGGGTATCATCCTGTATCCCTTCTGCTTCCCCCTTCACTAGGCTGAGCTAGAAGGAATGTAGGAAGGAAGGATACTTTGTGTCCTTTGTAGGGAAGGAGTTGGATTAAGTAAAGGCAATGATTGTGCCCATCTGGCCTTGGAAGTGGTTATCAGCCACTTGCCGAGGGTCAATGCTAGTAATCAAAATTTCCGACTTGTAGTATTTTAGTCCAAGCTAGTCCTGAGCTTACACCCTAGATTCGCAGCCTTGTCTGCAGCCTTGAGATGAGATAAGAAGGAAAAAGCCCAGTTCTGAGCTCCCACGGTTTTGGAGCTTCCAGTTCAGTTAAATGTCTGACGGACCTGGACCCTTAGTTATCTTGACATGCTGCTCAAGGGCCACCTCCCCTCCTCCATCACTTTGTATTTATTTTGAATACTTCCTGTATTCACTTATCGGAGAAAACCGTCTACCACCCCCTCCCCCGTCCCCACCGCAGGAGAGAATGAACTTGAAGGCAGCAAGCACAACTCCCAGTGGAAGTGTGAGATAAGGGACAAGTGAATAAAGGAGACATTTGGAATATTTGTTGACTCAGAAAAACAGGAAATTCCCCACTCTAACCTCTATATTCTCACGGTGTACACAGTAGGTACTTAATAAATGCTTGATGAAAGACTAATTGATGGGAGTGACATATTCCCTGCCATCAGTAACCAAAAGTTCCAGTTTCATGAGGGATCTGCCATGAGTGACTGTTCATGGGGAGCTCCCAACATTGACTCTAGACTCACTGTCCATGCCCTCCAAGAGCTCCCCAATCAATGAATGAAACTGAGGACCAAGTCATAAGGAGTGTTCAGAAATGGGGTTGAAGGAATCAGTAGGACCTGGGTCACAGCTCAGCCTCACCCATGCAGACTGCGAGGATTAGATTTTCTCTTACCTTGAAGGAGGAATTGAATCAGGAGTGTTGGCCCCACCTACAATGGGTAGCTATTTCTGATTCAGCTGGGCTAGATGGAAAAAACCCAGCCTGTCTGGCCAGGGGATTTGATGACCTGTGGCTGGCCCCACAATTCGAATGCGTCAACTAGGACATAAGTGAAAAGAGGCGAGAAAATTCCTTTTACCAGTGAAACAAAATAATCCCTCTACAGAAAGTCCTGGGGACCTGAAGGGATAGTTATTTGAATTGCTTGGTTCTCCATGAGCCTCTGTGGAATTTACTGAGTATTCTCACAAGCCATGTTCATGAAAGAACCAAATTAATGGGGAGTCCAGGCTACCTCCACATGCACAGCATGGCGAAGTCTATAGAAGTCCCTTATCCTGTCACCCAGGACAGGGAGTCTTTTAATGCTGTTCACTGCGGGGATTGAGGGAGGGAGTTGTCAGTGCATTGAACATAAACAGTGGAGTCCAGAAATGAGAGAGAATAAATATTAATTAAAATAATTCCGTAGAACTTGGAACAATGGAAAAAGAGCTGGTGTTGGTCAGGAGAGTTCGGTTCAGATCCTGGCTCCACCGCTGACTAGGTGTATGATCTTGAGCCAGTTGCTACTTCTTTGTGCCTCAGTGTCCTCTTTGGAAAAAATGAAGGGGTTAGAGATTATTGCTAGGATCATAGAGTTTAGAACTGGAATGGATCTGTGGTATTATCTCATCGCAGTAATAGATCTGGAGCCAGAGGAAACCACGGAAGCTGTATAGTCCAGCCCCACTTCATTTGACACGAGAAAACTGAGACCCAGAGAGGGTGACTCACTCCGGGGCAGGTGGTAAATGCCAGAGATGGGATTTGAACCCCCAAGTCCTCTGACACAAAACCTAGCACCCATTTCCAATGGTGATCTTTCCACTGGTTCACAGGAACAATTCCTTCCATTTACAGATCAGGAAGCCAAGGACCAGAGAACCACGAGCAATAATGCAAGTTTCAGAGAGGTATAATACTTTGTTGACATATTGAGCAGTTTCACTGATTTTTTCCCTTTTCTTCCTCTTTTCCTTAAAAAAAATCTTTGTTATATGGGATGGCCGTCTGGGACGGAAAAAAGAAGGAATATTGAAATAAATTTTTTACTATGTATAAATAAAAGATAACAACAAAATATTTTTAAATAGGGAAAAACAGTAGGGAGTTAATAAATGGGGAAAATGAAGTAAGGATAATCTAAAACTCACTTCTCTTTGGCTTCAAAATACAATTGCATACACTGTGACTCAATCTATTGCTACATCGTAGGATATACAGCTACCACAGATCCTAGAGGGCACCTAGTCCAAACCCCTCGTTTTACAGGTAGGAAATTAAGGCCCCAAAAGGTTAAGTGATTAGTCTCCATAAAACGAGGGAGCTGAATTAGATGGCCTTTAAAGGACCTTTCAGTTCTATAATCGTGATGTATTATTACAAATCCAGTGCTCTTCCAATTAGATGTTGTTGGCAATGTCTACCATGGGTAGGGATCTTCCCATCTCCATTATTTTCCTGCTGCACCTCCCACTAGGTAAAATATAACAATAATAATAAAATATCTAGTATTTATATAGTGCCTAGTTTGTGCCAGTACTATGCTATTACAAATATTATATCATCCTCACAACCACCCTGGGAGGTGGGTGCTATTATCATTTCTATTTTACAGGTGGGAAAACCAAGACAGAGGTTAAGTGACTTGCCCAAAGTCACACAGCTAGTAGGTATGTAAGGCAGGATTGGAATTCAAGCCTTCCTGACTCCAAGTCCAGCATTCCATCCACCACACCACATAACTGCATGTAGGAATAAAAATCAAGGTTTCTAATTAGGACATACACATTGACAGAGGAGACAGATAAATCCAAACCATGAGTCAATTGACAGTTATTTCTATTTAGTTTTCAAATGGAGTCTAAGATCTGAGTTTATCTTTCAGCAGGTATATCCCCTGATTTAGCTGGATTTAGGCCAATTCTAAAACGAGACAGCACAGTGGAGTCGAAAGCATTTGAAGTCCCAGGATCTGAATTTGAATCTCAGCTCTGTTGCTTATAACTTTTGTAATCTTGAACAAATCAATTTCTCTTTGACCTCAGAATTTGAATCCGAATCCTTTGACTTCAGATGAACATTCTTTCCACTACACCAGGGGTGGGGAACCCAAGGCCACATATGGCCCTCTAGGACCTTGGTTCCTGTCTATAAAATGAGGGGTTGGAGTAGATGACCTCTGAGGTTTCTTCCAGTTCCAGTTCTATAGGTTACCCAGGTTTTCAGTCAAACTTAATCATTTTGCATGAGACTAACCTAAGTAGAAGAGAGAATACTGACATGATTTTGTTCTCGCCTATGTGAGGGGTAGAGTTGGTGCGAGAGCTTTGGGAAAAGAGAGACTTTCTTCATTTCTTCTTTGAGAGAAACATGCGTGATTCCAGATTCTATTCAGGATCAACTCCAGGGAAAAGAAAGAGAAAGATTCCTGCAGACCTGTAAAGGAAGCCAAGTCCTCAACATGTTCCTGATTTCCAGCTCGCCTCCCTAAAGATTTCAGATAATTTCAACTTAGGTCTAAATGAGGCCTCTCTCTTGGTTAAACAATACTCTCATTTACTCTTTGTATCTTTTGATCTATTCTAATCTGTGTAACTTCTCTGATTTGTGTTTGCTTTCTCCTTAGATAAACAAGCTTACTTATTATTCACTATTTGTGATGGTCTTTTGTGTAAGTAGTATTTATTAAGAAGGTGGCCAACTGACAAGTAAGCTAAGGTTCAGTATGGCAATAGAGATAAGGGGACTGGGAACACACCATGGTTAAAGAGAGCCTGTCTGGATCTGGAAAGATCACCAGATTGAGATTGAAAAGACCTGAGATCAAATCCTAACATGATTTACTACCTCCATTTCAAGAGACAAACCAGGGAAGCTACCAGTTTTTTGTTCTAAACAAGTCCCTAGACCTGCAAGATTTAACCCTAAATCCAGCCTCAGACATTTCTTAGCTGTGTGGCCCTAGACAAGTCACTTAATCCTGTTTGTCTCAGTTTCCTCATCTGTAAAATGAGCTGGAGAAGGAAATGGCAAACTACTTCAGTATCTCTGCCAAGAAAACTCCAAAATGGGGTCATGAACAATCAGACATGACTGAAACAACTCAAGAATAGAAGAAAAATAGAAGAAAAACATTGGACTTAGGTTCAGAAGACTTGGATTGAAATCCTAGCTCTACCACCTTGGACAAGTCACTTCTCCTTTTCATGCCTCAATGTCTACATGTGTAAAATGTCAATTAAAAATATATGTATGTATATGTGTGTGTATACACACGCACACATATATACATACATACATGTATATATTAATTCATAGGGTTGAAAGGAGTAAGGAATTTTGTAAATCTGAGCACTCAATATAAGTGTAAGCCTTTGGTGATGTTCAAAAAGACTTGTTGAATGAATAATAGGGCTAGAACTGAGGATATGAGGATGAAGCTAAAGGTGAAAGAATCAAAATAATGCAGTAGACAAGGAGTCAAGGCCAGCTTCCTTCCTTCTTCCCCTCCCCCTAAGATTAATTGCTATCCCTTCCTCTTCCAGAGGCTCCCTCCTTGCACCTGGGACATACCTACTGCCATCAATAACAATAATGCCATCACCATTATGGTACCTGCAGTTTCTCAGCCCTTCCCCACAGTCCCACATGGATCTTGTTTTTCAATTCTGTGCCTCAGTCATTACTCACTCGATTTCCTCACGGCCCCACACTGAGATGAAGCATTTAGAACAAGTCAGCTGCCAAGCCCTATCCAGGTGCCAGTTTCCTTCGGCATGCCAGCTCCAGCACGAAGTCCCCAGATGGCATGCCAGCCCAAAAAGGAATCCGCAAACCCCCACAATCCTCTGCTCTGGAGAGGAGTTGGAATGTAGGGTCAGGCATTTTAAAGCTAGAAGGGATCTTAAAGAGATTCACCTGGGAATAGTCCCGTCCTCTTATCTTACAGATAAAGAAACTGAGGCTCGGTGACTTACCCAAAGTCATAGAGCTGGATGTGAAACCCAGGTTGCCTAACTCTAAAACTAAAGTTTTTTGTTGGAAGTGAGGGGACTGGAGTAAGGCATCTCAGCCTGACCAGGACTTACCCTTGAAGGTACCCAGCCCTACTAACCATGGGTTGACTGGGAGTTTGGACATCCTTGTCCACAGTGGACAACCACATACACAGTGACTTCAAGTGACTTTCAACTCAACACTTCACCTGGCATACTTTCTATTTTCCTAGCTGCTACTTCAAAGGGAAAACAAATAGGCAAGCTAAAGAGACTCAGATCATCTTGTCCATCTCCTGTTTTCCAGCAGAATTTCTCTCAGCTAACATCTGTGATACAACCCTGCAAACCATCAATCCTTTCCTATCTGCTGGTGGGTAGAACCTTACTAATTTGTAGAATTCACGGTGCCTTTAAGCACTGAGCCCAGAAGTTCTTAGGAAGCACTGGCTGAAAAATAGAAACTCCAATTTTGACACAGCTGCCAAGATGCATGTGTAGGGGTTTCTCCAGTAGGAACCCAGTCATGGGATCAGAGCTCTATCAGAGCTGGAAGGGACCTCAGAAACCATCCAACGTAGCCCTATACCTTTACAGATGAGGAAAGTGAGGCCCAGAGAGGTTAAGCAATTTGGCCCAGGTCACACAAGTAAAAAACAAAGTGGCAGTCAGGATTCGAATCCAAGTCTTTTGACTTCAGATGAACATTCTTTCCACTACATCAGAAATAGGGAATTCAAGACCACATGTAGTCCTCTAGGTCCTCGAGTGCAGCCCTTTGAATCCAAACGTCACAGAATAAGTACCTTTAATAAAAGGATATGTTCTGTAAAACTTGGACTCAATCAAAAGGCCTCCCCCAAGGCCCTAGAAGGCCATGTGTGCCCGCCCCTGCACTATGCCATGTCATTCTGTGATAAGTCCAGGCCCTGATATGGGAATGGGAATACGTAGTCATAGAAGCTACGCTTCTCTCTGTGGTTGGAAAGAGCTCTGCAAACCTTGAGGTGCTATAGAAGTCGTAGTTAGTAATGGCGGTGGTAGTGACGGAGGAGGGGGAGGAAGGAGAGAGACGGGGAGGGAGCAGATCATATATGAGGAGGTGAGTGGGGGATGTGAAGAGTGTGAGTGGGTGCGTGCGGTGCCGGGGAGGGGATGGTTGGGGGTGGGAGCGGGGGCGATGGCGGCGATAACAGCAGCAGCGACATCTTCGAATAAGACTGCTGTGCACTAACCCAACCATTCTGGGCTCTGTCGGTCTGATTTATCTTACTGTCTTTCCCTTTAGCGCTGGGGGAAAGAAAAGTCCCCTCTGGAAAATCCAACCTGTGCCCTGGTGCTCTGGGTATGTACTAAGGAGCAGAAAGGGGGCATCCGGGCATAGACGAGGGGCACAGATCGAATGAGAGAGAAGAGACAGCCAGCACAGCGGCTAAGTGAAACCAGTTATATACATGGCATATAACAATTCCTGCTGACATTTATACAGCGTGTTAAGATTTAAATAAAGCACTTCCCTCACAAATGTTGAAACATTTCCCTGAAGGGAAAGTATTCTCTCCATTTCACAGACAAACTGCAGAAGTTCAGGGGACTCAGTTAACTTGAACAGTGTAAGTGCAAGTGTAATCACTCGTAACCATGATTACAGATCAGAGCCAGGACCAGAACTCAGGTCTAATACAAATGCTCTTTCCATTACAACAACCCCAGTAAGGTCTAGGCTGGTCTCAAGAGTTGCAAGACCAGACTCTTCCCCTCTGAGATCTTTTCCTTCAAGATCCTGTCACACAATCCTTCAGGTATAGATTCCACAGCTACACTTAGATCAGCCAGCCCCAATGTCTCCTAAGCAGGGTGGGTTATTCCAGAAGTCTAACCTTAATCCCTCTTGCTGTGAGGACAACCCATTACCTCATGCCTGGAGCTCAGTAGAGATGGTGAACAGCTGGTCCCCATCCCCTGCAGTAGGAAGCTGGCCCTGGCCCTTTTCTTTGGGGCTGCACAAAGCAGAACAGCTTGTGGCAGCTGGTAGGGTCTCTGTGCCAGGGCTGGGGAAGGCATTTTCTCCAAGAGATGATCAATAAACTCAGTTCCAACTGCTTTCTCCTACTTGGGCAGAGCCTGTCTAAATCCCTAGCATCTGGCCTGACTCTGGGGAGGGACCATGAGGAGGGAGGAAGGAGGGGGGAGAAGAGCTTATTTAATCAAAACTCTTTTTTCCATCCACCATTCACGAAAACTTCAAAGGGCAGGGCCTTGATCTGGAAAAAAAAGAGATGAAGCCAGCCGGCATTAAGGGCTCTGGACAGGGATCGAGCCAGCTGAGAAATCAGTTAAGCATGCATCTCAGCCACCTTGCATGAGAACAAGCAATGAGCCGCACTAATGCCTGGGCACCCGGGGGACTCTGGGATGGTGGCGGTGCTGATGACGGAGAGAGGGGTCAGCTTAGTTATCAGTGGCGGCTTTGAACTGCCTCTCTATCAGGGGCATGGGGTGGGAGTGGAGAGGGTGGGGAGGTCCCCGAACAGGAGGAGGATGTAGATAGAACGCTGGACTTAGAGTGGGAAGACCTTGGTTTGAATCCCACCTCCAACATTTACTAGCTGGGTAAACATAAGACAAATCACTTAACCTCCATGGATCCAATTTTCCTTATCTGGAAAATGAACGGGTTGGTATTAGGTGGCATCTAAGAACCCTTACTGTTCTAAAACTTATGATTCCCAGCCCCTCCCCAACAGTGAAGGCTCAAAACTGCCCTCTCAACCAATGAAGGACGTGAGTTTGTAATCCCCAATCAGACAGGATCTGGGACTGCAATCCACAATCAGTCAGGATCTAGGACTGCATCCCCAGTCCGTGAGGGCTCTAAACTTCCCTCTGTCCCAAGCCAGAGAGTACGAGACAAAGGCAAGAGAGAAGACCAAGAGAGACCCAGAGGGACAGTGACTGAGGAGATCAGCACTGTTTCTGAGAATCTATATTTCTATTTAATCCAATTGAATCTATTCCCACCCCCTTTCCCTTTCCCCAGATCCTAGAGAAGTAAACAAGGGGCCAGCTCCAAGTCGCCCAACTCATCCTATCTTTCTACTTTTCTGTAAAGCCTTTCCTGACCACTGCAGCCCTCAATAGCCTCCCGTCCTCTGACTTTCTCCAGAATGCCTAGCTTGTTTCACCCTTGACTGCGCACACCATCATCTTAGTTCCTAATTCATAGGATCATAGGATTTAAAGCTAAGAGGGACATAAGAGATTATCCAGCCCAAACCCTTAGTTTTACCAATGAGGAATCTGAGGTGCACAGAAAGTCACGTATTGCTCAAGGTCACGTAGCTGGTCAGTGGCAGAGCCAAAATTCGATCTTAGTCCTTTGACTCCAAGTGAAACTGGGTTCATGTGTACTGGTGTAAAAACAGCTGATGAATTGTTTCCAGAGGACGATATTATAATAATAATTAATAATAATAGCTCTCCTTTATGTAGCATTGCTATATGTATGCACATGTGTGGCACTATGCTATGGGCTTTTACAAATATTATCTCGTTTGACCCTCACAATTCTGGGAAAGAGGTACTATTACTATCCTTGTTTTACAGGTAAGGAAACAGAGGCAAACCAAGGTTAAGTGACTTGCTCAGGATCACACCCAGTAAGTATCTGAGGTCGGATTTGAACTCTGGTCTTCCTGACTCCACATTCACCATTCCATCCACCCTAGATTTAGCGACAATATCTCCTTCCCTCTGAGGCTTCCCTGTACCCAGAACATTAGGTATCCAGTGGACATAAAGGAAATCAAAATTAAATATATCTTCTAAGCTGTTGGGAAAGGAAGGAAATTGAGGTACAGAGAGGGAAAAGGTAGAGTCTGAGGACACACAGCAAGTTCAAAGGTCAGTTGCCAACTGAACCTGGGATTCCTGATTCTCAGAGTCAGGCCTCGTGAAGAGTCACTTCCGACTGGGAAGGAATTAGAATGAAATGCCCAGAGTCCCTGAAATAGCATCCCTTTCTCAGGATCCCTTCCCTCTAGGCCTCTCTCAGCCTTAAGCCCTGCCCATGCCCTTCGTCCCCTGGCCCAGAAGCCAGTTCAAGGTCCCACTCCATCCTCATCTTGCTAGGTGGCTTCCTCAGCCCTTCTTAAGCTCTCTTTCCTCATCTCCTCTGCCCACTGTTCTCACCCTCATGGGCCTGACTAGTATTATTTCTGTTGTCGTGGTGTTGGCAACACCTCCTAATTTAGCTCCCTTGGCACATGTGATTGAGGCAGTCGTGCAGATGAGTCTGGGCCATGGGCTCTGATGGCTACAGGAAACCAGGTGAGGCCTGAAGGAAATGGGAAGGAAGGTCTGGGTGACAATAGATAAGCCCTGTTTACCCTTATCCATTACAAGACTGTTTCCTACACATCATAGAATGAAAGAAGCCTAAAGCTGGGAGAGGGGTCCTTGGGAGTCATCTATTTCAAATGAGCTATTTCAAGAAGCCTTCTAATACACCCCAAGAGGTGGTCATTCCAACGCTTTAAAATCTCTAGTAATCAAGGTATAGAGCATCGGGCTTGGAGGCAGGAAGACCTGAGTTCCAATCCCATCACAGACACTTACTAGCTGTGTGACCCTGGGCAAGTCACTTCATCCTGCTTGCCTCAGTTTCCTCATCTATAAAATGAGCTAGAGAAGGAAATGACAAACCATTCCAGTACCTTTGCCAAGAAGACCCCAAATGGGGTCACGAAGAGTCAGACACAACTGAAAAAAAAGGCTGAACAACATCAGGTTGTTCGCAGGTATTCGCAACCTCTGTTTTTTTAGCAGCCCTAATTGCCAAAAAGCTTTTTTCAAACCTAAATCTACATTCCAGGCACTTCCACTCACTAGTCCTAGGTCTGCCCTTTAGGGTCAGGCAGAACAAGCCTAATCTCTCCTCCACATAACAGTTCTTCGAATATTTAAAGCTATCCGGTCCCCAGAGTCTTCTCTAAGATGAATATCTGTCATTCTTTAATAATAATGATGATAATGATAACAACAGGAACAGTTAGCATTTATATAGTACTTTAAAGTTTGCAAAGCACTTTATATATGTTAACTCACTGATCCTCACAATAGCCCTGTGGATTGCTATTATTATCCCCATTTCAGAGATGAGGAAACTGAGGCACAGAGAGGTTAAGCGGCTTGCCCAAGGTCACACAACTAAGGAGTGTTTGAGGCAGGGTCTGACTCCATGTTCCACGTGGCTTTATCCACTGCACTAGCCAGAGGCTGATCCAGCTGGTCCCCATGGGGCCTGGTCTGAGGTCCCTTCATCATCCTCAACTCTCCTCTAGACAAACTCCAGGTTGTTCATGCCCTTCCCGAGAAGTGATGTCGGGACTCATAGCGGTGATTAAGGGTTGACGCCAACCTCCAGCATCACAGCATCTCAAAGTCCCAGAATCACTAGATGTCCTCCAAAGAGGGCAGAAGACAATGCAAACGTCACCTTCCTCGTTCCAGACGCTATTCCTCTACTAGACGCTGAGAAGCGGTGTGGACTAATGGACAGAAGGCTGGTCTGGAGCCAGGAAAACCTAGATTAAAGTTCTGTCTCTGAAGCAAACTAGCTACGAGGCTGTGGTTGTTGAGTTTTTCAGTTGTGCCCAATTCTTCATGACCACATTTGGGGTTTTCTAGACAAGGACACTAGAGTGGTTGGCCATTTCCTTCTCCAGCTCATTCAGATGAGGAAACTGAGGGTGAAGTCACTTGGCCAGGGTCACCCAGCTAGTAAGTGTCTGAGGCCAGATTTTAACTCAGGAAGGTGAATCTTCCTGACTGTAGGCCCCGCTCTTTATGCACTGGGCCACCTATTGCCTGCCCCTTCACCCCAGGCAGCTCTCTAAATCTGGCCTCAGACACTTACTAGCTAAGTGATCCTGGCCAAGTCATTTTACTTCTGTTTATTTCACTTTCCTCCACTATAAGATAGGAATAATAACTACACCTACCTCCCAGGGTTGTTGAGGGGATCAAATGCTTAGCAAAGTGCCTGGTACACAGCAGATGCTACGTAAATGTTTATTCCCTTCCTTTCCCTCCTTTCTTTCTAGGACTACAGATAGAGAAGAATTGCCCACCTGGATTGCTAGAGGACGTTTGTACTCCAAGAAATCACTCCCCTGTCAAAGATCTGCCCTCCCCCCGCCTCACAAATAAAAAGTCTGCATTAGTGCTTTTCATTGCCCCATCGTGCTGCTGACACACTGCCTTTATAGGTCAATAAAACTTCGATATCTCTTTAATGGAAATGGCTATTTAACCTCCCCATTGTGTACTTATTAAGCTGATTTTTTTAAACCTAAGTGTAAAACTTTACATTTATCTCTATTAAATTTCAATTGAAGAAACATCTTGTCTCCTCTTATTCAATTCAGAACATTGGTTCTGGCCTGTCCAGATATTTTTAAATCTTGGCTTTGTTATCTAATGTGTTAGCTGTTTCTCCCAGTTGTTCATCAGCTACAAATTTGATGAGAATATGACTTATGCCTTTATCTGAGTCATGAAGACTTCAGTCTCTTCCTTTTTTAAAAAATCAGGATCTTTGCCCTTCTTTCACCCTACACCACGCCTTCCATTCTTAGGATTTTTAAATCACTGATGTTGGTTCGACAATAACATCTCCCATTTCCTGTACTACTTTGGGATGTAATTCAGTCCTGGTGACTTGAACTCATCAAGGGCAGTAACACACTCTCGTAACGATCTCCCTTGGCATCCGAGTTCCCATTATTAACCTAGAAGACCGGTACAATGGGAAGAGCATTGGATCTGGGTGCAGAGACCTAGGCTTAGATCCGACCTCTATCGCTACCTGGGTCACATTGGGCAAATCCTGTAACCTCTCTTGGCCTCCATTTCCTTATCTGTGAAATGACACAGCTGGACTAGACAGCCTTCGAGGTTTCTTCTAAGGTTCTTTAAATCAATGATCCAGCCCGTATTTGTTCCCTCTTTTCCATTCCAAAGATCATCCTCCATGGCAAAGGAAATAGAAGCAAAGTAAAAGTTGAGCGACATGGCCTGTCACCAGATATCACTTCGCCCACGCTGAATAGTATGTCCTGACAAGATAGAATATTGTATCGAATGTAATAAAATGAAATTTAATGCATATAAATACAAAGTCCTACACTTGCATTCAAAAAATCAGCTTGACAAGTGCAGGATAGGAGAAAAGTGGCTAGACAGCAATCTACATGAAAAAGAAATGGGAGTCTTAGTGGATTGCAAGCTGAATAATGTGAAATGGGAGACAAAAAAAAACTTATTCACTTATAGGCAGCATTGAGAAGTATAGTGTTTGCAACTAGGAAGGTGATGGCTACACTGAATTCTTCTGTGGTCAAAATATATACATGTTTATTTATATATATATATATATACATATACAATGTATATATATATGCATATATACACATATATATTTTTTTCAGTTTTTTCAGTCTTGTCTGAGTCTTTGTGACTCCATTTGGGGTTTTCTTGGCAGAGATACTGGAGTGGTTTGACATTTCCTTATGCAGTCCATTTTACAGATGAGGAAACTGAGGCAAACAGGGTTAAGTCATTTGCTCAGGGTCACATAGCTAGCTAGTGTCTGAGGCTGGATTTGAACTCAAGTCCTCCTAAACCCAGGGCTGGCTCTCCATCCACTGTGCCAACTAGCTGTCCTCCCCATCTATATCTATATCTATATCTATATCTATATCTATATCTATATCTATATCTATGTCTATATCTATATCTTTATCTATATATATATACACCTATATTATATATGTATACATACATACATACACATATATGTATGTCCCTCCATGTGTGTATAGTTTATTTTTAGGAACCACATTTCAGAAGGAACATTGACATGCTGGGTTACATTCAGGGAAAGGTGACCAGGAAGATGATGGGACTCATGCCATATGAAGACTGAATAAAGAAACCAAGGCTGTTTCCCTTAAAGAAAAGAAAGTTTAAGGCCATGTGACAGATAACTTAAATTGTCTGAAAGGCCATCGTTGTGGAAAGGAATTTATCTCTCTTGACCCCAGAGGGCAGAATAGGGAACAAGAAGTAAATGCTGCACAGAGGATAACTGGAGCTCAATATTGGAAAAAGCTTCCTCATAGTTTTGGGTTCAGAGTTTAAAGACTGAGAGCTGAGTCTCCAATTGAGGCTCCAGAGGTCGTCCGGTCCATTCTCTTCATTTTGCAGATGAAGAAATTGAGATGGAGAGAGGTTAAGTGATTTGCCCAGAATTACATAGGAAGCAAGCAGCAGAGTTGGGATTTAAACTCATTAGACACGTCCAAAGGCAGAATGAGTTTCCTCAGGAGGTCGGAGATGTCACAGCGGGGATTTCTACTTACGCACAGGTTAGATGAGATGACCTCTGAGGTTTCTCCTGATTCTGAGGCTTTCTAGTGATTCTCTAAGGCTGATCTCAGTCACCATGCTAATTCCAGTTTGTAGTTCAGTCATTTTAGTCCTGTCTAATTCTTCACAACCCTATTTGGGGTTTTCTTGGCAAAGGGACTGGAGTGGTTTGCCATTTCCTTTTTCAGTTCATTTTACAGATGAGGAAACTGAGGCAAACAGGATTAAGTGACTTGCCCAGGGTCACAGAGCTAGCAAGTGTCTGAGGCTGGATTTTTGCTCAGGAAAATGAGTCTTCCTGACTCTAGGGCAGGCACTCTATCCATTGTGCCGCCTAGCTGCCCCTAATTCCAGTTACTCAGTTCTAAATATCACTGAATCTTGTCCACAAAGACATCATTAAGAGAATCAAATGCTTCCCTTAAATCCAGAGGGACTATGTGCCCATCTTCTCTCTGATTTATCAGTCTAATAAACAATCATGCCAAAGAAATGAATCAGGTTATATATTCCAACATGGCTTTGTCTTGGCATTAGTCCAACCATGGTGGTCCCTGGTGGCCACCCTTATTATAAGTGCCTACAAATCGTCTCTTTAATGTGCCATTCCATTTTAGCTTGGAGGGGAGAAGACTTTAAGTTCAAGGGAGTGTAGTGTTCAAAATATACATTTTATAAAATTATGTTCAGAGCTCTCCTAGTATAACATCCTCTCTCTCCCATCAGATTATGAGCTTACTAAGGTTAGGAATCATTTCTTGACTTCTTGTGAATTTTATCCACCCACCCCTTCCCCTAGGTTAGCATCTCTCACAGAGGAGATGCTGAATAAGGAGGGAATTGACATTTTAGAGGCAGGTGGACAGAGTGCTGGACCTGAAGTCAGGAAGACCTGAATTCAAATCTAGCTTCAGACACTTACTAGCTGTGTGACCCTGGCCAAGTCACTTAACCCTGTTTGCATCCATTTCCTCATCTGGGAAATGAGCTAGAGAAAGAGGAAGAGAGAAGGAAATGGCAAACCACTTCAATATACCCAAATGGGGTCACAGAGAGTGAGACACAATTAAAAACTACTCAACAACAAGACCATAGTATACTATCCACCACTGTCACTGATAATGATGGTGATGGTGACGATGATGACATACAACTTATAATTACATAGTATTCCATATTCTTCAAAAATTTTCACATCTGCCGCTCTCAGGAAAATATTCCTTAACCTTTTTTTTAAATATCAGTAACACATTTGTGACCCACTGGGGCAAGCATAGGCCATCGGTCTATTCACGATCTCCAAAACCACACACACGCACACACACACACACACACACACACACAAACACACCAGCCTTTCTCTTCTCTCTGCACCTGTACCCACCCGTCTCCTGGTCAAATACTGACAAAAGAGAGGGACTGGTCAGACTCAAAATATCAGGACATGAAAGGATTTTTCCTTAATGTCCCACAGTGTCCCAGTAAAGAAAGTGGAGAAGTCTTATTCTGGAATTCCTGGGCAATTCCTGGGCAAAGTGCCTTACACACACACACACACACACACACACACACACACACACACACACACACACATTCTGTCCCCACTCTGGAGCTCCAAGCTCTGTGGGAAGCCCAAGTGATGTGATGGTCCAGCTGGGTTTTAATAATGATGCTAATAACCACTGACAGCTTGCAATGCCTTACAAAGTGCTTTTGAATACATTACCTCATCCGGTTCTCACACCAAACCTTTAAGGAAGACAGGGAAAGCAATATTACCTCCTCTGACAGTTGAGGAGCCAAAGTCCAAGGAAGTTAAATGATTTGCCCATGTCACATAGCTGGCAGATGGCAGATGTAGGATGAGGTGCCAGTTTTTCTGCCTCCCAATCCATTGTATTTCCATCATGCCAAATGGATTTGGTTTACCCCCATCCCATGCCTCCAAACCCCTCTAAGGCAGCCTTGGTGGGTCTAGGCTCCACTCTCTACTTGTCAGGATGGATTTTTCTCTTGCACATTTTTACTTTGAATCTTGCTGGAGAATTGAGTTCAGACACAAGCTATGTCCTTTATTGGTGGGAGCCAGAGAAGGGGCTGAGCCTACATTGGAGATTGTGAGGGAATGAAAGGATGGTAGAGTAGGGAATTGTCTGATCCCTCAGCTCCTGCTTTAGTGAAAAAAACTCTGGATTTAGAGTCATAGGAGTTGTGTTCAAATTTTGGTTGTGCTACTTGCTATTTATATGCTCATAGGTAAGTCACGAGCCTCAGTTTTCTCATCTGTGAAATGGGGGCAATAATATTTAAACTTACACCTTACAGGGTGGCTGTGAGGAAAATGGCTCTGCAGTCTTTAAAGTGACCCAGGAACATAAATTATCATTAATACCTGTGTAACCTTGAGTTAGTGATCTCTCTTTTTTTTTTACCTTGGTTTCCTCATCCATAAAATTGGCAACACAATCTCCAAGGTCCCTTCCAATTCAAAATCCTATGATATCATCAATTTTTGCATATGTCCCCTGGCCCTGGGAGTCATCAGAGACTTATAAGAATGGATATAGACTCCCTTCCCTGCAAGCAATCGATATTCCTCACCACCAGAAGTTAAAAATTTTACTTTTCTTGCTTGCATCTTAACTCTATTCTTCTTAAATTCTAGACCTCATGTCCTTTCCTCTTCCTAAAGCCAGAATTGCAACTTTCAATTATAAATGGAAATGTTACCAAAGATGCTATCCAACCCTTCAGCTTCCGACCACATGCTAACCACTGTGTCCCAGATGTTTAACAAAGAACAACAACTCACATATCTTCAGCAGCTTAAGGTTAATAAAGCACTTTCTTTAAAACAGTCCAGCAAGTTAGGCAGTACGCATATCAAAATAGATATTGTATATATGTATATGTGTGTGAATAAGTGTGTATGTGTATAAACTGCTTAGTAGACCTTGAAGCTACTATTTATGAATATCACTGTTCCAAAATTATGAAGAAACATAGGTGGAAAGAAGTTTGCCTCACTGATCATCAGTTTCCACATCTGTAAAATGAAGAGATTGGGAAAATATAATCCGAGCTATTACAATTAGGTAGCTTTGAAAATGGTTCAATGGTGGCAGCCCCTAAAAAGCATTGTTGATGGCTGCATATCACCTTTGAATGTGGACTGCAAGAAGAGGAATAAAATGAATTAAGTCTGGAAAAGTAGATGGAAGTCAGATCGTGGAGAGCTTTGAATGGCAGGCTAAGGTGTTTGTATTTTATTCCAAAGTAAAGAGGGAGCTACTGAATATTTTTTAATTTATTTTTTATTTTTGGTTTACAACACTCAATTGCCACTGAATATTTTTAAGCAGGAGAGTGAAGTCAGTCCTATATCATGGCAATATTAATTTGGAAGCTATGAAAGATGAGCAATGAGAAAAATCAGGAGAATACTGCAAGAGTCCATATGAAAGGTGATGAGAGCTTAAATTCCAGTAGTGGTCTTATGACCAAAGAGAAGAGGACGAATGAAAAAGTTGATGTGGAAGAATTCATAAGACTTGGCAATTGATTAGATAGATTAGAAGAGGGAATTGTCAATCGATCAACAAACATTTGTTAAATATCTCCCACGTGCCAGCACTGTGCTAAGTGTTGAAGACACAAAGACAGAAACAAAGCAATCCTTGCTCTCAAGGAATTTTGAAGATTGTGAGCATGGATGGTGGTGACCTTAGTATATACAAAAAGATTTGAAAGGAGAATGGGTGATGAGTGCATTCTCTTTTGGACATGCAAAGTTTGAGATATTAATGTGATATCAATGGAGCTGTCCAGCAGATATCTGGTGACACAGGACTGAAAGACAGAAGAAAGATTAAGGTTGGGCATATACATTTATGAGTTGTTTCAATAAAGTCATGGGAAGTGAAGAAGTTGTGGATAGAAGGAATACAGACAGAAGAGAAAAGGGCAGAGCCAGGGTACTCACACCAGGTGGGATTATACTGGAGAAGACATTATACACACCCTCCTGGAAAGAGCAGTCAGCTATGTAGATCTAGGAGAGAGGAGTATGACTAAAGCCAAAGAGGACAGAGGATGCAGGAAGAAAAGTTGCTTGACACTGAAAAACTGTAGGAACATCAAGCAAATGGACACCTAGAAAAAGACCGTTAAGAGAAAAAGACAATTAAGAGATCATTGCTAACCTTGGGAACAGTAGTTTCGGTTGAATAGGAAAGTCTGAAGCCAGACTGCAAGGGTTTAAGAAGTGGGAGGTGAGGCAGTAGAGATGGCGACAGATGATTTTAGATAGTCCTTCTCCTGAGTTCTGGTCTCAAATCACCACCTACATATTGGACATTTCCATCTGGATATTCTGAAGGCATCTTGAACACAACATGTACAAAACAGAATTCGGTATCTTTCCCCCCAAAATCCACTCTTCCAAACTTGTGTCAGGGGCACCACAATGCTTCCAGTGCCAGAGGTTCACACACTTGGAATCATCCTCTACTCGTTACACAACCAGTCAGTTACCAGGTCTCATCAGTTCTTCCTTACCATCCCTTGCGTCCATTCTCTCCTCTCCATTTCTATTATTCTACTTTAGGCTATCATCACCTTTGCCTAGACTGCTGCCATAGCCTTCTAATTAGTCTCCTGCCTCAAAACTCTCCTTCCTCTAATTTATCTTCCACAGACCTGCCAAAGTGACATTTGGTCCAACTATGACACTCACCTACTCAATAAATTCCAGTAGCTCTCCATTACCTATGGGATAAGACGCAATCTCTGTATTTGGCACTTAGAGAACTTTTGCAATCTGACTGTAACCTACATTTCTAGATTTATTATATGTTATTGCTCTTTACATACTCTACAATTGAGCCAAACTGATTTTTTTTTGCTGTTCTTCATGCACAACATGCCAACACTCCCCGCCCCAACCTTTTCCAATCTGTACATTTCTTAATTAAAGCTGCTACATATGGTGTAGGGGTGGGAAGGGAATGAGGGCACAAAATATTTCCATAGAAGAAGGCTAGTGTGATGGGGGGGGGGGCTGATTCCTTTCACAACCTAAATTCAACTTACCTTTCCAGGATTAGTATATATTGCATTCCTTCATTGCACCCTATATGCGGCCAGCCAACCTGAATTTTCATTGGTCCTCACTCACCACATTCCATCTAATCTGTGCTTTTGCACAGGCCTCCATGCCTGGAATTCGTTCCCTCCTCATCTCCACTTCATAGAATCATTACCTTCCTTCAAAGCTTAGCTCAAATGCCACCTCTTATTTAAGGCCTTTGCAGATCATCCCAGTTGCTAGCATCTCCTCCACCTCTTAAAATGTTTCCTTCCTTGTATTTATTTTGTGCATATTATATGAACTATATGTACATGTCTCCCACCATTGAATATAAGTTTGTTGAAGGCAAGGACTGTTTCACATGTCGTTGTATGCCCAGTGTCTGGCACATAGTAGGCACTAAATAAATATGTATGAATTGATTAAATGATTAATGTTTGGTTGTGGAAGAGATAAAAGATGATACAATATAATGGCTTGAGGAGATGAAAAGGTCAAGAAAGCTATTTTAAGCATTGGCAAGGCCTGAGGATTTTTGTGACAGAAGGAACAAGTAAATAAAGTTGAATGAGGGTGGGGGGGGAGAGAGAAAGAGATAGAAATAGAGAGAGAGAAAGAGATAGAAATAGAGAGACAGAGACAGAGAGAGAGAAGGATCAAGGGGAAAAGATCATGGAGGGGATGATTTCAATGGTAAGAGGGGATGGTTTGACGAGAAGGAAGTAATAGGAGACACTGTAGATGGGTTTTGAGGTCCCAGGCTAAGCTAAGCTTTGAAGGAAGGTAATGATTCTATGAAGTGGAGATGAGGAGGGAACGAATTCCAGGCATGGAGGCCTGTGCCAAAGCACAGATTAGATGGAATGTGGTGAGTGAGGACCAATTTTGCCTCTCCATCTCTTATTTCTGTGCCTTGAAATAATTAACCCATGCCTGGAATGCTCTCCCTCTGTATTTCTACCTCTGAGACTCCCTACATCCCTTCCTCATTCCCCATTTCAAGTAGCACTTCACGTTAAGCCTTCCCAGATTCCCCCAAGGTGTTAATCATCTCTCTCTCCTCAAATATTTCCTATGTATGCACCTATACACATTCTACTGGCCCTGCAGTAGAAGGTCAGCTCCTTCAAGGCAGGAGCTATTTCATTTTTTTTTCTCTATGCCCCGTACAAAGCCATACATCTAGCAGGTGCTTTATACATGTTGGTTGAATTGAAGTTGTCTGGAGGCCTCTAATTGAATTCCCTGGTGATCTGTCCTTGGTCCTGTGCTTCCTACCATTTTTATGAGACTTGGATAAAGGTCTAGACATCACACTCATCTCATTTACAGACCACACAAAGCTGGCAGGGATAGCCAACAGACTGGGTGACAGTCAGAATCTCTGAAAACATCTCAGTGGGTTAGAATCCCAACAGGTTACATTAGGAAATAAGAACAGAAACTTTAATAGGTGGGCTTAAAAATTAACTTCTGAAGTACAATATGGGGAAGCATGAATGGAAAGAATCGAAAAAATGATCTTGGAGTTTTGCCAGTTTCCTCATTTGTAAAAGGAGGAGCTGAGAATGGCTGCTCCTTTATGGGCTGGACCAAAAGGTAAATCCATGAGTCCCTGAACCCCTTTCCACATCTGAGATCCTCTGATTCTGTACTTACTTGCCCCAAGGTCATATTACTAATAATTACCTGCATCAGAATTTGAAGTTAGGCTCTCTCATTCCAAACCAGAGCTCTCCCCACTCTACTGAGTGTGGTCCAGTGGGCAGAACCCTAGCTCAGACTTGCCTCAGTTGCCTCTCTGTTACCTAATAGCTATATGATCTGGGGCAAAATCATGTCATCACCCAGAGCTTCAGTTTTCTGTAAAACCAAGATAATATCATCCTTCTCCTTCAGATTTCAAAAGGTCAAAGCAAGGATTATATGAGGGGGTACATTTTACATGTATTTTTATAATTATAAAGTGCTATACAAACTAGCTATTTTTACTATTTGAGGATGAAGAGTTCTCTCTTTTAAAAAACCTCCATTGTTCATGTCTTGACTATATTTATTTTTTAATAACAAGGCAGGGCTTTTATGTTTTGGAGAGTAAAATTTTGGTCACAGAATAGAGCAAAAGTAATGCCCCACTCCAAGGAGTATCAATGAAAGATTTAAAAATATACAGAAAAGAGATAAAAGTTCAGAAGGGGATGAAAGGCAATGCTGGTCACATTGCGTTAAATTTAATATATACTTTTATAAACCTTTAATATAGATTCTTAGTTTCATTCACAATCCTCTTTTTCTGTTTTCTATATATTGAAATATTCAAGTGTGTTAATACTTGTCAAGTTCATATTAATTTTTTTAAAAAACAAAAGTTTCAGAAGGCAGTAACATTAAACTCTTGCTAGTGTAACTGTAAGTTGGTCTAATCATTCTGGAAAGAATTTTGGATTTATGCTAAGTGACTAAAATGTCCATATACTTTGACCCAGAGATCCCACTGCTAGGAATATACCCCAAGGAGTTCAAGAATTTAAAAGAAAGGTCCTTTGAATACACCAAAAAAATTTTAGCAGCACTTCGTAAAGTAGCAAAAACTAAAAACCAAGTAGATTCCCCCAAATTGGAAAATGGCTAAACAAATTGTGTGTGAATGTAATAGGGTATACCTGCTCCAAAAGAAACAATAAAGATAAAGAATACAAAGAAGGATCAGAAGACTTACACACACTGATACAAAGTGAAGCAAGCAGAACCAGCAAAACAACACATAGGATGACTGTGGTTTGCCATTGTTCAGTCATTTTTCAATGACATCTGACTGCTCATGACCCTATTTAGGATTTCCTTGGAGCAGTTTGCCATTTCCTTCTGCAGTTAATTTTACAGATGAGAAAACTGAGGCAAACAGAGTGGAGTGACTTAGCCAGAGTCACCTAGTTACTAAGTTTCTGAGGCTGGATTTCACCCCAGGAAGATGAGTCTTTCTGACTCTAGGCCTGGGACTCTATCCACTTTGCCACCTAGTTACCAGAATAGGATGATTGCAACAACGTAAATGGAAAGAAAAAGAGTAAAACAGAAACTAAATACTGGGAAATTATAATGACCAAGCCTGGTACCCAAAAAGTGCTATGAAAATGTATCTTCCCTCCCATCTCTGCATTGGTCAGAGACTGGGTTTGGAACATTGCATAAAATGTCAGATTGGGTTGGTTTTTACCAAACTGGTTTTTTAATTTATTTTTGTAAAGGATGGCTTTCCTGGAAGAGAGGAGTATATTGAGAAATGACCTAAAGTGACATAAAAACCAAATAAATCGGGGGCGGAGCCAAGATGGCAGCTGGAAAGCAGGGACTAGCGTGAGCTCCCTGCCAAGCTCCAAAAACCTATAAAAAATGGCTCTGAACCAATGGCTCTAGAACTGCAGAATCCACAAAACAGCAGAGGGAAGCAGGGCTCCAGCCCAGGACAGCCTGGATGGTCTCTGGGTACGGTCTATCCTGCACGGAGCTGAGAGCGGAGGGGAGCGGAGCCCAGCGTGGGTGGCGCAGACCAAACAGACTGGGAGCCAGGCAGAGCGTGCCCTAGCACCCTGAATCAGTGAGCTGCGGCAGTTACCAGACTTCTCAACCCACAAACACCAAGGAAAACAGAGTAGGTTAGTGGGAGAAGCTGCTGGGGACTGGGATGGAGTTTGCAGTTTGGCCACCGCCCTGGGGGCAGCAGAGGTGGGGCAGCTTTAGAACTACAACTGCAGTTGCTTCTGGCCCCAGGCCCACCTGGTGGGAGGAATTAAGTGGTCGATCAGAGCAGGAGTGAAGAGCCTGCCGAAGATCTAAGTCCAGTCCAGGTTGGGGGTTCTTGGGGAAGGAGGAGTGCTGGTGTGGCAGAGCTGGTGCATCCCCCCAGGCTTGGAACATAGAACTCTTTAGTCTACAAACAGTCATA
>CM053626.1:255967627-255992078 GCA_028646595.1 Phalanger gymnotis
GGGGGGGAGGGTAGAAATGGGGAGAAAATTTGTAATTCAAACTCCTTTGAAAATCATTGCTGAAAATTAAATATATTAAATAATAAAGTGAAAAAAAATAAAATGAGGATAACAAGGGTCCAACCAAACTGGACCACTTGCTATTCTTCATAAATGATAACAAAAAACCCCAAATATATCAATAATAATCTTTTAAAGAAAAAGCTCCAAAGGCAGACTTAGTATCTTTGCCCCTGGTGAGTCATCCTCCTGCTTTCTGCTCCTCCTCATTTCCTAGCAGCTTCTTCTCTTACCTCTCATTCACCAAGAGTCAGTCTATGAGCTCCATTAACTGATCTCATGCAAATCTGTACCCTTGTCTTGGCAGGGAGCTTCCAAAGACTGTGCTGTCTAGCTGTGAGTTCACAGACCAGTGGAGGGTGAAGAACACAGATCGGCAAATACCCAGAAAGCACACAAACAGGAACTCAAGCAAGTGGAGAAGAATATTGCACATTATGGACATTGGTTCTATGAAAGCAAAGGTCAAGGAGAAGGATCAGACAGGGAGTGTCAATCGTCTTCCTGAGTTTGAAGCTGGCTACAGACAATTACTAGCTGTGTGACTCTGGGCAAGTCACTTCAATCCGTTTGCCAAAGTTTCCTCATCTATAAAATGAGCTGGAGAAAAAATGGCAAAATCACTCCAGCGTCTTAGCCAAGAAAAACCCAAATGGGGTCATGGAAAGTCAGAGACAACTGAGGCAACTGAACAACAAAAATGTCAGCAAGGCAGGCCACAGCTGTCTGCACAGCCCTTAGCACCTACCCCTAAGGAGGTGATTTTGGACAAAGAGCTAAAAAGACGCATGATGAAAAAAGAGCGGGGGGGAGGTTTCTCCAGGTTGGGAGAGGACCTTATTCCTGAACAAGACAAGAATGAGCCAGAGAATCCAAATTTGATCTGTTTGACCAGAGTAGGAGGCAGCCCAGTGAGTGGAAAGAACATTGGATTTGGGGGTCATAGGATCACAGATAGGGGTCACAGATATATGGTACAGCAAATTTGAAGGTCACAGGATCTAGATCTGAAAGGGACCTCGAAGGCCATCTAGTCTATCACTCCCCTTTTACAAATGAGGAAACTGAGGCAGTAAGCATCAGAGGTAAGTTTTGAACCTAGGACCTCAGAAGATTCAGAGTTCAACTCCTGACTCTCCCCACTTACTAGCTGTAAAATCCCTGCTCTGGACCAGTTTCCTCATTTATAAATTGAGAAAGTCAGACAAGCTGAGGACATCTGAGGTCTCTCCTGGCTTTAAAGGATTATGTGTCTATTAGACAAAGGTCTAGGGAGAGCTGAGGTAGAGAGAAAGGGGTAGGAGAAATCAGACTCTTAGAGCTAGAGGGGGCTCTGGAGATCAACAAATCCAACCCCCCTCATCTATAAATGTGAAGTTAAATGATTTGTCCAAGGTCACTCAATTAGGAAGCAGGATTTGAATAAGATTCTTCTTATTCTAAATCGCCAGTGCCTTAATCTTTCCACTAAACCCTAACTCCTTAATCACTGTTAATTTCTGACTTAAGGAGTTCTGTGACTCAAGCTCTGGACTTGGGGTCTGGATGCCACATAGGACTTTCGGGGTCTTTTCTGGCCACACTAGATCTCAGTTTCCTTCTCTGTAAAATGAGGAAAAGCTGAACATGCTGAGATCTCTTGCAGTTCTAAATCTATGAGTGAGGAATATTATTTCCATCCCCATCCCCCAGTCTCCCTCCTTATTGGCCCCCTGGGACTCCACAAAACCATCTGTGTGTTTGTCTGCATTTCCCTCAGGCCCTTGTAATCTGCTGCTTCTAATCATGCTCTCAAGAACAGCCCCTGGGAGTCCATAATATGAACCTTTCCTCGCAGGATTAATATTGTTATATTTATGTTATGCGGTAACTGGGCACCGCAGGTGGGCCCAGATAAACACAGTCCTAAAATACTGGAAAAGCTTTTCTCCCTGGAGAGGTGACTTTTAGTTGAGGCGCAACAGTAAGCCTCCTGGGGGAGTGGTTAGCTCTAGCTTCCTCTGGAGGAGGGGGAGGGGTGATCAATGCTCTGGGGAAAGCAAGTTGGCCATTGGTCCTTTACTTTTCTTCTCCTAAATGTCACACATCCTGTCAATCAGTCAATTGGCATTTCTGAAGCATTTCCCACTGGGACTCAGGACCCATCTAGGCCCTATCTCTGGCACTGTCCAGATAAGCCACCTTGGGCTGAACCTGTTTCTTCCTCTGTAGGGCAACAATGGCAGTATATTTTGCCACACCTATTTTAGAGGAGTTAATCTAGGAATAAAATAATTCTCAATTATCCTCCAGAGGCTCCTCCTTTCTGTGGGTTACAGGCAACAAGTCTGGAATATATTTTCTCCCAACCACCTCAAACATTCTCCACCTATTACATGTAACTTTCTCCCTCTGGATCCCATCACTGTGGAGAGGGAAAATCATAGGATTTAGAGCTATAAAAATCCTTAGATATGATCCAGCTCACCACCCCCCCCCTCATTTTACAAAAGAGGAAACTGAGACTCAGAGAAACTAAGTAACTAGCTCAAAGTCACACAGCTAACAAGAAGCAGAAGTGAGATATGAATCTAGATCTCCTGATCCAAATTCCAAATCTGCTCTTCATGCACAACACTCCATCTCCCATATACCCTCTCTCCACACCTTTATTCTGAAGAGCTGTCCTTTGAACAACAGAAAGGCAAGTTTTGTTGGACCACTGACATGCATAACGAGGCTGGAAAGTTAGAGACAGGTTATGAAGGTTAGGTTAGAGACAAATTGTGAAGGGCTATAAATGCCAAAGAAACTTTATTTTGTCCTAGAGGTAATTGGGAACCACTGGAGTTTATTGAGTAGGACAATGACTTTGTCCCCTGTACCTGCTCCCTCCTCATCTCCACCTCTTAGAATTTCTAATTTCCTTTAAGACTCAATCACAGAATTTTAGGGACCATAAAAGTCTTAGTCCATTCTCTTCTCTCATTTTTGCTTTATAAATGAAGAGCATAAGACCCAGGCAGGTCTAGCCAATATTTAGTAGAGCCAAGACTAGAATTCAGATTTCCAGACTCTCTCCATTGTATCAAGCTGGGGAGTGCAGGGGCTACAGTGGAAAAAGCATTAGCTTTGAAATCAAAAGACCTGAGTTCAAATCCTGCTCTTTATACTACCTTATGTGGCCTTGGATATTTCACTTAACATCCCTGAAGCTCCCTTTCCTCATCTATAAAATGAGGAGGTTAAACAGTCTGTAAGTTGCCTCGATGCTCTAAGTCTATGATCCTATGACCCCATGAACCCTCTGCAAGAGAGTGACCAACGCAGAGGAGTCTAGCCAAGGAAGACTGATTCTGTGTCAAGGGCCATTGGCACCATTTCCAAATTACTCTTTCATGACACACACACCTATTGCTACACACACAACATCTACCCATATCTTCTGACCCGCCCATCTTGCCCAGCCGCAGCAGACATACTGTAGGCATTCCACAAACGCATGTTAGTGGCTTATGCTTTCTGCTGCATTAAGTGAAAAGCTTCCATCCTCAATGTGATAGGCAGCTCAGCAATCTTTCTGGTCTAGACCCATTCTAGACACCAGTCCTTATTGCTGCTTTGAGGTAGCTTTGACAGCATAGAAGAAAAAAACTCTACCTGGCAAGACAAACAGCCTCCACCCAGCAGGAATGAAGAAAAGCCTGGGTGTACAGGGATTGGTTATATCTTCCAAAATGTCACTCCCAGGTAAAGATAGGTGACCTCAACAGCTGAGGTGCTGGCTTTCTTTCCTCCTGAAAAAAAAATTGATGTCATCCTACAGTACTTGCCTGAATCCCCTCTGGATCACAACAATAGGTTAGTTAGCACCTCCTGACTCATGGAACCTCAGAGCTGGAAGGGACTGTAGAGATATTTAGTTCAAATCCACAAAGGAGTAATCTCTTTCTAGCACATGGGTCTACATGTTGAGGGCAGAAGAGAAAGAGAAGTAATTGCTTAGGAAATCACTGATCCCCAAGGTCACTGCAGCTAGAGATTTAAATGGAGAGAACAGCCTCCTGAAAGGAAGGTAAAGATCAAAACGAAGAAAAAATCACAAGGAACAGCTGGAGCTGGAGAGCCTCTGAGTGATGGTGTTTGCCGGATGGTAATGTCCCTAAAGCTTGACCAAGGCAGGAAGGACTCCAATCTGCCTGGGCTATGTGGAGGCAAGAAGATGGATCAAATAACCATCAGTGGATCCTGACAGCCTATGAGCCCTGGGGTTTTGACACTAGAAGGACCAGGGCTGTCAACTGTAGCAAAATATTATAATTTTATTTTGCAATAAACATTTTCACCCTACTATCTCTATTTTCTTCGTCTTGTGGATTAAAAAAAACTTGCTGTACCAATTGACGTAGCTTGGTCCTTTGGGGTATTCTTAAATTCTGGTCCCTGTAATGTTAGAGTAGCATAAATCAAGAGGGGAAGTGCCCTGCCCCCAAATTTTAGGGTGAGCAACTCTTTTCTTGCTACTGTGATGCTAGAAAGCAAGAATTGCATCCCTGAGGAGGGAGCTCACTACTCTGAGCCAATGAGAAGAAGGAACCAGTTGTCCTAATCCCTAGGTGCTATTTTATGGATCTGGGTAGTCTATTTACCACATCCTGTGTCTCTAGAAATTCACCATAGCCCTCTGGATTCCCAGCCTCACCCAGAGCTCCCAGCCAGGGCTTGGAACGTGAATTATTTATCCTGTGTTTGTGGCTATGCCAGAGGTACCCACAAGGAAAGAAAACAGAGGACTGGGAAAGGGGCCCAGGGTACTGCTGCGCTCTCCTCAACAGCCACCTCCAACAGTGAGGAGGCAGAGAGAGGCCTTTTACACAGACCAGATGTCCTTAGCTCTGTCCCTTTGTCCCTGTACGGCCAAGGATAAAGGGAACACCATCCTCAGCCCAAGGGCTACCAACAGGGATGGGGAAGGTCCAAGGTAGAGTTCTGACCAAGGAATAGCATAGCTAGGGTGGAGTCCAACCTGTCATTTTCCCTCACTGGTTTTATGCTGTTTGTTCAGATGTGGGAGGATAGTCAGAGAAAGAGTTCAACATGTGGGCAGAGGGGCAGATGTTGGGTAGGGAAAATGTGTTTTGTATTTTGTAGGTCCTCTTTCAGTCAATTGCTTGACTCCATTATACTGCAGACGTCAAGTCTTAGCCTAAAAGAAGCGTGAGATGTTCAGAGCAAGATGCCCTCAAACTCCTCTTCCCCTATGCCAGAGTCCCCTTGCCAGCTGCTTCCCATGTAGCCCAAGCCCTGCCTTGCCCATTGAGGATAGTAGCTAGTGTTAGAGGTTCATCTACAAGCTTCCCCCAATAGCCAACTACCTTCCAATACAATGGAATATGGGCTGTTTCTGCCCAGGTTCAGTCTCCGCTTATCTATTCTCCCTCCCTGGCACCCAGTAGAGAGGAAGCTATCTCCCCCCCACCACAACCATTACCATTTTGTTTTTCACTCCCTGGCAGCAGCTGCCTCCACCTCATTTGTCTTCACGAGGTTGTGACCAGGGCATAGGATGAGCCACAAGACAGCTGTTTATTTCTCAACCATCCCTTTCATTCCTCATGCCTGCTACTTACCCTTCTTTACCTCTTCCCCCAAAGGGGCATACCCTGTGGTCCTTGCCCTCCAGCCTTGGATAAGGGAAATCTGTCTTCTCATCAAAGGAGCACAGGAAAATGAATGAAGAAGACACCCAAACCCCGTGAAACAAAGAACAGACCCACGTTCTCCTCCTTCTTCTCCCCAGCCTGGGCAGATAGGTTGGAAGATACCAAACATACGATACAGTACCTGTGATTAGGGGCATGGAGACAAAGCGGGCCCTTCTTTTTAGCCTGATGCAAGAGTTGTCATAAATAGGAGGCAACATGGTATAGTAAAAGGAACACTGGATTAGGTTGGCTCCCCTTCTAATGTTTCATGCTCACGTAAACTGTCTGGATCTCAGTTTCCTCATCTACTGAATTATCAGATGATCTACAAGTTTCCTCTTGCCCTAATGAGCTACGAGGTTGAAAAGACCCTCTGGGAGTCATCTATCACCCATCACCCTGCCACCAAATGAGGACCGTGCCTTACTCAAGCCATTAAAGAGCCTCGCATCTTCCTTACCATGCTCCAGAGGGCACGGCTGTTGGGAAGGGCTCATCTTCGTATCTAACTTAGATCCTTTTTGCTGAAGGTGCTAGCTGTTGATTCGTCCCTCACCATCACCCAAACTTTCACATACTGTGAGCGAGGCACTCTGCTAAGTGTTGAGGGAGAGAGATACAAAGATGGATAACACGTGATGCCTGCCTTTGAGGGCTTACAATCTACCAGAGTAGGAGAGATGAGGCACATTCACAAAGAGCAATCATACAAGGCAGTATATGGCAAATACCATAGGAAAGATACAAAGTTCTACAGGATTTGATAAGAGAAAGAAATCACATACGTATGAAGGACAGAGGAGGCTTTTTAAGTAAGTGGCCTTGGAGATAGTTTCTACAGTAGGGAACATTTTGTTGTTGTCATTTCAGTCATATTTGTGACCCCATTGGGTGTTTTCTTAAAGATACGGGAACAGTTTGCCATTTCCTTCTCCAGCTCATTTTACAGATGAGGAAACTGAGGCAAACAAGGTTAAGTGACTTGCCTAGGGTCACACAGCTAGTAAGTATCTGAGACCAGATTTAAACTCAGAAAGATGAGTCTTCCTAACTCCAAACCCTCTGGGTACAGAGCATAGGACATGAGAAAGAGCACTGACTCTGCAGTCAGAGGACATGGGTTCAAATCCCTCCCCTGACCCTTCCTCCTCGTGTCTCTATGGGGAAGTCACTTCCCCTTGTTCATCCATAGTCCCCTCATCTGTCAAATGGAGGGAGGGGCGCTGTGGTGGACGGAGTCTAAAGTCCCTTCCAGCTAAATATCCAGGTCCTATAATCCTTAAAAGCAAGCAGGATTTTAGCCAAAGGAGATGGGACTAATGGATCTTGCAGGCAGCAGGAATGTCAGGAGCAGAGATGCATAAGTGGAAAAGTCTTATCCAGAGAACGCCAAGTTGTCCACTTTGGTGGCAGCATAGAATTTATGTGGGGAAGAAATGGGAGATAAATTTAGACAGGTAAATTGAGACCAGATCCCGGAGGACTTTAAATGCCAAACTAAGCAGTTTGGTCTTATTAAAATAGACAACGAGAAGTCATTGAAGATTTTTCACCAGGAATCCAACCAGGAAAGAGTAGTGTCAGAGGAAGGGAGGAAGGAAGGAAACAAGCATCTGTTAAGTACTGGGCACTGTGCTAAGTGCTTTTCAAATATCATCTCCTTTGAACTTCACAAGCCTGGGAGGTAAGCACTGTTACCATTCTCCTTTTAAAATTGAAGAAACTGAGGCAAACGGAGGTTAAGCGATATGCCCAGAGTAACACAGACAGTAAGTACATGAGTCCGGATTTGAACTCAGGTCTTCCAGACTCCTAGCCCAGTACTTTATTCATTGCACCACCTAACTTTCTCTAGGCAACCATAGGAAGATTAATGGACTACAGGAAGGAGAAACTAGAGACAGGAGAAGCCAATTAGAAGTCTATCACAAGAGACCAAGGGAGAAGTAATGAGGACTTAACTAGCGTAGACGTGGGCAATGGGAAGAAACTAACCTGAAGGTTGTCTTATGTTTCAGAAAAGGCTTTTATTCGAAGTGACTACACTAGTTTCCCCATCCAAGCCATCTGCCTTTATAGAGAAGATTCAGAAACTATTCACTTTCTCTTCTTTCACAAATATCTAGATTTAGATTGCAAATATTTCCAGGATACAGAAAGCCACAAAATCTCCCCTGTTAAACCCCACTGATGGATTAGATAACTGTTGTCACCCCCTTTACTGATCAAATGAAGCCAAGGCCAATCCAGGGCAGCAGGTGGTGGAAAAGCTAAGTAATCCCTAATCTACCCATAATTCAATTTTTAACATTTCTCTCTGTCAGGGCCTAATCCAAACAAACTTTCAACCCTCCCCCACAAAGCTTTTTTTTCACATCTTGGGTGAGGCAAGCATCCAGCAATGAACAGAAGCAGGACTGGTATGGACCTCGTTGCCCACTGGGGTAGAGGCACCCCCAGCTTGGAAGGAAGAGAACGAGAGGCAGATGTGAGGCTGGGTGGCAACTCACACCATCTGGCAAAGATCCAAAAAAGCAAAAGCAACACTATTCCCCAAGTCCTTGAAAAACTCTTCCTAAACCCTCCAGTTTCTTGTTCATTCAAGACCGACACCAATGTCCAGTCACCCAAAACAACACACAGATTCAGTTAGGTCTGGGGCAATAGCTAGCTGTGAAAGGAAGGAATCATAAAATCTTACTGCAGAATGGGCTCCAGATGCCATCTTGTCTAAACTCCTATTGTAACAGATGAGGAAACTGAGGGCTTTGGAATGAATTCAGAGTGAGCATCTCAAGGTCCCTCAGCAAGTCTGGGAGTCTCTTGACTCTTAATCCAGTCTCTAAACAGACTGAGAATCCCTTAGGCCACCTGTCTGTAACTGAGTCCCCATAGAACCTTGCCATGGTCCAATTCATGAGTAAAAGTGTGACACGGAAGAAAGAGAACTGAATTTAGAATCAGAGAACAGGGTTCTAATCTCAGCTCTGGCACTGCTTAGGTGACCTTTGATAAGTCAGGATTCAATTTCCTCCCCTATAAAATAAAGTTGTACTAGGTATCCTTTAAGGTACACGCCAGCTCTAAATCCTACAAAATAATCCTAATCAGTAGTTCTCAAATAGGTTTTCTCGGTTGATTTGGGGGGCTTTGGGGGGTTTTGCTCATACTATGGTCCTCTTAGCCATAATGAATCACAGCACTCTGAACATTTAGGTTGGCAACAAAGAAAGGTTCCCTGATAGCTGAGCTTGCAGGTCTATACTTGAGTCTTGGGATTCCTCTGCTTCTCTTTCCCTTCCTCCGTCCCCTAACTTTCTTGTTTCTTTACTTGCTGAGGACTCAAAGAGAAGATAGCTTTCCACCTTCAAGGACAGATTTAATATTGTGACCCTTCCCAAGTCAATCTGGGAAGAACAGGCAGCAAACTGAAGTTGGAGGTGGAAGGTGGGGATTTTGTGGCACAAAGCTCATGGCCTATTAGTATGGCACGAGCACTCACTTTGAGAGCCATGATGGATGTCATGGCACCAACTCAAACATGGGCTCTAGGAGAGGTCAAGCAGAAGAGCAGATGCTGAAGGTCTCCTGAAAAGAGGAGTAAAGGAAGGAGAATTGCATACAGGCTGACACTGTATGCAAATGGTATGCAAATCAATATACAAACAAGTTATTAGTAGCAAATTAGTGGCTCAATTATTTTATGGTACCTGGATCCCAATCTTGGAAGCCTAAGCCTTCCTTCATACCATCCTTTCTCCCATTTATGGCTGAATGACCAACATAATACTCCCTTTTTTCCCCCGGAACGCCTTAAGCAATAGTTTGGTCCAGCAAAGGTCTCCCTTCTCTCTGCAGAACACACAGAGGACACAAGTTCTGGGGGCAGCCCAAAACTTAGTCAATACTAATTTAATTCCAAGTGGTGGTGACAGAGGCTAGAGCTGCTTTTGGTTGACTATCTGAGGTAGGAGCCAAATGTTTCCAATGCTTCTAGCTAGAGATGTAAAAATCTCCATCAGCTGCCCTTCTTTCCATGTTCTCAGACACCACCCTCCCAGTCATTTGACAGTAGAACAGATTTCATTCCTTGTTTGTCATTGCATAAGGAGTGATGGAGATGGACCTAGACCAGGAAATATCACAGCAGGACCCCCACCCCATATCTCTACCTTAAGAGGCCAGATCCAAGCAGGGGAGCCTTGAGATAGTCAAGATTCATGGATGAGGGCTGGAAGGGACCTAAGGAGTCTATCTAATCAAAGCCTCTCATTTTACAGCAGAGGGAACAATCCCAAAAGGGGAATGCCTGAGGTCACACAGGGGGTGCTCCTCGGACTCCAGATTCAATGTTCTTCCCACCACAGCATGCTGTGTCTTCAAGGAAGCCCTGGGAAATGAATAGAACCTTCGGGAAGCTAAATTTCTGTTCTTTGTTCTCTTCCTGTAAAGGCCCTCTCTTTGCCTTCTTTTGCTTATCCTCGTGAATAGCTTCTTGGCTCCCAAGCAAAACTTTCAGAATAAGCATCTTACTTGGGAAGAGCCCTGCTCTTGTCCTGAGTATGATAGTCTGGGATTCTCTCATCACCCCCAAGTTCCCATAGGGTTGGTGTTTGAACTAAGAAGAAGCAGTTGACATCTTCAGTCACTGAGGGCAGAACAAAGAGAAAAATGAGCATAGACTGTGACAACAAGGAGGGGTAGACAATGGACATCAAGAAAGTTGTCATAAGGGCAAGCCCAGCACACCTAATATGCATACCCAAAGAGGATTAGTTCAGCTTTCTCTTTCCTGTCTTTGGAAATGGAGAGAGAGACAGAAGGGAGAAAGGGAGGGAAGGAAGGGAGGAAGAAAGAAAGAAAGAAAGAAAGAAAGAAAGAAAGAAAGAAAGAAAGAAAGAAAGAAAGAAAGAAAGAAAGAAAGAAAGAAAGAAAGAAAGAAAGAAAGAAAGAAAGAAAGAGAAAGGAGAAAGGGAGGGAGGGAGAAGGGGAAGGAGAGAGGGAGGAAGGAAAGAAGAAAGAAAGAAGAAGAAATGGAAGGAAGAAGAGAAGGAAGGAGGGAGGGATGAAGGAACAGAGGAAGGAGGGAAGGAAAGTGGGAAAAGATTGGAATAAAATAAGGATGGTCCTGCCAAGACAATGGACAAGATTCCAGTTCAAGCAAACATTTATTAAGCTTCTACTGAGAGCAGGTGCTGGGCACATTGTTACTGTTTGCCTTTCCTTCTGAAGAAGATCATGACATCAGGAAGGTGATGCCATGACTATCAAGTGAATTAGATTTAAGTGAGGGAGGACTGTGCAAAGTCACCAGCCTCACTTTATTCTCTGGAGCCATCTGGGTCCAGTGGCAAGGTATAGATCTGGAGGACTGGAGATGACCCCCTGTAGGGCACATACACAAAGAGGAAAAAGGGAATGGTCGCTTACAAAGTTCAGGGGCGGAGGTGAGAAAATGCAGGGGGGTGGGGAGGAAGGGCGAGAGAAGGGAGATACACATATAGACTGCTAATGATGAATGACAATAAAGGAAAAGGAAAGAGCCAGACCAAATGTTCTTGGAAAATTGGAGATAGGGGAGATCACATCCGGCTGGCTGCTGGAGAGCAGGTGAGAAAAAGGAGGGCCTGCGGGAGAGCATAGAATCGGATCAGAGAGCTGGAGTGGGAAGGGACTCAGCCCTCTTATTTTCCAGAGGAGGAAACCTCAGCTTGTCCAAGGCCACATTGTAAGTAGCTGAGCCGAGACTCAAACCCCAAAACCTTTGACTTCCAATCCAGCACTCTGCCCGTCGAAGCCACTGCTGCACCTTGAAGGAAGATCCTTGTGTGGGGGAGGGAGTCTGAGTGCTAAGGAACTGGAAGAGTGGGTGTGAGCCTCATTCTCTGTGAGACCAGACCTTCCCTCCCGTCCTTGGGGAGACAACAGTATGTCTAATTGTTAATGATATTAGTAATATCAACAACAAGGCTTTCGCATGCTTCCAGTTGCCATCCACTCAAAAGTCAGGATTTCTGGAAAGGAAGAGCTGCTACATTGGAGGGTGTCTTCCCTCTAATCAAGTCCTGGGCCTACGAGGCCCATCCCGTGTGTAATGCACTAAGATCAGAATCATCTGAGCAATACTAAGACCTGTTACTAGTCATTCCCCATCACAGAGCCACTATATATGTGCCTTAAGTTCCCACTAGGGCTGATGTTACAAGGGATTCAAAGCCCTGCCTTTTGGGAGCAAATGGCAAAGGGCGCACACAGCCCTCGGTGAAAGGAAACTCATCCGAGGAAAGAGAAGGAGGTTGTCTGGTATTGAAGTATCAAATGATCCCCAAGGAAGACATCAGGCATCAGAGGATGTGCAGTCACCCTGGCTTCTGTTCCCAGCTCTGACGCTGACTGGCTGTGTGGCTGTGGCTAAGTCATTTCATCCCCTCCAAGGTTGGGTTTTCACATCTATAACATGGGAATACGACCCTTTCTACCTCACTGAGTTAGTATGAAGACAGAATAAGGTAACATACATGAAAGCATTTGGTCAAGCTCAGGCTGTGGGAAGTTCCTTGAGGGTAAGACTCACCTCCTAGTTACCTCTGAATCTAGTCCAGTGTCTTACACCTAGAGGCACTTAATAAATACTGGCTGGAGGACTGAAATTAAAAGAGCTGTGCAAATGCAAGTGAAACAAACTCTTCTCCACTGCCTTCTCCGGCTCAGGAAGGAGAGGACCCCAGATTGTCAGAGCAGGCTCTGCCTGCAGACCACCAAACAGCAGTCCTCCTGCCTATCTGGGAGCCAGCAGGTGCCAAAGAAGGCCAAGGCTCCAAAGAGGAGAGACCAGCACGCTTTGTGGGTATGCTGGCACGGCCACTACCTGGCACTTGTCCAGGTTGCTCCCTGGCACTAGGTGGCACAGGCACTGCCCAGGGAACTACATCATGTCCTGGCATCCCTGGGCACTGAGCTCTGATGTGAACTTGGGCACCAGCAACAAAGATGGATACTGCCTGGACAATAGCACTATCCAGGCACCAACAGGAATCCTACTTCCTACCTTGCTCCATGGACTGAGACTCAGAATGTTTTTTCAACAGAACAAGGAGCATTAAGACAGAACATAAACAGTTCCCTCCCTAACGCCCACAACAAACAACATATGAATGGGCGGTGGACAGAAAGAACCAGGTCCCTTAGGTACCACAATGCAACGCCAAAAGCAGATCCATTTCCCTAGCCCAGCAATCCTGCTCCCACCTCCCCATCTTCCTCTGGCTCCCTAGGGCTTGGGGAAAAGGGGGCATCAAACCCCAAGACTCTACAGCCTTCACCCCTTTCTTGTCCCTGTCTCACTCCAATTCTACAGTCCCTATGGCTCTGGGCTCAAGCATTAGCTGACACTTCCCCATCACATATCCCTAGACTCCCAGACCAGCTTCTAGAACAGAAATGGAAGTTAGCCTTGGGCCTCTGGGACCATGTTGAGATAAAAGGCAAAGCTCCCCTCTCTGGCATACCCAGCTGGTGGGACTATGCTCACATGCCCACCAATTTCCCTGTTCTAGCAGCACCCAGCTGAGTCTGAGCCTTCCCTTCTTGTGGCCTATCCAATTCCTGCCTCTGACACTGAGGAGCAGAAGGACAGAAGGCATGATGCCCAGCCAAAATATGCCTGGAGACATCTCCATTTTTTGAGGGTAATATCCCACTTGTTCCTATGTTTCTTCAGATGTGTTGGGAAGGAAAGGTGGGAACACTCAGGAACATAGTACATCCCACACTGCCAGTGGCAACTGATGTCATCCAGGACTACCCAGACATGGGGGTGGAGAAAGGAGGGGCGGTTACCTTCGGTCATCACCTACTGACCTGAGCGGGATCTTGACTCGGAGGTAGCGATCGACAGCAATAGCAAGCAAGGCCAGGATGGAGCTCTGGGTGAGGATGAGGACGGGACAGGCCACCATGAGGCAGGTGTAGAAATGAGTCTGGGGACCAATGTTGATAAGGATGGCGAGAGGGATGACCAGGGCACCCACGGCCACGTCGGCCACAGCCAGCGACACAATGAAGCAGAAGGTGGCATCACGAAGAGCCTGGTTCACCTTCACTGCCCAGATCACCAGCACGTTCCCAGGCACTGACACCAGGGCGATGAGTACCTCGATGCCAATGTAAGCGGCCTGGAAGGCCGATATGGAGTGGGGCATGGTGGGCACAGGGCAGGAACATCAGCCAGCAGGCACTGGTGGGCACACAGCAGGCACCTGTGGGCATGGGAGCCAAGGGGGTAAGCCCCCTGCTAGGGAAAAACAGAGCCTGGGCAAGGAATCTGTCCTGGCACCCCCTGGAGGCATGCCCTACTTGGAGCCCCTTAGCATGTGCCCCACACCCAGAGCCAAATGGGGGAGGGCAGCCCCAGGCCTCTCCTTGACAAATCTCTGCCCCTGTCCCTTATCATTCCCACAGACTCCATTCAGCAACTTAAAAATAGCTCTGCTCACTCCCCTTTCACCCTTCCACTCCCTTTATCAGGTGTGACCCACCCAGCCCCCCTCCACAACACACCCCAGGGATCCCACCCAACACCCACAGCCACTGTCCCCTCAATGCTCAGCAGGCAAGGGGCTCACCATCCTGCCAGCTGGCCAGCAGGTGGTTCCAGAGGTGGGTCCCCGGGGGGCCTGGACCACAGGTCCCGGCCAGGGCTCAGGGAGAGCCCGAAGCTGGGCTGGGCTGCGGGCACGGGGCGGCTGTGAGCCGCAGCTCATCCTCCTCCGAACTCCTCTGCTGCAGCGCCAGCGCTCAGCCTTTCAAGCAATCACATGGTGCTGTAGCAGCCCTGGAAGCTTTAAAGAGATAGTGCCCCTGTTTTTGCACCTGGAACGGGGTGGGAGTCACGGGTGAGGACCCCATGGCCAAGAGAGGAACCGGGAGCCGAGCTACCCCTGCCCCATCACTTACACAGTATCTACTCTCAGTTTGAGTGCTTCAGGCGCTTGGGTCCCAGGCAGTCTTCCTAGTCCCCAGCCTCCAGACGGTCAGGACCCCTTGCCCACTGCCTGCGCCATGCTAAGGGGACAGGTTCCTATGCCCCCAGGGTGGGCTGGTCCCTTACTCCCAAGCTCACGTCCAAGATAAGGGCTTATGAGCTTGAGCGAAAACCAAGGCACAGACTTACCCAAGGTGACCCAAGCAGGCACCAGCTGGTCAACGAACCCGGGCACCTGAGCTGCCCAGCCTCGGTACCCCCCAGCTCAGCATGCTGTTCCCCCCTAATTCCCATGAGAGTGGCACCCCCGGAAGGCACAGGGCAAACCTGCTAGTGCCCTAGTTTGGGTCTCTGGCAGCGTTCCGACACACCTCGGAACCCGCCCAGAAGGAGGGGACAATGTGACAGTTCCAACCTGCAAACCGGTGGGCCCCTCCCTCTTGGCTCTGGTTGTCTTCCCTCTTCCTCCGCCCCCCCCCCTTTCCACCTCCCCTATCCTTTCCCGCTCTCCCTCCTCCTGCTTGCTGAACAAAGGAAATGAAGATGGGTGAGAAAAGCTACAAAAACGGGAGCTATTTGAAGGGTCTAGTGTCTGGGTCCAGGCATCCAGCCTCTATTCGGGAAACACTATTCCTCCTCCCCAGGCCCTGCTTTCCTCCGCCCCCACAAACATTCCATCGGCCCAGATCAGACTTCTGGGGTTCCTACTCCATCCTCCCCCGCCTCCATCTCAGCATCCCGCCTGCAGGATTCCAGCATCCCACTCCCCCTATCGTCTGCCGATTCGGATCAGTCACATAGGCATCCACCCCATGCTCATCTCTGCCATCTGGCATCACCGCGCCACACATATCTTTCAAATGCCAGCGTCTCCTCTGGGCACTTTGACACTTCAGAAGTATCTTCCACATATTCAGTATAGTGCTCTCCCTTGACACCCCAAAACACCCAGGATACACTTCTTTTTCATTGCTGGACTACCCCCACTCCCAGGCACACAGACACCCAATCCCTCCTTTCAGCTTAGGCTGCTTGTCCCCACCTGAAGGGATTTCAATTAAGGTCTTCAGGAGCCAAGCCTAGACCGGACCTGGGGACAGGGCAAACCTCAGGCTAAATGCCAGGATGCAGGGGACCCCAACCCTACCTTCACCTCCACCCACCACAGAAATCTCTGCTCTGGGAATTGAGGATTGGGTAGGGCTGAGGATGCATAAAAGGGCACAGGGATCAAGCTGAGGATGTGCACAGGATGTACCTGTGCCCTGACCCACCAGTGTGGGCCCTCCTCTGAAAGGAGGAAAAAGATCAGATGATCAGAAGGTGATGGGAACATCTTGCACTACCAAGGGCAGGCAATGAAGATAACTTTTGTGACTTTCCTCTTCCCCCTCCACTCACTCTTAGGATCATTTCCCATTCAGCCTCTACCCCTAGCCCTCCACATTTGTCCCAAGCCCACTTGTCAGAAAAAAAATAAACAAACGAACCTTATACCCTACCTGAATGATAGCTCCAATTTAATTCAAGTGCCTACCACATTCAAAACACTGTGCTAGGCTCTGAGGTAGATACAAAGTTTAGATAAAACAAGGTTCCTGTCACGGAGCTTTTTACAGTAAACTCCAAACACTCTATGGCTTCTTCAATTCTAATCTCTGCCGAATAACTTTACACATCATTTTTCTAATGGTAAGAACACTGCAATGTGTGGTTCCAAGTGCTAGCTTGGCCTCTTAATGGCTATGTGACCCTAGGCAAAAGTTAGGAGACTTGATCATTGTGCCCAAGTATTTTAACCCTTCTCAGGAGAGAGATTACTGTTTCTGTTGACCTCAAAAGACAGAATTAAGAACAAATTTGGGAGAAGTCATAGAGAGGGAGTTTGGGATTTGAAATAAGGCAAAACTTTCTAACAGAGCCATCCAAAATGGAATGGGCTGTGCCTTGAAGGGTAACAGACTCCCCATCGCTTGATGTCTTTAAGCACAAGATGGATAGCCACTGGTCACAGATAGCTGTGGAGGAGAATTCCATTCAGGTCCAGCTTGGACAAGATGATCTCTGAGGGCTCTTCCAACACTGTACTTCTGAGATGCTGAGATTTCACCTTTCTCAGCGGGAAGAGAGTCACAGAATCCTAAACAATTCAGACAAGGAAGAGTGGGGATTATGACCTAGAGATCTAGAGTTCATCTTGTTTATCCTCTCACCTCCAAAAAGGCTTGTCCCACCTTGGACCCTTTCCATCTTTCTCTGTATTCTCCATCCTCCTGAGACTCTAGGTCCTTGGATGCAATGGGAAGAATGCTGGAATTGGAGTCAGAAATCTTGGGTTCAAATGCCAGCTTTGTCAACACACTACCTTTATGACTTTTAGTAACTCAAAGAAACTTCTCCGGGGCCTCAGTTTCCTAATCCATAAAATGAAAGCATTGTATTAGAAGATTGCTTAAGTCCCTTCCAGATATAAGTGTATAGTATAAATCCATGACCTCTTTCATCTCCCAAGTAATAGAGTCAACAATAATCCCCAAAGGCATCAAGTCTGTGTTTTTATGGGTTTTTTTTAGAAAGATCACTTTCAGCAGGTGGGAGTTGGGGTGGGGGAGAGATATGGGAACATGGAGGGCATAACATCTGAATTGAGCTTTGAAGGGAGGGGAGGAATTCAGCAGGATGAGATGAGGAGGTGAGAGTCTATTTTATTTTGGTTTTTTTTTTTGGAGGGGGGAAGGCAGGGCAATTGGGGTTAAGTGACTTGCCCAAGGTCACACTGCTAGTAAATGTGTCAAGTGTCTGAGATCACATTTGAACTCAGGTCCTTCTGACTCCACTGCACCACCTAGCTGCCCCTGGGGTTTTTTTTAGTAAAATAACAATGAAAGATCCAGACTAAATTGGGAGGAAGAGATGTTTTAGCAATGTCCTTCCTTATTCTGGCCCACTGAGGCCCTAGAATGCTCAAATGACCCAATGACCCAAAACCATGCATCTGGATAGAAATTCTTGAATCTTTCCTCTACTACCCTTCCCCTACGGCATCCAAACAGACAGAGCTTTCACAGAAACAATGAGTTGTAGTTTCTTCCATCCAAACCTACAGCCTAAAAAACCATCCATTTCAATTTGCATGATATAGGCAGGTGATTTTAAGGTTGTTCACTTCAGATTAAAATCGACTGAAACTCCTATCTGCCTCCTTCACCACCATCAACAGCCACCCCATATCAGACTGGGCAGGCCCTACTGAGAAAGAATCAGACAGATTCCATTTGGTGAACAGTCCATGTGAAGAGTCTCTCTGGACTCCCCTGAAACTGAGACACTTCCCAAGGCTAAGATCTGAGTTTCAGCTGAGGAAGGGAAGAGCACAGTAGGGGAGTGGATAGGGGGTCTAGAAGCGGGCTTAGTCAAGGACTGATTCAATTCAACAAATGTTTATTAAGCAATTACTAAGTGTCAGACACCGTCCAAAAACAAAAACAAAAAAAAACCGTCCTTGTTTTCAAGGGTCATGGATGTAACTGGAAGGGAGCTCAAAAGCCATCTGTGTATACACAGTATATACAAAGAATGCACAAAGTATATACAAAGCAATAGGTTCTAAGAACTTGCCCCAGGTGTAACAACTTCCTAGCTCTCCCAAGCCGGCAGGAGACAGTCCAAGCTGAACTCAGTTCTTTCTCACCCTCTTCTTAGGGCTGGGTCTTTCATCTTAGTCGGCATTCCCCACCAATGGGGCTCCCTCTCTGCTAAACATCTCTTTACTCTCTTCTCTCCTCTATCCTCCTTTTCCTTACCTCCTCCTCTCTTCATTCCGCAGTCCCCTTAACCTCTTTTTTTCTCCTTTTCTCTCCCTCTTCCTCTCCTGTTTAATTTCATAATGAAGAGAAATGCTTTCAGTGTGGTCCTGTTCTCTATTTATTCTCTCCTAGAGGTCCCATTCTGGGTGTTTTTTTTCCTTCCTTCCCTCAGGTGCAGCTGACATCTTAAACTCTACATGTCCAAAACTAAGTTCATGATCTTTCTTTGTAAACTTCCTCCTCCTCCTCCTTTCCTTATTACCATAGAGGGCAATATTATCCTCCCAGTCCTAGTAATGGAGAAGTCATCCTGGACTCCTCACTATCTCTCGCCCCTCCTTAGCCAAGCTGGTACCAAAGCCTGTCGAATTCACCTTTATAACACGTCTTCTCTCCTCTGACACTGCCCCCAGTCTAGTACAGGCTGTCATCACATCACACCTAGACTGTCACAGTAGCTGCTGGTGGGTCTGCCTGCCTCGTCTCTCTCTTCATTCCAATCCAATCTCCATTCAGCCACGAAAGTGATTTTACTAAGGCAGAGGTCTGACCATGTTACCCGCCCCTCCACACACATACACTTAACAAAGTCCAGGAGCTCTCCCCCTACACACACACACACACACACACACACACACACACACACACACACACTTAACAAACTCTCAGGGCTCCCTATCACTGCCAGGAGAAAATACCAAATGCTGTTTGGCATTCAAAGCCCTTCCTAACTTAGCCCCCTCCCCCCTTTCCAATCTTCTCCCACCTTACTCCCCAGCACACCCTCCTTGATCCAGTGACACTGGCCTCATTGTTGATCCACAAACAATACAATCCATCTCTTCTGCCCAGGGCTTTTCCTCTGGCTGTTGTTCCCCACACCTGGATCACCCTCTCTCTTCATCTCTGCCTACTGCCTTGCCTGGATTCCTTTAAGTCACAACTAAAGTCCCTTCTTCTGCAGGAAGCCTTTCTCAGACTCTTTTCATTCTAATGCCTTCCATCTTAATTATTTCTTTTTTATCCTGAATATAATGTATTTGTTTGCTTTCTTGTCTCTCCCATTAGACTGTCACCTCCTTGAAGACAGATAGGTACTGCTTTTTGCCTCAGTGCTTAGCACAAAGTTCAGCATATACTAGGCACTTAATAAATATTTATTAGCTGACTAACTATTGCAGACTCAGCAGAATTTCTGGACCCTGCTGTCTATTGCTGTTGTTCACCATGCTCTATTCTTTGTGACCCATTTGGGGTTTTCTTGGCAAAGATACTGGAGAGGTTTGCCGTTCCTTCTCCAGCTCATTTGTAGATGAGGAAACTGAGGCAAACAGAGAGAAATGACTTGCCCAGGGCCACACAGCTATTAAGTGTCTGAGGCTGGATTTGAACTCAGGAAGACGAATCTTCCTGACTACAGACCCAGTGCTCAATCCACTGTGCCACCCAGCTGCCCTGTTGAGAGTATCTGTTGTATCTAAAACCTGGGAGCACTGAGAAAGAGCTCCCCTAGATTCTCCATCCTCAGCAGGTTCTCAGAATAGGACTGAACTGGGAGCACTGAGAAAGAGCTCCCCTAGATTCTCCATCCCCAGTGGGTTCTCGGAATAGGACCGAACTGGGAGCACTGAGAAAGAGCTCCCCTGGATTTGCCCTCCCTGGTGGGTTCTCAGAATAGGACTGAACTTCTTCAGTTATAGGGGCAGGGAGATAGATGACTTTTCTCCCCTCACTGTAGCCTGGTGACAATCTGAGGATTATTCAGGCATCCCAGCACCGTTCAGAGAAAGGAGGACAGATGGAGGCAGCCAAGTTATTGACGTCCTTTGAAGCCGGCAGCAGCTCTGCAGAGAGAGTGCCTGGGAGGGTTTTTAGGTTTCTCATCTGTCTCTTGGAACGACTGGGGCTTATTTGGGGCCTTGGACCATTTTTAGCACGCCATAGATGCAGTCTTCTATCTACATCTGTGTCTTCTCCTCTTACCAATCTGAAAGCTCCATGAATTTAAACAGACAATGTCTTATCTAAATTTTGTGTCATTCACGGTATCCAGCACAACTCTTTACATATAGTAAACCAAAAAAAACCCACCTTAATAAAAAATATTTTAAATGAATGAGAGGAGCCAACTGGACTCACAAATCTAGAGAACACTTCTGACAATCAGATGAAATGGCCTAGGACGTCCCCTTCCCTGGCCACCCTCCACATACCTTTGGCTGCCTCAGTTTCTCCTTTGCCTCTTTGAACATATTCCCTGTGAATAAATTAACTAAGAAAAAAGAATTTTTTTAAATTTTTAAAAAGGAAATTTTTCCTGTGACCCTCAAGTTAATGAAGCTTTAAGAACCTAGATCTCTCTGCTGGCCCATCATTCGTTCCCTTTCCCTTCCATAGGAAAAAGTTTAGAGGGGAAAGAGTTAACCTTGTACTTTGGCTTCACTGCTTTTCTTTGCTACGGGAGTTCAGTCTCAAGGAGGAAGAGAGATATTTCCAGAAATGACTGTGCTGTAAAAATAAAGGCATCAGTAAAACTTAAAAAAAACAATAAAAAAGCGTTAACTTTGGAGATCACCAGAGAACAGGATTATAAATCTAGAGTTAAATGGTACCTTCTTGTTGTTCATTCATATCCCACTCCTTATGACCCCATTTGGGGTTTTCTTAGCAGAGATGCTGGAGTGGTTTACCATTTCCTTCCCCAGCTCATTTTACAGATGGAGAAACTGAGGCAAACAGGGTGAAGTGACTTGCTCAGGGTCCCATGGCTAGTAAGTGTCTGAGGCCAGATTTGAACCCAGGAAAAGGAGTGACTGCACCACCTAGCTGCACCTAAAGGTACCTTAGAAGGCATCTAGTCTAATCTCCTCATTCTGCAGCTGAGAGAAGTAGAGACCTAAGGAAGTTCAATGACTGACCCAAAGCCATACGTGTAGTACAAATCAGAAGCAGTATTTGAACCCAGGTCCTTTGACTCCACTCAGTGTTCTTTCCTATCTAGTCCAGTTTTTTCATCTTCTGTCAGAGGCCCAGAAGAGTTAAATGACTTGCCAAAAACCAAATGGGCACTATGTAATAGTACCAGGAATCACTTCAGGTCCATTTACTCCATATCCCACCTTCTTTCCACTATACCACCATTTTCCCAGCAATGAGACCGACAGAAAAGACCCTAGAAAGAGAAGGATTATAAGACAATGAGAGGCAGATCAGAATGCATTTAGTCTTTTCCCCTTCCAGGAGGGACTAAAGCTCACCAAGGTCATTATAGCTTGTGCCTTCTCTACTCCTTAGCCTACTATGCTCACCCTTATGATGTGCCAGGAAGTTCTTCTTTGTGGCTAACCATAGTCCTTGACATGGACATTGTCACTACTTGATGGATTTGTCTCCTATTTGATTGGGGGAGGGGGAGAGCAGAAGGAGGGGACAAGCTAGTTTTGATTTTAATAGTAGCTGCTATGCTGGGATGGGGGCACTGGAAGGGGGTTGGACTGAGGTGCAGTGGCATCCTGGACCTCTTCCCTTCAGTCACTCAAGCAGGCCTCTCTGTATCCTAGGCACTTCAGGAAGTAACAAGAGCTAAGACAACCATGCATGTATGTTGTACATCTCATTTTTCTCCATTTCTTCTTCCAGAAGTTGAAGGGTTTGTATCCACTCATATCCTTTCCAGCTCTATGTGAGATTCCTTATGATTCTATGTGTACACTTTTGTGTATGTGTGTTTTTAAACTGCTCTTGTGATTTCAGACATATAGGAAACGCTCAGTAAGAAAGTCTTTTAATGCAGAACAGAACATTCGTTATACCTTATTCAGTAATCTTAAAGCATTGCCTGGGGCACTTAGAAGTCAAGTGACTTGTCCAGGGTCACGGTCTTAGCCAGCAGGTATCAGGACTTGAACTCAGATCCTCTGGACTTCTAGGTCAGCTCACTATCCACTGTGATAAACTACCTCTCAGCTTACTAATTATTGCAGTATATCAATGCTGGAGGATAATTAGAAGGTTGAATTGGGTTAGTCTGAGAAAGCTTCCTGAAGGAAACAAGTCGTGAGCAAACTTCATTTACCCATTCATTCATTCAGCAAACATTGATATGCTAGGAATTGGGGGAAGGAAGTACACACATATGAATAACACATGATCTCTATGCACCAGCTCAGGACCAGATCTCCTGCCTCTGTCTTTCCTGCACCCATCTGTCTGATTTTCTTCAGTATTGGGGATTACAACGTCTTGGCCGATACTTCTGTTCTGGAAGGAAGGAGAAGAGCAGAAAGGGGTAAGGATGACTACTGAGGAATGAGAATAGGAGGTATGAAGAAATGTGGGTGGGGACAATTTTTTAGATACATGGTCTAAAAAACAAAATTTGTCCCCTGACCAGCTGAGACACCCATAGAAACAGAGCCAAATCTAAAAGACAAACACCAGTAGCCTATAGCTAATGGAGATGGCAGGGAAAAGAGGAAGGGCAGTATCTTGGGCTGGGTAGGGTGGGAGCATGGGATAGAACCCCATTCCTGTAGATTTGGGAAGGTTAGGAAGCAAAAAGAGGCATAAAAGCTATCAGAGGAGATAGAGAAGGTGCTATCAGAGAGGTAGGAACACCTCGAAGCAGTATAACACAGCGTCAACAGAAGGACATCAAGGGAAGAGAGCACTTGCAGAAAAAAAAATGGTGTGAACCTTTGTCATAGAGAGGTCAAAGATAGAACTCAGAACTACAAAAGTGCCACTGGCCTTGGAGATTAGGAAGTTCTTGGTGACCTCAGAAAGAGTAGTTTCAGTAGAATTTCAGGGACAGAATCTGGGCTGTAAGAAACTAAAAGGCAGAGAGTGGATAGCAAAAGACAAAGCTAACAAGCATTGACAATTATTTCTAGAAGGTTGGCAGTGGGAACAGAGAGAGGGGAAGCTCAGTAGCTCGAGGGGGTACCGCTGAAGATTTAAGGATTCTAGAGTTCAGAAAAGGGATATATCCAAACTTTCATGGCCTAAAGTTCTTCAGGACAAGTAGGCCCAAGGGATATGGGATACTCATAAAGAATAAAATATCCAGTGAAGAAGAAGAGAGATTGTCAGAGGCAAGGGTCCTTAGCCTTTTTTGTGTCATGGATCCAGTGGGCAGTTTGCTGAGGTCCAAGGACCTCTTCAGAAAAAATGGTTTTAAATGCATAAAACACATAAGACTACAAAGGAAATCGATTATATTGAAATGTAGTTATCAAAATATTTTTCAAAATAAGGTCATGGACTGCAAGTTAAAAGCCCCTTGTCTTTTTTATTTTCTTTGTTTTTGAGGGGGGAAGGCAAGGCAATTGGGATTAAGTGACTTGCCCAGGTCACACAGCTACTAAGTGTGTCAAGCATCTGAGGCCAGATTTGGACTCTGGTCTTCCTGATTCCAGGGCCAGTGTTCTACTCATTGTACCACCTAGCTGCCCTTCAAACCCCTTGTCTTAAGAGACTGATGTGGAAACACAAGGAACTTGCCAATCCACTTAGATTTTTGAAGGACATGTACGGTAACTTCTCTCCCAAATCTTTGCTGTCTCCAGACTCCCCTGTTTCTATTGAAGGCCCCATGATCCTTCCAGGCACCCAAGCTCAACATCTCAGTCACTCTTACTTCTTCACCCACTCTCCTGGAACCCCTCCCCCTCTTCTTAAAACCGTCCCCTTCAATACCTCATCTTTCTCATGACCACCACTGCAATAACGTCCCAATCCAGCGTCTTTCTAACGTTCCCCCTCCCCCATTGTCAATGTAAGCACAGTACCTGGCACCTCAAGACTGAAGGCTGCCTGTGCCAGGCAAGACAAATCACCAACCGCAGCTCTACCACCACCTCCCCCAAGATCCATGTGGAGTTAGGCAGGACTCTGAACCCAAGAATCCTGAGAGCAGC
>CM053626.1:255992578-256040078 GCA_028646595.1 Phalanger gymnotis
GCTGCTCTCAGGATTCTTGGGTTCAGAGTCCTGCCTAACTCCACATGGATCTTGGGGGAGGTGGTGGTAGAGCTGCGGTTGGTGATTTGTCTTGCCTGGCACAGGCAGCCTTCAGTCTTGAGGTGCCAGGTACTGTGCTTACATTGACAATGGGGGAGGGGGAACGTTAGAAAGATGCTGGATTGGGACGTTATTGCCGCGGTGGTCATGAGAAAGATGAGGGACTGAAGGGGACGGTTTTAAGAAGGGGGGAGGGGTTCCAGGAGAGTGGGTGAAGAAGTAAGAGTGACTGAGATGTTGAGCTTGGGTGCCTGGAAGGATCATGGGGCCTTCAACAGAAACAGGGGAGTCTGGAGAAGGCAAAGATTTGGGAGAGAAGTTACCATACATGTCCTTCAAAAATCTAAGTTGATTCATAAGTTCCTCGTGTTTCCACATCAGTCTCTTAAGACAAGAAGCTCAAAGGGCAGCTAGGTGGCGCATTGAGTAGAGTACTGGCCCTGGAGTCAGGAGGCCCAGAGTTCAAATCTGGCCTCAGATGCTTGACACACTTACTAGCTGTGTGACCTTGGGCAAATCACTTAACCCCAACTGTCCTGCCTTTCCCCTCTCCAAAAAAAAAAAAAAAACAGGGGGCTCTTAACTTGGAGTTTATGAACTTGCTTTAAAAAAATATTTTGATAACTGCATTTCAATATAATTGATTTTATGTAGTCTTGTGTGTTTTATGCATTTAAAACCATTATTATAAAGAGGTCCTTAGACCTTAGCAAACTGCCCACTGGATCAATGACACAAAAAAAGGCTAAGAACTCCTGAAACCCGGACAATCTCCCTTCTTCCTCACTGGATAGTTTTTTCTTTATGAGTATCCCGGTCGAGAAAGCTAAGATTCAGGGAGATTAAATTAAATGACTTGCCCAAGGCCACACAGCTAGCAAGACTCAAACCCAAGTTCTTTGACTGGTGCCAGTGCTCTTTCCATGTAATCCCAAGCCACCCTGAAGCATTGGGAGAAGACTTGAGCAGAGGAACTCAACCACAGCTGACATTTCTCTTGTGCCTTACAGTTTACAAAGCACTTTCCTTATAATAACTCTGAAAGATATGCAGTGGCAATAGTGTTAATCCCATCTCCCAGGTAGAAGAGATTGAAGCTCTTAAGTGACTTTACTTACAGTCATATAGATAATAAGCATAAGATCTGGCATTTGAATCCAGGTCTTTTGACTCAAAATTCAGGGTCCTATTTTAGCATACCGACTCCATTAGTCTTTTTTTTTTAAGCACAGGTTAGAAGTTTCTCCTGCTATCTACCTTAATTCTATCCTGCTCCAAGAGTCATTTCTTCTGCTTCCACTGATAGATGGAGAGGACACACCCTTGCCTAGCCTTGGGGAAAACGAGATGGGTCTAGGAACCTTGTGTTCTGACTCTGCCTCCACCTGAATCTATTTTTCCCTCCACATTCCAGGCTGTCTCCAGCTGGACCCTGGCTGGTCTTTGTCTGCTCAAGATGGCCAGAGAGAACAAATCGTTTCTATACAATTTCCTTAAACTGGCAGCTCTTGGTTTGTTTAGCTCAAAGCCCCACTGTTATCTGCAGGAAGATTGAATCAACATGCCCCTTCTAGGATTCTGTCTGTGTATTAGGGATAGAAGAGAATGACATAAGAGCTAAAATAAAGGAAAATAAGAATCCTGTAGGAGACAGGTGGAAAGGACTGTTTGGAGAGGGAGGTGGGTCTCTTCTCCCTGATAGTTAGGTAAGGCTGGGACTCAGGGACACTGCTCATTGCCTCGCTATTGGGGTTTCACAGAGCAGATGGCCCAGGGATTATTTATAACTCACAACAGGCAAAGAAATGAGATTCATGAAATACAAGAAACTCAATGCCAATAGCTGACAATGCCTGGGGCTGGAGTAGAGATGGACTCCCAGAATGCCCAGGCTGGGAGAGACCTTGAGAGGTTATCAAGTCCCACCTGTTAGCCAGACAAAGTACTTTTAATCTGAGTTCCCCTTAACCTCAAATTACAGAATCTCAGAGTTATGAGGGACCTTAGAGAGTACCTAATCCATCCTATACATGAACAGATTTTCTCCTACAAAATCCTTGTTTCTCTTGAAAACATCTAGTGCTAGAGAATTTTACCTCCTGAGGAAGTCCATTTCACATTTGGACAGCTTAATAAAGTACTTCCTTATATAGCTCAGGCACCCTGACAACCACCCCAGGTTCAAGGTATACTTCGGGTCAACGTCCTCTGAAACCACAGCTCACAAGCCCCTATTGATGTTTCTTTTTACCAGACCAACCAGAGGACACATTGAAAGCAAAGGTTGAAAGCAAAAGTCATTTAATGAATAGCATAGCAACTAAACAAGGAAAATTCCCTGTCACAGAGGCACGCTCTCCCATAGATTCCCATACACCTGGTAGAAAAGGAAACACAAGTAAGAGAGCATTCATGGCCATGGAATATACATGAGGACGTATGGGAAGGACACATGTGTGGGTAAGATTTATGGCCAAGATGGCATACATGGGAAAAGCTATGTGTGTGTGTGCGTATGTATGTGTATATGTACATATACAAGAACCTGTGCCATGAATATAGGACACTTCCTGCTCCTAGGACCACATCCCTACTAAAACCTTTCTCTTGCTCTGCCACACCCTGTTTGCTTCTCAGCAGAATTACTGATGTCATCAGTTGATCTGACGATGCCATAAGGCTCCCAGCTACTGTTGCAGACTGTTAGTCCTTGCCACAAACCCTTCTAATCCATAATCACTGCTGTGCTGCCATATATTGGTATCTCTGATGGTATCTCTATTAGGTCCTTCACTGCATCCACCTGCTGGTTCTCCACAGAGCTGCAGTAGTTATATGGTCTGTTTCTCTAGAAGAGGGTGTTTTAGCTCTTTCTGCTCATAGCTCCAAGGGCTATCTCTGCTCTTCGTGATTCAGACCTATAACTGGTGACCTTGCCCAGCCCTCTGTCACTCAAATTAAAGTTGTGTCATCATTTCCCTGATGTCATGGCTCTCTTCAAGAACAAAAGATAAACACTATAAAGTCGGAGAAGCCTTTAGTTATTAAGCCTGTTGTTTAACTGCTTTTCTTTTGCCTAAGCTACCATTCTTCGGAGTCAGTCTATCCTTTGAGCTAAGATAAGAAAATGCCTTTCAGGTCTTGTCATGTCCCAGGTCCATGAAAATCACCCCAGGAGTTTCACCCAACAAGATTGAATGTAAATTGGGGAAGCTAACAACATGTTTAACTTTTTTGTCAGCAATGAAGTCAAATTTGTAGCTCCCCTACATTTATGTTATCAAAGTGTGCAACTGCAACTACCATCCATTGTCAGTCAGTCAGTAAGCACTTATTAAGTGCCTACTATGTACCAGGCACTATGCTATGCACTAGGGGAACAAAGAAGGGCAAGAGACCAACCCTGCCCTTAAGGAGCATCATTCCTATTATTGCCTTCTAGGTCTAATCAGAAGAAAACTAGCCTCTTTCTCATGTGGCAGCTCTTCAAATAGCTGAGAATAGCCTTAGTGTCCCCTTCTCTGAGTCAATCCACCTCCTTGTCACGGTTCACAGGCTTCTCACCATCCTTACTCTCCTTTCTCTCCACTTTGACTTACAAGTCTTGAATTAAAAGGAAGGTTGTATAGCCAGCTCTTTATCTCTTCACATATTTGTCTGAATCATAGACTCCTACAATACTTTTTGGTGTTGTTATTTACTTTACAGTCGTGTCTAACTCTTCATGACCCCATTTGGGGCTTTCTTGGCAAAGATAATAGAGTGTTTTGCCATTTCCCTCTCCAGCTCATTTTACAAATAAGGGAGCTGAGGCCAGCAGGGTTAAGTGACTTGCCAGGGTCAAATAACTAGTAAGTATCTGAGGCTAGATTTGAACCCAGGAAGATAAGTCTTCTTGACTCCAGGCCTGGCACTTTGTCTACTGAGCTACCTAGCAGCCCTAAAACCCCAGAATGCTAGAAGCTCTGTAGAGGCTGTCTAACATGCCTTGAATACATTCCCTCCTTACTGCCACCAATTAGAATCCTTAAGTTCTTTCTTCAAAGCTCTTATCAGAAGCCTTTTCTGAACTCTAGTTGTTAGGACTTACTCTCTCCTTGATCAAATTATGGCATTTCTACTAGTCTGTATAAATGTTTCATCACTAGTAAAATGTAAGCCCCTTGAGAACAGGGATTGTTTTGAATTTTATCTTTGTGTCCCCTGTATACATACATAGTATGTAGTATGCAATGAGGTCTAGTTCGTGTCCAGAGTGCCTCAGATAGCATCTCCACATGGAGGAAGCTAGGAAGAAGATGGCGTCTTTCCACGAAGAGGATGCTAAGAAGCTACTTCCAGGAAAATTGTGAGGACATGTAATTGAAGTGCCTTGGAGAGACTGTGGAGCATTTATAGGCCTTCTGTAAACCAGTTCCATTTGGCTGAGCATGTGTTAAATAGCAGGCACTTTGACGGTGATTGTGGTGAACACTGCGCACAGTAACAGCAATATTTTAACGATTAATTGTGAAAAATTTAGCTACTCTGATCAATACAATGATCCAAGACAATTTCAAAGCACCCAGAATGAAAAATGTCATCCACCTCCAGAGAGAGAATTGATTAACTCTGAGTGCAGACTGAAACATAATTTTTTCAATTTCTTTAATTTTCTTACTTTTGCAACATGGCTAATATGGAACTATGTTTTGCATCATTTCATGTGTATAATTGAGACCATATTGTTTACCTTCGCAGTGAGTGGGGGAGCAACTGAAGAGAGGGAATTTGGAACTTGAATTTTTTTTTAAAATGCATGTTAAATTAATTAATTAATTTTAGCAGAAAAAAAAGATAGTGATTGTGGAGACATTCACAAAGGCCTGTCTTTTTACCCCAGTGCTCTTGGGGGAGCTTGGTGTCCAGTCAAGAGAATGGAACCTAAAACCTTGTGATTTAGAAAGATAAAGAGGGTTCTTCCTATCGTTCTGGAGTTGAGATATGCATCTGGTATAGCATTGAAGCCCTTCTTCGGTATCCCCTAATTCCAGAATCCACACTTTACAGCCATCCCAGCAGCAATGCCTCAAGGAGTGACTTTCAGGACCCCATCCCAGAGGTAACTGAGACACAGGCTCATCTAATTATCATGCTGCATCTGGACAAGAAAGTAATGGAAGGGACCATTAGCTTTGTAGGAACTGAGCTGTTTCTAACCTATTTCCCAAGAGACTGAGGTGGTGTAAGGGAGAGAATGCCCCAGAGACGTTGGGGAAAATGTTTATATATTTGCTCTTGCTATATCTTCAAAGCAAATTGTGGTTCAGTCGGGTTCCATCCTTTATAACCCCATGGATTATAGTACCCCAATACTATCCATGGGGTTTTCTTGGCAAAGATACTGGAGTGGTTTGCCTTTTTGTTCTCCAGCAGATTAAGGCAGACAAAGGTTAAGTGATTCAAGAGACCTGAGTCCCCTTTCCAAGCTCTTGCCCTAACTCATAACGGCACATCACTTCTCCTCTCTGGACTTCACCTTCCTCATCTGCACAGCTTGGCCAATGGACCCTATGACCTCTAAGGTCTTTGGCAGGCCCAACAGCCTCTCACTCTATCACCACCTGTTTGAAGGCTCTTAGAAGTCTCAGACCCTTCCCTAATTCCCAGCTTCTTCTTCCTCCCCACACCTCCCTTTTGTTTACCAGTGCCTGGGCTTCCGGTGAGAGTCCCTCTCCAGTGAGTTGGTGTGAGACGATAAACCAAATGTTTCATTCTGGTCCAGGCAGTCACATCTGCTGCGTTCCTGGCATAGTGAGCAGGCTGGGGGGGGGGGGGGGGCAGAGACGGACGGACAGCGTGTTCCAGCTCCTGGATCTTATTGCCTGTAATTCTCTTCCGTCTCTGCTAGCCTGAATTCCCCTCCTTGAATGCTGGATCCTAACATGTGCAGGGCTCCATAGCAGCTTGTGGCTTGTTCTGAAAACAGATAGCTTTGGGGAGAGGGGATGGGAGGGGTGGGGGGAAGAGGGCTCCTCTTTAAAGCCCTGGGTTATTCCAGGGTCCTTCTGGATGCTTCCTAAACAGCCAGGCCTACCTGGGTCTACTCACCTGCCATGGGAGAGGGAGGTCACATTCCCTCAATTCCTCCCCTAAGTCTTTCCGGCCTTTGGCCCGGCACTGACCACTTGAATCCCTTGCCTTCCACCCAGCTTCATTGCTCATTCATTCAATCACCTTTCACTGGCCTTTCACCATCTCCAGCCCTGTTTCCTCTTCTAGAACACAAGGGGGTTAGACTGTGTGACTTCTAAAGTGTCTTCTAATTCTAAATCCTAAAATTCAGGTGATGGAGTCCAATGTAAGTGGTGGCCAGCTCTGAAATCAGAGGAGCAGAGTTCAAATCCTGCCTCTGACTCTGTCACATATACTCTGTCACATGGATGACCTTGGGCAAGTAACAACCTCCCTGGGTCCTACTTTCTTTACCGGTAAAACAAGAGGGTGGGACTAGATGGCTTGGCAAGTGAGTTCAACCTTATCTATAATAGCACACATTTATATAGCACTTTAAGGTTTGCAAAGAACTTAATAAATATTATCTCTTTTTGTCCTCACAACAACCCTGGGAGAGAGGTGGTACTATTATTCATACTTTACAGATAAGGAAACTGAGGCAGTGACTTGCCCAGGGTCATATAAACTGGTAAGAATTTGAGGCTGGATTTGAACTCAGATCTTCCTGACTCTAGGACCAGCATCTGATCCACTTTGCCTTTATCTGGAAAATGAAAGGCCATTGCACCAGATCCATGGTGTCAAACTCAAATAGAAATAGGAATAAACGAACAAGAATAAATCGTATGTAAGGATCCCTGTGAGCTGTTTATTGCCTTAAAAGACCACATGTGAACGCTATCTGCAGTCTATTGTGTTTTTATTTGTTTTGTAAATATTTCCCAATTATAGTACATTTACTCTGGTTCTGGGGCAGCTAAGTAGCACAGTGGATAGAGCTCTAGTCTCGGAAACAGGAGGACCTGAGTTCAAATCCAGTCTCAGACACTTATTAGCTGTGTGGCCTTGGACATGTGGCTTAACCCCCTTTGCCTCAGCTTCCTCATCTGTAAAATGAACTGGAGAAGTAAAAGATACTCCACTATCTTTGCTAAGAAAACCACAAATGGGGTCACATGACTGAACAACAACCTCTTTGTTGTAAGGGAGGCTTCCACAAGAGTAAAGGAGTCAGAAAAAAATGACAAGGGAATTTTTTTAATAAAAAGAAAATCAATAAAACATTTTTATGTAAAGTTAGCTATGATGCACTAATGTAATAGAATATAATGCAATTAAGACAGACAAGTACAAAAATACAAAGAAATCTGGAAAGACCTTTATAAAATAATGTAAAGCAAAAAAGAAAAAAAGAACCAAGTGTATTGAATTCTAATAAATTGTGATCACATGAGAGCATAAATCAATAAGAATGGAGGGACAAAGAATCTTGATGAGGATTTCAAGGGAGCAATTGAAAAAAAATATTGATATTTTATATACTGAAATGAATTCATTTAAACATAAATAGGTTGGGGTTTTTTAGTGTTGTTGTTTAGTTGTGTCTTAGTTTAGTCTTCAATGTCTAACTAAGTTCTAAGCCAGGGATGGGGAACCTGCAGCCTCAGGTACCCCACCCCTGCCTAAGCTCTCCTCAGTGCCTGCTTTAGCCACCTTCGTGGCCTTTGGAATAAATTGTTCTTGTCTGCTTATTCCACAGAGAGAAGTCTTCACATGCTTGGGGTAGACTACTTCACTGATGGGTCTAAAGCCTCTGGGTTACCCTCAACCTGATTTAGTCCTTCTGCAGAGATTTTTTCTACCAGATTGCAGCCTGCTTCACATGCTATAGCTTCTTGAAGCCACAGGTGAGAGTTAAGTGACAGGCTGACACTAAAGGATGAAAGGCCCTGAAAAGGGCTCAACGAGCCGTCACGGCAGAGGTGCTAGTCCTCCCTGAGCACCCCATTCAGCTGAAGGAACCAGGAATATTTAGTCCGGAGAGGAGAAGCCTTAGGAGACCCATGATAGCTATCTTCCAGTATTCAGAGAATAGCAATGCAGAAGAGGTATTATCCTCATTTTCCCAGCTCCAGAGAGCAGTAGGGAAGAGTTGCAAAGAGATCTTAATAGTCAAGGAAGACTTATGAACAACCAGCTTTGGAAAACTAGTATGGGCTGCATTGAGAGGTGGTAGGCTGCCCACCACTCAGAGCCTTCATGCAAAAATATGTTTGTATTCTTGTTTAGTTACCAATGTGACTGGATGGGCCCTGGAGTTCCAGCCCACCCTGTGGTTCTGTGACTCCAAATTTGGTTCTCTTTCCAAAGAACCGATCTGTATGAGACTGCCACAAGACGACCCTACTACAAACTCTCCCAGAGAATCCCCTTATATTTCTGAACCACAAACCAGCCTGCTTGGAAAACCAAAAGGATCATATTGAAGAAACTAGGATAATAGAGGCAAGGGGCTAGACCTCTTAACCCTCCGACAATTCTTCCATAGAGTGTGTGATTGATAACAAAGTATGCTGGGCTCTTTTTCTCCTCAGTCTAGCAGTATGGGGTGAGCTCTCACCAGGAACTCTGAGCTCCTGAATGTTCCATCATCTATATCCGCTGGCTGGTGAGGGCCAGCCTGATGCCAGGGCCCACAGCCCTGGCAATATGATATTTTTGAAGTCGTGATTGGCCTTCCCCACTCCCTTGCCACATGGCTGTTCCCCAGCCCAGACTGAGGACCAGATGGTGCCTCCCATTGGTTCCTCCCTGTGCCCTGCTCTTGCCTGCTGTCCTTGCTAGGTCCTGGATCCATGAGGTTGGAGTTTGGGAGCTAAAGTTCTGACCTTTGACCTTCCCCTTAACCATGAGCCTTTTGGCTTTTGTCATCAGGGGGAAATCAGAGAGTTCACAAGACACTAAGCTAGGTACGGGGGATACAAGAACAAGGTTTCATAGTCCCTCCTCTTAAGAAGACTCTCCCCTTCCAATCTTGAGCCCTTGGGAGGAAATTCTCCTGCATTCTCCAGTACAATTTATCAAATTTTATAAAGCACCAAATGCACAAGACAGTAAGCTATGTACTAAGGATCTGAGAATAAGGCCCCTGCTCTGGGGCTATGTTATATTCTACTTGTGGAAGATGCAACATGTCCACAGATACATAAACTCCACAAAGTGATGTAGGTGGGAATCAGGTCTTACTCCTAAGTGATGACAAAGGCACTGATCTCACTTTAGCTGAGTTTCACCATAGGCAGTAGGTAAAGGGAAGGAGACTTGAATCGTTAATGTTGGGCTGGCCCATGATCCTCTGGTGTTTGAGTTGTACGTTTGGGAAGAGGGAAGACAAGGGAGCCTAGTGAGGCTGCCTTCTGCCAGAGTACCCCAGCTCTGGGGAGCCTGGCTACCCAGGGAGCTTCCCCTGCATGTTGTTTTCCTTTAGGTTGTGTGTGTGTGTGTGTGTGTGTGTGTGTGTGTCCCTAAGATGCGGGGATAATTATTGACAGGACTGGATCTCAGTAGAAAAATTAAGGCTTAGTACATTAAGAGCAGGTAGATAGTACAATGGAAAAGGGTACAGGACCAGAGTCAGAAAGACCTGAGTTCAAATCTGGCTTCAGACACTTACTAGCTCTGTATCCCTGGGCAAGTCACTTATTCTCTGTTTTCCCAATTGTGAAATGGGGATGATAATAATAGCACCTACTTCCTAGGTTGCCGTGAGGATCAAATGAAATATTTGTAAAGCACTTAGCATAGTGCCTGGCACATAGTAGGTACTTAATACTAATTCCCTCCCCACATAGATTTGGGGGTTAACCTGCATAGAAACAAAACCAAGGGGTCTGATGAAAAAGAGGGTATAGAGTGAGAAGAGAGGATATTCCAGAACATCGGGAGATACCTGTGGTTAGGGGTCAGGAGATGGAAGATGATCCAGCAAGAAAGCTTGAGAAGGAGCAGTCTAGGAGGATCAGGAGAGAGCAGTGTCACAGATGCCAAGGGAGGCAAGAGTATCCAGGAGAAAGGAGGAGGAGACAGAGTCTATATCACAAAGTCAGTGATAGCTGTGTCCTTGACAATGCCTTCTGGGTCCTTCCGAATTATCTCAGGCATGCTTAGAACACATCAGAAGTCCTGGGACCCTGGCACTCCCTAGTTGAAGGACCCCCAAAATCTCAAATGAGAATCTGCTTTTCTACCTTCCACTGCACATTCCTCTCAAAGAGCCTGCTCTTCCCTCATGCCCTGACCCTGAGTCCCCTTAAAACTCCTCTCCAGCCAAGAACCCGGGCAGAACTAGCCTTAGGGGAAAGGAAGCTAGATGGTCACCTGGAGCATTGCGTTCTTGGGGCACACTTGACACTTTCCAATGTGATATTTGTTATACAAGTATTTCTAATGACAGAAAATTCTAGTCCTCAAGGCCTGTAGGAATTTCTCACACAGGAAGAAGAAAAGAAGTAGAGGCGCCCAGTACTTCAAAGGAGGCAGTGGGAGAGGCAGTTTGGCACAATGGTTGGAGCACTAGATTTGATTCAGAGGCCTGTGTTCAACTTTTGGATAATGAATGAATAATGATAATTTGAATAACAAAGAATAAGTGAATCATCAGGGGCCATTTAGTCCATGGCCTCAAAGCCCAGAGAGATCTGGTCACTTGCCAAAGGTCACACAGGTTGTAACCAATGGAGAAAAGATGTGACCCAAGGTCCCCTGACCCCACGTCCAGTGCTCTTGCCAGCGTACCACAGTGCTTCTCATGTTGTATCCCCTGGGAGGATGGAAATTCTTTGAGGGGGTCAGGGATTATTATGGTTTTGTGTTTGTATCCCCAGGGACCTAGGATGGTGTCTGACACATAAGCACTTAATAAATACCTGTAGATTGAGTAATTGATTGGTTGGTCTGGTAGTAGCCCCACCCCCAACACATACCAGTGAATGCAACTCAAGCAAAAACGAGAGCTAAAAGTTGAATTTCTGTCTGGTAGGACTCATCTGCCCAGCTCAGCTCTGCCCTGGTTCACATTCCCAGAGGTGACTATCTGGGGAGGGAACATGGTGGGTGAGGGGTAGAGGGCTGTCAATGGCGCAACCTAACGATCTTCTCAAAAGAAAGAGATAAGCTCAAAGGAGCAATGTATGCAATGGAGATAGTCTGTCGTGTGGAAAATGCACGCGATTTTGCCTTTCCTTGTGTCCCCATGCTTATCACAATGTGGGCACACAGTAAGTGCTAAATAAATGCTCATTGACTTGTCAAGGGAAGGGGCAAGGGGAAACAGGCATAGTGGAGAACATTTGGGTGATGATCAAGACAAAGAACACAGAAGGGATATTGTGGCAGGAACACATTTCAAACTGCCTGGCCAAAAGGGGGGGCAGCGTGGATGGCGCTTTAGAAGAGGCTCATAGACAGATCTGGCCCAGAATCAAGCTACAACTGTGACGAAGGCTTGCAGCTATCCACACACCTGCTGATGCTCCCACGCCGAAAAGCAGGGCAGCTGATAAAAACTTGCCCTGCCCTGCCTTGCCTTGCCTCCTCTCGTTGGGGAGCTTTATCTTTTGGAAGACAGAGGGAAACACAAGAGCAACTACATTCCTGGAAATGAATCTGACCCACAAGGAGGAACTGGTTTCAGAAATTGAAATGAGAGCAATCTTGGGAATTTGTCATAGAGAAGAAATAGAACATTCCTATGCTCTGAGGTGCACCCCTAGAGTTTGGAAGAGCAAATATCAAAGAAATCAGACAAAGAATAGCGTACGATTTCATTGCCTGAAATCTGAAATTTCCTTAAGGTTAAAAGAACATAATTCTAATGAGTCAAACTCTAATGATTTTCAAAAGGTAGAAAAGTATTTAAAGAGAGGTATGTGGCTACATAAGGTGCTCCTCCACAAATTCAAATTTTGACATACAAAGAGAAGGGAGTAAGTACAAGCTGGGATAGAGATAGGATGATTTCATTAGCGGAAAGAACTCTCTTGCGAGGAAACCTTCTACCAATTCAGGTCAGCACCTTCTTTGCAGTTTGTAGCAGTTTGCCTAATAGAGGTTGTGACTTGCCTGGGATCACATAGTCAGTATGTATCAAGGGCAGGGGACATTGAACACAAGTCTTCCCGGCTCTGAGGTGCTTTAGCCACAATGTAACACACTGCGTCTCAAGTATGAGTAATGACTAAATACAAAACATGGTGCTGTAAGAAGAATGTCAGGTAGGCTAAACCCCAGAATGAGCTGCCTTTTCGAGGAATACCAAAGTCAACCCAAAGGACCTTTTTTATTAAGAAAGCTATTGTATTGTATTTTATATTAAGAAGGGGGCAGGAACAGGACTACTCCTTGAAGTGGATGGGACAATGAAATTAGATTCAGTTAAAGAAATATTTGTTAATGAATCCCTGCTCTCAAGGAGCCTACAGTCTAGTGGGAAGGTGACAGGGAAGGGATGGGTGAATGAGACATGTACATGAATCACTACAAGAAAGAATGTGATGTGTGCAAAAGAGGCTTGAGACAAAGTACCATGACAGATTTGATGGAATAAAGTAGGAAAAGCTTTGCAAGGAAGATAACTTTTGAGTTGGGTCTCGATAGAGGGAAGAACTTTAACAGCCAGAAAAGAGAGGGTCCATTCCAGAATTGGGAGAACTTTGAACAGAGGCAAAGAAACAGGAAAGAACAGGATGTGATTAGGAGATGATCAGTGGTCTAGTTTGATGATAATTTAGATTCTAGGAAAGGTAGTAGAGAGAAATAAGACTAGAAGGGCAGGTAAGGGCCAGTGGTGAGGGATCTCAACTACCATGCTGAGGAATTTATACTTTATTTGGTAGACAATGGGGAAGCACTGAAGGTTTCTGAGTTAAAGAATGCCTTCCTTTTCGGTGCTGTTTGGAAGGTTGCACCCAGTGGTTTGAAGAATGAAATGGAGAGGCAAGACCCTGGAATCTGGAGGCTGGAAGGACAAGTTTCAGGTTATTCCAACTGTTCAGGAAAGAGGCAGTGAGCTTTTTTGATTAGGAATATTGAAGTAGGAATGAATAGGACAGAACAGAGTGAAAAATTCTGCAGATACAGAATGAAAAGGACTTTGCAATTGGATGAAGGAGATGAGAGATGGAGAAGACTTACAGATGATGCCCAGTTTTCTTGCCTAGGTGAACAAGGGAGTCATAGTACCATCAACAGAAACAGAGAAGTTAAAAGGAGGGGAAGCTTTGAGGAATAAGGTAATTAGGCCTGTTTTGAACACCAGGGAGCCAACGTGGAGATGCAATCTCACAGAATCACAGAACAGTCAGACTTGGAAGGGACCTCAAAGGATATTATTTAGACCAGTCAGTACTTCTCTACAACACAGCCAACATGTGGTCATCCATTGGATGAGTTATGGAGACAATACAAAAGGCCCCCAGCCATAGTGCCAGGGACTGATGCTTCAACAAGGATTTCTGCATCATCCTAAAGGTCAAGTCCATGGAGATTGATAATAATAGTGATAACAATAGTAGCAGCTCTTATTTATATAATGCTTTAAGGTTTCTAAAGTGCTTTGTAAATGTTATCTCATCTTATACTCATAATCCTGGGAGGTAAGAGCTATTGTTATCCCTGTTTTACAGATGAGGAAACTGAAGCAAAAAGTGGTCAAGTGACTTGCCCAGGGTCATACAACTAGTAAGGATCCAAAGCCAGATTTGAACTTTGGTTTTCTTGACTTTGGGTTCAGCATTCAATAAAGAATTCTTATCTTATCCCAAAGCTCTAATACTTTGATGCTGAGCGAGATCACATTGTGTGGCTGTACCATGAGATCAGGGTTAAACCCTATCAAACTCACGTCAAACCTAAATCTTCCTCTTTACAATTTCCATCCATTACGTCTAGCTCTGTGCTTGGAGCCAAGCAGAACAAGTGTAATCCTTCTTCTACACAACAGGCCTTCCTTCATATACAGATAGTTCTCGCTTTACGTAAGTGGACTGTGCCACAGACTTCTAAGTAAAGCAGTCTCTACATGATGCAAATATGCCCACAGTTCCAGGACACATGGGGCATCAGGGACAGACGCAATATCTGAGCTCAGAGGGATGGAAGGCAGATAGGCCAGGATAGACATGTGGGCTGAGAAGGACAAGGGTCTCGTTTTCTGCAATGGACCTCGCAAGCCAAACTCCCAGTATGGCTGTAGCAATGCCGATCTCTCTGCCCCTTGATCTTCTGCTTCCACTTAGAGGGGTTCTTCAGATTGGGTTTTATTTTGGTAGGGGGAGGGGAGGCCAAGGGGCAGGAGCAGAGAGAGAACAGTACAGTACTACACAGTAAAATTAACATAGGTTTTTTTGGGGGGAAATGTGAACTTCTCTCAGAATTCTTTACATAAAGTTGAATTTATGGAAAGCAAATTTACATGTACATGTCTATCATGGACATGATTGCTATTATTGTATCTTCCCTGAGTCTACTCTTCTCCAAGCTAAGGATCCTTGTCCCTTTAAGAGGAACTAGGCATGACATTGACGACCTCCACCGCCCTGTTGCTTTCTAGATTCTCTCCAGAATATGAATGTTTTTCCTAAAATGTAGTGTCAGGATAATATACCAAATGTGATCTGGTCAACACAGAGCACATCAGAACCAACAACTCCATAGCCCTGGATACTATAACTCCTAATGCATCCTAAAATTGAATTCACGTATTAGCTTGCCGGGTTGAATGACTATCATTCCTTGCTTATAATCTCTCCCAACTTTGTGTCATCTGCAAATTTGATAGTCATGCCAACTATGACCTTATCCAAGTCATTAATGAAGATGTTAAAAAGCTAAGTGCTAAGCACAGATCCCTGGGGCTTGCTATTAAACATCATTCAACATCAAATCATTAATAACTGTGAACCATCCATTAACTCAGTGTCAAATTCACCTAACTGTATTGTTGTCTAGCCCACATCTCTCCTTTTTTGCAATGAAAATTATATGGGAGACTATATATAAGGCTTTGCTAAAATCTAGGTTGGGGCAAGTAGGTGACCCAATGGACAGAGTGCTGGACCTGGAGTTAGAAAGACTCATTTTCCTAAGTTCAAATCCGGCCTCAGACACTCACTAGCTGGGTGACCCTGGGCAAGTCACTTAACCTTGTTTGCCTCAGTTTCCTCAACTGTAAAATGAGCTGGAGAAGGAGATGGCAAACCACTTCAGTATCTTGGCCAAGAAAATCCCAAATGGGATCATGAAGGGTTGAACATGACTGAAACGAATAAACTACAACAAAAATCCCAGGTAAAGTAATCTATAGTTTCCCTGGTATATCAACATAATAACTGTTAAAAGAGAAAATATGATTAGCCTGACATGACTTAATCTTTATGAAAACATGTTGGATCTATGTGACTACCGCTTCCTTTTCTAGATAATAAAAATAACTTGTATAGCATTTCCATAGAGTTTGTACACTTATAGTTTATATTTATATCTAACTGTTGTCCTTTGTTCTCAAAGAGGACCAAAATGACATCACTATGCTTGAGTGCTTGAGTCAAGATTCAATGTGTCAGACTGTGGCTGATCAGCCCAATATGAGCTCAGAATGCTCTGCCGCAGGTCAGGCACAAATAGTCCATGTGAACATTTAGGGTGGATATTCTAAATTTGCGCATCCTGCATTTCCTTTGAGCTGTTTCAATTCTACTTTGCTCATAGAACACAGCACCTTCTCTGATGTGGGCACGCCATGCTGAATGGTCCTGTGCCAGTGTCTCCCATGTCACACAATCAATTCCAAAGTTCTTGAGAGTGTCCTTGTATCGCTTCTTCTGACCACCATGTGAATGCTTGCCCTCTGTGAGTTCTCCATAAAATAGTCTTTTTTTCATTATGGAGAAAAAAAGATTTATATATTATATATTTATATATTGTATATAGTTTACAGTTATACGTATTACATATATTTCTATTATATGTTTATTTCATATGTTATATGTTTTTATATATTATGCATATATAGTTTATGTTTATATACATTATCTCATTTGACCTTCGCTACATCCTTGTGAAATAAGTCCTACAGGTATCATTATCTCCATTTTGCAGATAAGAAAACTGAGACCCAGAGGCATGAAGTGACTTTGCCCATGATCACTCAGCTAATGTAAATAAAAGGAATCAAAGCCAGGTCTAGCACTCCAGCCACTGTAGCTCACTGCCTCTCAGATTTCTGTTAACCAACTTACTTTGTAGCATTTTGCTGGGAATTGTCAGACTCACTACATGTACAGATTCTATTCTCTCCTCTTCCTTAAATTGGGAAAATAACTGCCATCCTTTAGTCCTGGCTTACCTCTCCCATTCTCTACACTCTTTCCAAGATGATTGACAGAGGCTCGGTCATCACTTCTATTAGATCTTTCTGTTCATCTGAGTCTGGTTCACTTGAATTTATCAAGGGTAGCTGTACTGCTACAATGTTCCCCTTGGTTTTGGGCATCAAAATATTGACCATTTTTGTGCCGTCCTTTCCATTCTCTTTATCAGGGAAAACAGAAGTAAAGTAATAATTGAACAGCTCTGCCTTCTCTTCTGTCCTCTGTCATCATCGTCTTCCACTGTGGGATCTTACTCTTTCATTCTCCCATATAGCTTTTCTTTACTGTCCAACTTATTTCACCAGCTTCAGCTCATTCTAATCTTTTGTACTTCCAACAGTATCTCACAGGACCATACTACAGTCCATTACCTGATCCTGTTTCCCTATTGAGGATGTGACTTTTAAAAAATTCAAGTTGGCTAACGATCCCTTGCAAATTCCCATTGGCCTCTTTAGACAACTCCCCCTTTTCTTCCTTATTGGAAGAGTTTCTTTAGAATTTCATTCATGAAATCTTCCCATTCCTCCCTTGGTGAATTCTTCTGTAGAACTTTAGTCTGTGGGATCCTACCTATACTTTACAGAAAGCTTTGAAAACTGCTTTCCTAAAATCTGCAATATTAGACTCATTCTGACTATATTCTTCTCCATCTGAAATTCCAAGATGAAGAGTTCATGTCGAAAGCGAAGGGCTTGTGAGACAAGCAGGTGGCCATGTTCAAGATGGTGGACAGTCAACACAAAGAAACATATTTAGGCTAAAGTAAAGCTCTCCGACAGAGGAATGAACTGCCTCAGAAGGAGGTGCTGGGGTTCCCTTTACTGGAGGAAAAGTTGAATAAGTTTTAAAGGAGGTCCTTATTTGGATGTGGGTTGAGCTAAATGGTTCCAGAGTGCCCTTCCAATTCAGATTCTATGGTGCTCAGACAAGTCAGGCCTGACAGGTGACACATGGTCCCGGTACCCCCTTAGAGCACTCCATTGTTCGTGGAATGGAGTCTAAACTCCTTAGCCTGACATTCAAGACCCTTTACAATAAAGTTTCAGCCTTTTTCACACTGCCCCCTTCCCTAACCTTATGCTCCAGACCAACCAGACAAATAATCAGTTTTCTGAGCACATCTCATGCTGTCTTGCCTCCAGAACTTTGTTCATTCCATTCCTTCTGCTGGGACTGCCTTCCTCCCCCCAGCTCTTCCAGATGAAATTCCACCTTCCTTTAAGGCCCAGCTCAAATGCCAATTCCTCTGTAAAACCTCCTCTGATTCTCACCATCCCCCAATCATTTCCCTCTTTTGAACACTAATACTATAGCACGTTCTTGGTATTTCTCTTCTGGAATCCATCACACTCTACTTTGTATTATAGTTATTTGTGAATAAGTATAATTTACCTCCCTTCAAGGGTGTAAGCTTCTTGAGGGCAAAGAACATGACCTATTCATCTTTATATTCCCCGCAACTTCAAGTACAGGGTCTCAATGAACAGATGTTAGAATGAATTAAATGGATGGAGGAGATGGAGTTGCTTAAGAGGCTTCCCGGGCTCTTGCTCCTTCTGATTCAGAGACACTGGACATATAGGCATAAGGCAACAAAAACTAGGAACCATTGTACTAAAGCATGGTCTTAAAGACAGCAGGGAGGGTGGAAGAGGAAGGAGCCCCAACCTGGAGGAAATGGGATGAATGGAAGCAGGTAGACTTCAGAAAACCTCTCAGAGGAGGGAGGTGTTTAACAGGCTTTTCAAGGATAAGAAGGATAGGGCTTGGCAGAGAAGGAGAAGGTTATGGGAAAAGGTCAGGGAGACCCAGAGACAGAAAGGAGAGACGAGAGGCTTGCCTGGTACAGTAGTGAGTTTGCCAGAAAGTCATGGGACATGAGGGCTGTTTGGGGAAGGGGACAGTTGGGGAGAGGAACTTTGAAGGCCTGGATTAGGGGATCAAATTGGATGTGAAAGGCAATAGAGGGTCACAAGAAGACAGCTGGCAGTGGGATGGAGGGAATGAGGCCAGGGGAATGGAGCTAAATATGCTTGAGGAAGGACCTCTGGAATCATAGGCAGTAGATTGTTAGTGTTAGAAAGAATGTAAGAGGTCTTCTAGTCTAATGCACTCGTTTTATAAATGAAGCTCCTGAGAATCAGAGGTGAGGTGATCTGTCCAAGGTCACACAGCTAATAAGCTAATAACCAGAGACACCCAGCAACTGATGGTGATGGAACTGGGGATAGTGGTGGGGTGAGAGCCTGCAGGGCAGGCCAAGAGACAAAAAACTTAACCAGGAAGCAGGATTCAACCACCTCCCCTGGGGCACCTATCTTGAATCAAGCCCTGTCTGGTTTATGCTGAGGTGTGGCCCTAGATTGTGATCCTTCCTTATACACTTAAGAAAAGGGACTCACACAGGGAGTACAAGTTTGGGGTCTGATGACTACTCCATGGGACCCCACACACCAGATGCTCTTGGCTTCTCTCATAAGAATAATGAATGATCCCTCATGTTTGATAGTTCACAAAACAGGCAGCTTTCCTACCTGGGACAAGTGGAGGAGATACAATCATACCCAATTTACGGATAAGGAAATTGAGTCTCAGAGCTGTTAAGTGACTTGTCTAAAGTGGCAAAAGGATTAGAAAGCAAGTCTCCCGATGCCTGGGTCCAGTACTCTCTCAATTATTCTGTCGGCCCAGGCTGCCAGCCATGTGGTGGGGACCCATGAGACACAACTGGTCTCAACCCTGGGTGAGGAAAGATTGGGGAGGGGCCCAGGGCACATTCCGGAGATGGGGGTGGTGGTTGTAGAGAGAGAGGAGGGGGCAGTCCAGGAGGGCTTGGAGGGGGGAGGGAGGCGAAGGCATCTTCATCCAGGCAGCAGCTGCTCCTAAATATGTTACAACTTGTCAAAGGGGCAGAAATAGAAGCTGGGTCCAGGGGGGGGTGGAAAAAGGCTAGGGGGTTTTTCCCCCAAGGGAGGGAGGTGGAGGAGACAACTAAGGGACTAGGACAGCAGGAAAGAAATAGGCAAAGATTAGGGGTTGGGCAGGGAGATTTCATAGGTTTAAAAGTGGAAGTGAAAGAAATAGTCTGTTCCCATTTCCTTGTTTTACCAGTGATGAATCTCAAAGGAAAAGTGATTTGTCTAAGGTCACACAGCTAAGTGGTAGTAGGGACAAAATTCAGAACCAGGTCTCCTGACTTCTAATCTGGTGCCCTTTCCGTGACACTACACTGCTTCTCAGTTTGTCGGAGTTTGAAGTGGAGAGAAGTCATGTGTGTTGAGAGGTGAGGAGATGCCGGGAACCTTACGAGTGATGAGTGACACTATTAAGACGAAGGGGACAAAGGTTGGGAAGTGGTGGTAAGGAGAGAGAGTCAAGTGTTGTAGACTAGGGGAGCTCCAAGGTCCCTCCTAGCTTGGGGAGAAGACAGTGACACTTAGGCCAGTGGAGAACATGAAATATCTCACTCTACCGTTCTCTCTGATCATAGCTCACAGCCTCAGAGCTGGAAGAGACCTCAGAGGTCATAAACGTTAACCCTCTCACTTTACAGATGAGGAAACTGAGGCTGAGAGAAATTAAGTGGCTTGTATAGACATGCAGTCTGAGTAAGGATTTGAACTCAAGTTTTTCTGACCTACTCATTACACCACACTGCTCATCCTACATTTGAGCCAGCCTGCTAACCCTTGCCACCCAGGGTGGCCTCCTCTAGGCCTCCTTCAGCCTCCTCCCTGAGCTCTTCCTCTCATTGTTGGTACAGAACTTAGCTCTGTGGAGTGAGCTGCAGGTCCTGTTTTCAGTGGGACAATAAAGAATGTACTGTGTTGGAATCAGAGGTTCAAATATCTCTTTCAGCTGCTTACTTCCTGTGTGACCTTGGGGAAAATAGCTTGGCCTCTTTGTGGCTCAGTTTCCTCATCTGTTAAAAAATGGGAATGCTGAGATCCTTTCCAGCTCAAAAGAATGTGTGATTCTCCATCCTCACTCAAAGTTTCTAAGTCCCAGTCCCTACAGTTGTAAGCCACATTATACAGAAGCCTTGGCTGCTCCCTGCCCTCTGACCTAAGAAGTGAGGTCCCTATTCCCTTCTCCATAGACAGACTCAGATTCCTCTGTGTTCCCATCCCAGCCTAAGCGCCCCCCGCAAGACCACAGCTCCCTATCCTTCTCTTGCCACTCCCCTAAAGGTGAAAGAATCTTGGAGAATGAGCCTGGCTCTGGGTTTTGGATTCCAGGCACAGCCGGGATTTCCCAACAGTCATCTGATTCCTTGTCCTCAGTGGAAACAATGTGTGGCCTCTCTGATGGTCTCTTTGGGGAAGGAGGAGGGGAAGGGATAGAAGCTGATCTCCACCCTCCTTTCCCAAGCTCGCTCTCTCTCTCTCTCTCTCTCTCTCTCTCTCTCTCTCTCTCTCTCTCTCTCTTCTTTTCTTCCCTTGCTCACCTCTCTCCTCTACTATTCCAGACCCTCTCCTCCCCGCTAGGCATAACCGTATGCCTAGGTAAGTTTTGTCAGTCTCCCACATCCACAAAGCACCTTCCTTCACTCTCTGCCTGCCTGTCTGCCACCTCCAGGAAGCCAATCCTGAATATCCCCTCCCCACCACCCACATATACACTCAACGCATCTTACTCACTTCTCTCGGCAGAGAGAGAAGTCAGAACACAACAGCATCTGTTTCTCTCCCTCATCCACACTGAGGTCATCTGTGTTAGCTTTCATACTTTGTCAAAATCCTGAAGACAGACTGACAGTGCCCAAAGAGAAATTCTTCTAAACACCTAGTGTTCACCAAGCTGCTCGGCCTTCCATAATTAGGACTGCTATATGTGTCATTTCCATACCTCTACTTACTACTTAAATGCACAGAAATTGCCACCCCAACACATACATCCGCATCCTCACCAGTCCTAAACCCTCCGAATTGCTATTGGTTTAAGCTATACTAAACTAACTAGTTGAGTTCCACCAGGAGCTGCCATATCTGTAACCTTGCTGAGCTCTGAATAAAAAAAGTGACAGTAATCATAATAAATGGGCAGCTAGTTAATGCAGTGGATAGAACACTGGGCCTGGTCAGGAAGATCTGAGTTCAAATCTGGCCTCAGACACTTACCAGCTATTTGACCCTGAGCAAGTCACTTAACCCGTATTTGCCTCAGTTTCTCATCTATAAAATGGGGACACACCAGAGAAGAAAATGGCAAACCACTCCAGTATCTTTGCCAAAAAGAAAAAAAACCCATATGGGATCACAGAGTCAGACACAACAGCACAACAACAAATCATAATAAATAATAATTTTTACAAAAGATGCTTTTGATGGACTTGCAGAAGATACCAATGTTTTTACTCAATTACGGACAACAATCATTTTATTCAAAAAAGCTGGTGGAATGCTAAAATTAAGAGACTAATAAGAGTATAGTGACCTGACCTGTTCTGGGGCAATTTCCATGTGAATGCCATAGAATATAAGGTGAAGACAACACCAACAACGAGCTTATACCCTAATACCTTTATTCTTTTGTTTTATATAGAGAGAATATATATATATATACATACACACATATAATTTATTTATTATTTTAAAGCGCTTAGCACAGTGCCTGGCACATAGTAAGCACTATATAAATGTTAGCTATTATAATTTAACTACCAAAAGCAGTTTTGACCATCTGTGTAATAGTCTGTAGATTATGAAATATAAGAGAATGCTAGCAGGATAGTGACTTGTGCCAAGACTGTTTCCATCTGCATCCCATCACACAAGATGAGAACCAGAATAACAGCGACATGTTAGGAGGGAATACTCTACTTTCTAAGCTTTACAACTTAAACTACTTTTGATCTTTACAAGGTAGATTCCTCACAACCCTTTGGGACTGATACCTCTACCTTACGGCCATTTCTTTAACCTCTCCAGTACACACACACACACACACACACGCTTCTGGAATGGAGAATACACATGAGTCCAATTCAACCAGGCATTTTCCCCAGCTAAATTAGCCCACTTGGACTGAAGCGGGACTGAAAGATACTGGCCTTCAGAAACCTGGGGCTAGGAGTCTTTCATGGTGAGAGAGGGAGAAGAAGAGAGGGGGAAAGGAAGAGGAGGAGAAGGAAGAGAAGCAGGTGGAGGGGATTTCTGTGAATTATGAAATCTAGTAGCTACCATGCAAATGAGGTCTAACACATCATGCAAATAGCATCAGGTTAAAGCTAGAGACAGGGAATTAACTGAAATGCTACTGGGGGCCCATGGAGAAGCTGTAAGAGGCTAGGGGTCAGGAGTGGGTGTTTAGTGGGTGGGGGGCAGGGTGAGGGCGGCCACGGGCAATGGGGGCCCTTCCAGCCAAATCAGCAGGAGTGGGGATTATGGCTGGACTCCCTGCTGTCAGGTTAGAGCTGATGGATCCTGGCTGGTGGTGGAGGACAAAGACAGCCCTGTACTTGGCATCAACATGTTCCCATCCATCAGAGGGCAACACAAGGGGTGGCGGGGGCAGGATGAAGAAGAACCACAGGCCCTAGGGGAGAGGAAGCCCCAGCAGCAGACACCAGATATAGTTTTTCCTATATTCCAGGCTCTTTCAGTGGGGAGAAGCTACAACCAGATCCCCAGGAAATGGGAGAAAGCTAACTTTCCTTAACCATCAGATCAGTTTGGACCCCTCAGTGTTGAGCACACAAGTACAAAGACATGCATAGAATCACGGCATACATATGCTCAAAAATGCACACACATATGCACACACACACACAAACATGCACACTTCCTTCAGCAGGTATGGTCCTCAAGAGTGGGGATGACGCTTTCTTTGTATGTGTATCCCCAACACCTTGTACTCTACTAGTAAGTACTTAAGTGTAAATAGATGCTTAATAAATGTTTGTTGATTGACTGGTTGACAAATACATACATTCATTATCTACAGAACCTCCACTTCCCTATGCTTCTAGCCAGCTGGGTCATCAATGGAGTAAATATGACCCCTGATCCTCCTACTAATACGGTGCTGAGTTGATGACGGAAGATAAAGGACTTTATCTGTTTTCACTCCTGCTATAATCCAGAACACAGACAGGAGAACCAAAGGAAGAAGGCATGATATTGGTGAACTCCATACCTTATGAGAGAGACACCATTCTGGGGAAGTCTCCAACCTAACGGGGGAAGGCAAAATTCAAATTATCGAGCGTTTTTTAAGTACCTACTATGTGCCAGACACTGTGAAAGGCGCTGGGGAATATGAAGGCAAAAATTAAACTTTACCTTCCCTCTAAAAGCTGACATTCAATTGGAAGGATGAGACATAATTCCTTGCTCTTAGAATTGTGTTCCAAGCTCCCCATTTAGTTGAAGAATTTACCATTTAGATGACAGTAAATGTGCACAGATGGTCTGTGCTTTTCTCTGACAATTCAACCAACATTTATTAAGCATCTGCTGAGTGCAGATCACTACACTAGGCAGTAGGTGAGGAAGTTTAGATAAGAAATTATCCCAGAACTTACAGTCCAGTAGGAAAATGACACATATACAGAATACTAGTATAGTTGAAGGGTACAGAACAAAATACTCTGAGGTCTGCAGAGGTAAAAATTTTACAAAGCCATAACTAGGATGAAGCAATCAGTATTTTGTCCCACAGTGCCTGACATCTGTGTGTATAGAAAGAAGGGTGCAACTGCAGTCTTCTTAGTCCCATCATCCTTATAGGCCCCTGTACTGCAGCCCCCTGCTTCTGCAGTGAGACCACCTCTATTACCTTGCTCAGTCCACCACCACCTGACAGTCCCAGTAGCCAGACTCCAGCACTGCAGGCATGGTCTTAAATTCCAGGGTCAAGAGCCTTAACCAATGCCACACCCCATCCCAATCCTGTGCCCTCTTCCTGTACCCACATCTTCCAGGGAGCTGGGGAAACTAGGGGTACATGTCAGACTCTCTAGGGGATAGGGCACCCAGTGATGCAACTGCATCTAACTAGGAATATGAACTATGTGCCCTTAGTCCAGTGGATCCTAAGACAGGATCCTGAGGCCTTCCTATACCCACATATGGGCTCCTCTCTGACATGGTCCTAACCCTCTTCCTGGAGAACTGCCCAGCAGCAGCCAAGGGGGCATCTGATCAGCCACAGTCAGATACACTGTGCATTGACCCCAACATACCGATGCCATTTTGGTCCTCATTGAGTATGAACCAACCAACAAAGACACGAGTGCAGGAAGAACAGAACAGAGGGTTGAAGATGATGGGAACATGGGGCTCCTAAGGCTGTTGTACAAACACTTCTAATGTGATCTCCTTAGTTATTTATGCAGAAATAATTTATTTATTCCAGAAAGAATCCATAGAATAGAAGCATCATTATGAGCATAGACGTAGACCAGAAGAGACCTTTAGAAGTTATCTAGTCAAAGAAGTTTTGAGTTGAAGGAACCTCACTGGCCATCTGGTTCAGCCCAATCAGAGAGAAGATTCCCCTCTGCGACATCCAGACAATTGTCGTGCAGCCTTTGCTTGAAGAACCCACCACTTCCAGGGCAGCCCAGCCCACTTCAGGGCAACTCCAATCGTAATCCTGACAGCAGGCCTCCTTCCTGACTTCCTCCTCTTGTTCCTTGTTCTGCCCTCTGGGGCCAAGTGAAACACATCTATCTTACACAAGACAGCTTTTCGAGTACTTAAAGATAACTCTCATGTGCTCCTGACACTTCTCCAGGGCAAACATTCCCAATGCCTCCAAATGATCCTCAGGTGGCATGGACTCAAGGCCCTTCATCAGCCCTGTTACCCTTCTCTGGATGCCCGTGAGCCTCATAAAGCCCTTCCTCTAACGTGGTGTCCAGAACTGAAGGCAATACTACAAGTGGGGTCTGATCAGGGGCACTGTCATCTCCTGACGTTATCGACATGGAAGTATGATTACCTCCTTCTTCTTGGGAGCTAGGCCTCCCTGAATGCAGCCCAAGTTCACATTAACTTTTTGGCTGCCATATTGTTGACTCATGGTTCAACTCCTTCATATTACAGATGAAAAAATTGAGGCCCAGAGAAGTTGTGACTTCTCCAAAGCCACACAGCAAATAAGTCACAGAGATTTAAACTCTGGGGCTCACCAGGTATCAGAACAACAAATCCTCAGCTGCTGTTGCCCAAGAGCCTTGGAAACATGCCTTTAACCCTTTATCATCACATAGAACAGTTATGTAAAAACCTTCAGTTTTTTTCCATGCCAAAGGCAAATGCTATTGTATGATACCTTCATTTTACAAATGAGTAACAGGAGCAGAACAGAATTGTCTCTTCGGCCCCCTCCCTCCAGACCATCGGTTATCTTCCATTCATTCCACAAACCTTTCAATAGGGAACTTAACCAGGGGTTCACTTTCTCCTAGAGCTTCCAAACATCCTTGAAGCTAACTCCCATTTCGTGGGATGAGAATGTCCAGAACAGAGAGAGAACACACCATAGGCCTTTTAGCCAAAGCAGTCCTGGCTCTTGGCTCCCAAACTGCCTGGAGCTGCCTCCTAGGACATTCATATGTCAGTGATGTTTCTCAATGAATGTCAACTCCTTGGTGCCTTTCCCTTTTCCTCACTGCAATACACATCATCCCACTCAATTCTGCCATCTTTGTTCTTTGCCCTCAGCCTTTGATGAAAAGGGAATGTCCAGCCTATGGGAAAGGGAAAAACACTTGAAATGAATGGCTGCCCCAAAACAAGGGGCAGTGCATTGAAATGGAAAGAGGGGAGAAGAGAGGAACATATCTATTGTGGGCTAGACACTATGCTAAGCGCTTTATAAATACCTTCTCATTTGATCCTAACAACAGCCCTGGGATCTAGGTGCTATTATTACCACTCCATTTTACAGTTGAGAAAATTGAGGCACAAGTGATTTGCCCAAGGTCACACAGTGTTAGCAATGACTTCAATATTATAAAGGAAAAAAACCCTAAAGGGCATCAGAGCTCAGATCACATTGACCAACGTTGACCCCATAGAATAGATAATGAAACATAGTTCACAGTAGGTGATTAATAAGTGCTCATTGACGGACTGATTGATACGTCTCTCTCCTAAGTAGAGAAGTGTTGGGCCACAGGTACAGAATGAGGCATATGCCATCGATTAAGATCGTTGTTTTGGTTGGCTGCACTTAACTATATTTTTTTCTTACAAAAGTGGATTTTATTGGAAGAGGGAACTGGGAAATGATATTGATTATTCTTAAACATCAGCAAAAAAAATTTAAATGCATTTTTGAAAAATAAAGAGTATTAGACCTGGCATCAGGAGACCTGGGCTTGAACCCTAGCTCCTGTATGTAATGGGAAAGCCACTTAATTATCTATAAAAGGAGGATAATAATGCTTGTTTTTCTATCTCCCAGGGGTTTTGTGAAGAAAGTGTTTTGTAAATCTTAACATACTATTTAAGTAGGAGTGTTTTGGTTTGGTTTGGTTTTTTATACAATGGTCGAATGTATCATGGGGAGCTGTGAAGCCAGCCTGAGGTGTGAAGGGCCAGGGTGGAGAGAGAGATTCCTCTGGTTCCTGAACAGATCATTCATTTATTCTTTCATTCAACAACCGCTTACTAAGCTTCTTCTACTCTATGTACAAAGCAATGGATCTAGGATTGGGAAACACAGAAAGATACTTAAGGCATGACCTCTGCCTTCACGAGGGCACCAGAATCAGCCAATAAGCATTTATTAAATGTGTACTGTGCATTTAATCATTTGATTAAGGAACTGTGCTAAACAAGACAAAAGACAGTCCCTGCGCGTGGGAAGCTTACATTTTAGAACCACAGAATGATAGAACCTTAGAATCGGGAAATCGTTTTGAAGGCTAACCCAGCTCTCTATGCCCTCCACAACATCCGTGACAAGAAGTCGGCCATTTCTTCCTAGGTGTTGGACAGTTCTCATTGTTCTGTTCGAAAGGTTTTCCTTATCCGAGACCAAAAGTCTGCCTCTGTGAACCTTTCATTGAGTGATCCTGGTTCGGCCCTATAGAGCTGTGGATAAAGGCCCAATACTTCTTCCACATGATAAATGACACAAGATTACCAACAATGCAAAGCAGAACATGCTAAGTACCTGTGTGGCAAAGACAGCATGTGATAAGGGATATGACTTAGGTTCTTTTTAAGGTCCCTTCCAGCTCTCAATCCTATGAAATCTATGAGCTGTTCTAGGAGTTGAGGTGGGGAGGGATTCCTACTGACTGGAAAAGTCAATGAGGACTTTGAGGAGAAGGTGACATTTAAGGGACCTTGCTTTCTGTCATCCCCAAGCTTGCAAACTTCCAATCACCCCCTTCACGTTGCAGCCAGAGCTGTTCCTGGTGCCCCCTTGAAGGGGGGGGGGGGATCTCCCTGATCAAGAAAGGAAGCAAGGTGGCTTCAGTCTGGCTAGAGAGTGGGCCAGACTAAGACGGGACAATCAGATCCCAATGGCTCCTGACACTTGTGACAATGGGCAAAGGTGACATGGCTAAGACTGTGCCCAAATACCAGCTCCAGTCCAAACAAGCTGTGCACCTAAGCAAGGAGCCTTCCTTCTCCCAGCTTTGCCCCTATGATTTGGAATACTCCCTCAGACAAGAGACGGGGAAGGATGTCGAAGCCATTCAGAAAAATTAAAAAGTGAGAGCTAGGAACTATTTGTCCCTCTAGATTCTGCGACTGTTCTGTCCCCATACAGCTTTTATCCCTCTCTGAGAACCTAACATCCTAACAAAAGGGGGCTAGGTTAGACCCAAGGAAGAACTTTCTGGCAATGAAATCTTATGAGTCATGTTATAAAACTGAAGAGCTGAGAGAGATTTTAGGGATTATCTTGTTCAAGTCTACATTTCAAATGAGGAAACAGAGGCTCAGGCAGGACAGGTGACTTGCCCAAGGTCATGCAGCTTTTAAGAGACACAAAAAGTTTATAGAATCTCCTTCTTAGGCTGGAGTCTTTACAGCCAGGACAGAATCTCATGAGATTGGGATGTTTACATGAGCTTCTGTTGAAGAACAGGGGTGTGGGTGAGATGACCTTTCAAGGTCTCTTCCAAGCAAAGCCCACCCCCTCTCCTCTCTGTCTTGCCACTTCTAGGACCCGTGGGGGGGGGGGGGCATGCTGCCTAGCTAGGCATAATTGAAAGGAGCAGATGAGGAAAGAATGCTGTGCAGCCTCCCGCCTCCCCTGCCCCCCAGGGGCTTCAGAGAAATGAAAACTAATCAAATTACACCCAACGGCCTCCCTCCCCATGCACAGGAGCCACTGGACTTGCTTGGGGCAGGCTGGCCTGGGGTAGGGGACTAGGGGGGGTGGTGGAGAGAAGGGGGAATCACATCTAATCCACTGTAAATGTCTTGACGTGCAGCAACAGCTTAGAGGGAGGCTCAGGTTTCCAAGGGGTCGGCTATATTTATCTCTGATTCCATGCCAGCAGGAAGGGTTTAAATGGCACCCGGCAGTTGGCGTGAGGGGTTTGAGGGGTTGCAGGAGGCCGGGGGCTGGTGGCAAGAGCAAACATCTCTCGACCCCATGGAGCTCTACGAGACTTCTCCCTACTTCTACCCCGAGCCCCGCTTCTATGAGACTGAAAACTACCTGCCTGTCCGGCTCCCGGGCTTCGAGCCCCCGAGCTACGAGCGGGCTGACCTTGGTCTGGGCCCTGACTGCCGGGTACCACTGGAGGAGAAGGGCTCTGGGACCACTGAACACTGCCCGGGCCAGTGTTTGCCCTGGGCCTGTAAGGTGTGCAAGAGGAAGACGGTGTCGGTAGATCGAAGGCGGGCAGCGACCCTGAGGGAGAAGCGGCGACTCAAGAAGGTCAATGAGGCCTTTGAGGCCCTAAAGAGGAGCACCCTGCTCAACCCCAACCAGCGGCTGCCCAAGGTGGAGATCCTGCGCAGTGCCATCCAATATATAGAGCGTCTCCAGACGCTGCTCAGCTCCCTCAACCAGGAGGAGCGGGACCTGGCCTGCTACCGCACTGCAGGGCCCCAGCCAGGGGTAAGTGGCAGCTTCTGCCTCCCATTCCTGGACCTCCGATGCATGTGTGTGGACTTGATTTCCAAAAGCGGGGGATGGGGGGCGCATTTTGCAATGGGAGGGAGAGAAGTCAGGTAGTAGTGACAGGAAGGAAGATGCTTGAGAGTAGTCATTGTGGTTCTGGATATATTCCCCCACCTCCATCTTACATCCCCACCTGACATCCTTAGTCAGAATGGGTTGGGGAGGAGGTGCTGAAATCGTTCAAGAGGCCCCCATTGGGCAGATCTGGGGTTGGGGAAAGAAGAATTAGATGGTGTGCCCTCGGGTCCAGGTGGGTCAGCCTCAAACCAGGGTTAAAGGCAGTAAGGCATTCTAGAGTGGTGTGAGAAGAAACTTTGGCAGAGAGAGACTGAAAGGGTGGTTGGGAGTGGGAACTTAGTTTGACTGGTGGAGATGGAACCAAACAAATTGGTTTGAGCATTTAACAGGGGATTGTGGTGTCAGTAATCTGTGACAACCCCATGGAGCTCAAGACTGCTCTGCCCCAGTCCAGAGAGTGAGAAGTACCAGGAGATTACTGCTGAGCAAAGAGCAAACTCCCCCAGTTTCCCAGGGGTCCCGTTTTGCAGAACAGGAAGAGGAAGGGCTCTCTCTCTCCCCATGGCAAATTCCCGCCCCCTAGGAGAGTCAGAAACACAGGGATGTCAACTGGGATCGGCACACTGACACCAGAGCCATAAGGACAGAGTGATGGGAACCATGGGAAGGGTGCTGCCTAGAGACAATCACAGGAAGAATCCAGTGCCCTGGGCTCCCAGACAAGCAGAGCCAGGCTTTGCAGTGATCATATAGGCAGAGGTTAGGAGAGCCCAAACTCGTTGCTGGGACCTGAGTGAATCGGGCTTGGAGATCCTTGGAGTCGAATTTAGGTAGCGGTAATGTCTCCTAAAGATGGGATCCTGTCGCCCAAGCCATGGACGCTGGGATTTGAGTTCTGGTTCTTCTGGGGTGACCAAAAAAAAGGAGAAATCTTCACCATGCCCCCCACCCTAACAGGTGCCCAGTGAATGCAGCTCCCACAGTGCCTCCTGCAGTCCTGAGTGGGGTACTACACTGGAGTTCAGCAGCAACCCTGGGGGTAAGTTCTGAGTTACCCAATCTCACCCTAAAGACCTTGTTCTCCCCTTCTAGAGATGCAGCTTCCATCACACTTTTTGCATCTCAGCCCTATTCCCTCTCGCTCTGATTCCAGGCATCCCTGCTCCCAGGCTGGTCAGAGGAGAGATTTGTGTTTTTGTCATCTCTCCTCCTCTCCTATCTCACTCACCACCCCCCTGGACTTTGCCCTAAGCGTCCTTGGGAATTGCTAAATCGAGCCTCACTGGACTGCATCTTCACATATACGCACATTCACATTAACACACGGAGACTGCACATTTAGGGCAAGGACTTACTAGGGTCTACTTGTACTTATCTCAAATATTCCATCTTATTATTCCATTACTCCCCTTTTCTGGGCTCCAAGTACCACTGTGCCCCCAGCCTACAACTAACATTGTACCTTCTCCTCCCCAACCCAGACCATCTGCTCCCAGATGACACCTCCGATGCCCACAACCTGCACTCCCTCACGTCCATTGTGGACAGCATCACAGTGGAAGATGTTTCTGCAGCCTTCCCAGATGAAGCCATACCAAACTGAGGCTCGCTAGGAGGTGTGGGAGACCGGGGCCACGGATACCACTGCCTCCAAAGCAGAGATCTCACAGCCTTAGATGTCTCAATGCCAGGAAGTCACCCACCGGAACACAGACTTTCCCATATCTCTAAAAGGTTGGATCAGCCTTTAGAGAGAGGTGTCTTCCCTTTCAGCTGGGTTTTTTCAGCTCCCTTCTCTCCAGGGAGAGAAATCAGGGAATGTTGGGTGGGCCCTGATGCATGTCAACCTGGGTTAGCAGCTGCCCCTTTCCAAAATGCCCCTCTGTCTTAAACCCTCCCTCCAAAAAAAAAAACCATTATGAGTGATGGGGCTAGGAGCATGGGCAATGTGACCCATATGCTCTCATCTCTCTCTGATTCCAGTGGCTGGGCTGGGCCCGCCTTAAATAGGGGAAATGCTCTATCCAGGTATGCCTGGGGGCCAAGCTATTATTGGGATCCTCCCAGTGTTGTTTTGTTTTGTTTTGCTTTGTTTTGTTTTTATAAAGTGGACATTTGACCAATGTCTCCTAGCGCCAAAGTCAGGGGCTCCTGGGAGTAGGTTACAGGAGGCTGGGGGGAGGGGGAAATGGCAGTGGGGATCTTGAGGGTTGTTGGTTTCTTTTTTTTTTTTTACTAAGCATTGTGTGGTTTTGCCATTGTTTTGTAATTTTTTGCTAACTTATTTAGATTTCCTTTTTTTAAAAAATAAAAATGAATAAAAATCTAGGTGTTTGAAGAACACAACCATGGGGGAAGGAGGAGTGCAGAGAGTAGCAAGAGCCCCATTCCCCTTTCTGCTCAGAAAACTGGCCATATTCCCATGGGTAGTTTCCAGCAATAGGAAAGGAAAGGGAGGGTTAGGAAGGAGTCTGTGGGAAGGGGCAAGATTAGTGGCATCAATCTTCATAAGGTCACTAGGAGACAAAGTCAGGGCAGGGGGTACTATAGCCACCATTGCCATTCCACCCTCCCTGGGAAAGCCTGGCAAAGGTTTCAGACAAAACAATGAAGGGCACTATATTCTATTCCATTCCATTCCATGGTATGCAACTCCCATCCACTCACCAATTCATTCCAACAAACATTTATTAAATGCTTACCATGTGCAAGGAAATATGAGAAGCATTGGAGGAACAAGTGTAAAAACAAAACAGTCCCTGACCTCAAGGAGCTTTCATGCTCCAGTGAAGACACAACAGACACATAGGTCTAAGCAACTGTGAGGTAATTTAGAGGTGGGTCACTAAAACCTAAGGGGGTGGGAGTGGGGATCATGTAGGCTTCATGAAGGAGGTGGCATCTAAGCTGAACCTTGAAGAACGTCTAAGAGGTGAAATGAGAAGGGAATCCATTCCATATATGGGGGAACAGCCTATTCAAAGGCATGAAGGCTGGAGAGGGAATGTTGAAATTGGTAAATAGCAAGCAAATTTGGCTGAAATGATGAACATATGAAGGGGAGTAATATAAAATGTTTGCAAGAACAGTGGGAACCATATTTTGGAGGGCTTAAAATGTCAGGCTGAAGAGTTTGTATTTTATAGTGGAGGTAATTCCAAGAAGATAGAATGCAGCAGTGACATGGTCACTCCATCCTGTACATATTCTTAGCACTGTGCCTCATAGGCAAAGACTGGGGTTGGACCCAAGGTGCCTTCTCCTCCCCACATCCTTCCTCTGATTCTTCTCTTGGCTTTCCACAACCCCAAGAGAGAAGATCCAGGAGTCCTCTGGGGAGATGCAGAGTAATTATAACAAATAAAGGTTGGAGATGATCACATGTTCACTTGCCTTTCAATACCGAGACACACCTCTTCCCTTATCTCTCCTCTTGCTCAAAGCTATGAGATGTACCGATCTTTGCCATTTGAAAATTCTGGTTCATCAGACAATGTTAAAATGGGCCAGACAGTTTTGGAGAGAATGTAATGATTAACTGGAGAGGATTGACATTAGCTAGAATTTGAGTTTGCTTAGCCACCCCACATACACACACAGAAACTCAGACTCCTTTGGGATTAATATGAATTATAGACTATTAAAAGGAAGTTTATTACTTTCCAGTAATATGTCACATCTGCAACTGGGCTAATGTCCCATAAATATCAGACACTAAGAAATGCATTAATTATAGCGATATTTATACTGATGTTTTCAGATGTAATCATTAATCTTATTATTTTATTAGCATCATTTACTGCTTCTCAGTAAAAGATGACATGTGTTATCTCAATAACTTAGATCACAATCATATGTGAACTACACACCCTGTATTTCCTATCCTGAGGTCCAGCCTGGTAGTAAATAACTCTGTGGCTTACAGTAAATTATATTAACCCTCTGAGCTTCAGATTGGTTATCCAATCCAATTTTATAAAAACTAATTACATGCCTACTATATGCAATTGTGCTAGATGCCAGGGATACAAGACAGTTTACAGTCTACTGGAGTATATAGCATATAGACAGATAAATATATTCGTGATAATCTTAAAAAGACAAAGTACTAAAAACTTAAAGGGTCAAGAAATATTTCCCCAGGATATGGCATGTGTGTCGAACCTTGAAGAAAGCTAGGGGCTCTGAAAGGTAGAGATGAGGAGGAAGCCCCAAGCTGCCTTTGAAAAAAGATTGCAAGGCATGAAGGAAGTTTGAAGTTGGAATGTTGAAACTGGTGAAGAAGTAGATCTGTTTGGCTGGAATGATGAACATATGAAGAGGAGTAACATAAAATGTCTGGAAAGAACGGTGGGAACTATATTCGGGGACTTAGAATGCCAAATTCAGGAAACATACAACAGCCTAGTTTGGCTGGAACATGGCATGCATAAAGAAGAGTAATGTGCAACCAGCCAGGAAAGGTAGGCAGGAGCCAAATTGTAAAAGGCTTCATTTAAATGCCAGTCAAAAGAGTTTGCATTTTATCCTAAAGGTGTTCTCTATTGCCTCTAACGGATCTTGAGGAAAAGAGTAAAATGGGCGGCCTTGTGCTCTAGGAAGATTACTTTGGCAGCTACTCAGAAGATGGCTTGGAGAGGGGCCAGACTCCGCAGCAGCTGGGTGGCACACTGGATGGAGTGATGAACCTGGAGTCAAGAAGGCAAAAGCACAGCACCAGATAATGGTCTGACTTGCCTTCACAACAATTCCATCTTTCAAAAGGTGAAGGAACCAACTGAAAGGAATCCTGTTTGTTCTGAATCTGATTCTCACTCACAGACAAAAATAATGAGGAACTTGGAGAAGAGAGATCACTCCTTCCTTGAGTTTGTAATAGAAATGGAAAGAACATGGCAAAGCCCAGATCTGAGGACAGCCATTTGTAAAGTATTCAGGAAAAGGACACCATGGATTAAAAATCTACATGAGATGAGGCTACAGGAGGGAGGGAAAATCTCAACCATGAAATGATGGAGTTACAAAGGTAAAGAATTCCATCAAGGAGGAAAAATGTGATCATCCGAAAAAACTGATATGAATGTATGTAGAATTTACTACCCAACCTAGGTATATGTAGACGTGTGGCATGATATATAAGGGCAATGCCAGGAATGCCAAAGCTCAGAACGAACCAAGGCCAATGAATACAAATATGGACAAGAGAGAGGGTGGCATGTTGGTTATACTGCAGGAGACAGGACAATCAAAAAAGGCTAGAGCCTAGCTGCTAGACCATTGCTCAGGATGGGAATGGGAAGAACAAAGATAACTGGAGACTGATACGAGGCAGGAAAACTCCTTATTTTGCTCCTGTTTTCTCTACCAAGGAGAACGCCCTTCAGAGAGGAAAATATAGAGCGAATGGGGAGTTGGCATCCCACATCGGCAAAGAGATACTGTTCTAGCAGAGTACCAAGCTGCCCTCCATTAGCTAGTTATCTAGGCCAGGTGAACTGCTTCCTAGGTCACCAGAAGAACTGGCAGATCTGCTCACCGAGAGCTGCGCTCTCAAAATCTAAAAGGTCAATGAGAGCAGGGTGTATGGACCATAGGACTGAAGAAGGGCAAAGGTTGCGATTTCAGGAAGGGGAAGAGTCTATGAACTATAGCCCAGTGAGTTTGACCCAGTTTCTTGAAAAATTCTAGGATGACTCATTAAAAAGATGGTTTGTGAGCACCCAGAAGGGAAGCAGTGATCACAAACAGCCAGTCAGCACGGCCTCAGAAAGAACAAGTCATGGCAGACAGACAGATGTCATTCCCTTTTTCTGACAGGGTTACACAACTGGACAGATCAGGGAAATGCTGAGTATTATCTCATGTGATGCTCACAACAACCCTGGGAGGAAGGTGCTGTTATTATCCCCATCTGACAGATGAGGAAACTGAAACAGGCAAATATTAAGTGACCTGCCCAAGGTCACACAGCTAGTAATTGTCCAAATTTGAAACTTGGACCCTCCTGACTCCAGGCCCAGAGCTCTATCAGTTATGCCTTCCAGCTAAGGTCCCCTGACTCCAGAAGCAGGCTCTTTTCATGGTAACATGATGCACTGTAAGAAAACTAATTAAGGGTAGAGTGTCCCAGCATAGAACAGGGGCTCCATCTGACAGTGTGTATGATGGTTTGCCTCATGTCTCTGCCATGAGAAGGGAAATATCTTTCATTATCTTTGGGACTGTCATTAGTCCTTAATTTATTAATGTCTCATACCATTCTTATGTACTTTTACAATGCTTTGATATTTGCACAGTTGTTTACAAACATGACCTCACTGGATCCTCACAGCTCTGGGAGGTAGGTGCTACTCTTATCTCCACTTTACAGAAGGGGAGACGGAGGCAGAGAGGCTCAGTGACTCGCCGAGAGAGACAGAGCTCGTCGCTGTCTGAGGTGGGAATTGAAATTGGATCTTCCTGATATTATATTTCGATGGACTTAGAACTGATTGTGACTCAAAGAGTCATAGGTAATGGTTCAACATCAGCTTGGAAGAGAAGAAGTAGCAAACACACTAGACGTCGGTCAGGGTCCAAAAAGATCTTGACAGCCTAGCCAGGGTTGGGGAACTTGTGGTCTCGAGGACACCATGATCTGGTAGATCATTGGACTAAACCTAATGAGATGAAATTTAATTGAAATAAAAAGTCATTCAGTTGGGTTCAGAAAATCAACCTTACAGGCCTGGGGAGGCACATCCAGATGGCAGTCTGTCTGAAGAAGATCTGCGGGCTTTAGTGAACTCCAAGCTGACAGCAGGCAAAAAAAGATGTAACCGATCTTGGGGGCTGCAGTAAGAGAGACCCTCTTTTGGGGGTCAACAGTCAAAGTTATTTTCATAATAACACAAAGATGTTTGAATTTCTAAAACAGCATTTATCAAGAGATATGCCCTACATAAACAAAAGCCCTTTGAGGAATCCTCAATAATTTTCTAAGGTATAAAGGGGTCCTGGGACCAAAAAGTTTGAGAACCACTACATTACACCATGGTAACTTTCCCTTGGGCTAGTCAAATCCTACCTGTTCTTCAGGACTCGTATTAATTCCCATCTCCTTCATAAAGCTTTCCCTGGCTGCTCCAGCCCCCATAAGGATCTCTGCCTCCTGTGGCACCTGTTTGTACCACACATTTGGCACTAAGCACTTGTGACAAAATGACATTTTAAGTGGAAGAATTGCATAACCACAGGAAATAGGCAGGTATGACTTCTGTTCCCAGGTATGTATGAAGTGGACCCCTTGCTGACTCATAGATGGCGCATGTTGAGAGGGTGGAAGGGATGTCATCGGCTCTTCCTTCAAAGAAGGGCAGAGCTAAGGGAGGGTAGACTGTGATGGGAATAAGAAGGAGGGAGTCTTCTAAGAGATCTGGGGAAAGGAGAGAAGGATAAAGTGGCCGGACCTAGTCAGTGCTAGACAGGGTGGGAAGAGAAATTTAGGTTAGAATGTGATCAGTTACCTGTCGAGCATCTCACTGCTTGTAAATTTGGCTCTTACTTTGTCAAACTCACCTAACTGTATCTGAGGTTTGGGGAAAAAGTGGGGGGAGGAGCGGCAGGTGCCCAGAGGTCCAGGGCATCTGTAGTAGCTGAATGGATCCTAAGGTAGTAATAACCATCACGGCTGATGCTGATGGAATATTTCCAGGTTTACCAAATGCTTTACCTATATTGTCTCATCGGATGCTTGCAACAGCCGGGGTGGGGCGGGGAGTTGGGAGTACAATTATTAACCCTAGTCTACATACAAGCAGTCTGCAGGTTGCTCTATCCCCCCCGCTTGGTACATCTCTTCCTCCCCTGTCATATGTATCTGGTGGATGGAAACCTGAGGGTGGGTAAGTAGGAGGATGAGAAGGAATCGAATATGACAACTATCAGGGGAATGGAAATGACAATTTAACTGGTAGGTTATGTAAATTGCATGCAAATGACTTCAGATAAACTTGATGCCCTCATGCTTTACATACCCACATGGAGTGACTCCTCAGTAAAAATCTTCATTGTGTTCTGGGGCCTGGGGGGGGGGGCCGTCTGGAAGGTGAGGCTCCTGAGTTCTTGTCCTTGGAATATCATCAGAAGCCCATCCCCTTCCCCTTCTGCTCCTCAGTCTCTCCTCTTTTACAAGGAGGAGACTCCAGAGAAGGAAAGGCACAGAATCACTGGGTTAGTCGATTGTGCCAAAGACGATCCAGTTAACCTCCCTGCTACTGACTATGCCTGACCCTGGTAAGCTTCCCTGGTGAAGGGCAAGAGCCAAGTAGTTCTCACTTGCTGGGAGAAAAGGATATTCTACTTGTTCTCTGGGGAGCCTGACCTGGGGACTCACAATCCTGGCCAGCAAGCAACTGTTCCTGAGATTGAGCTTTGGTCCCTCCCCCCCACCACTTCCTCCTGTGGTCTTCAGTCTGCCCTGCACGTAGGTGGCGTGTGCTGATGACCTTCTGCCTCAGGACGCTCCCTCTCCCCTTCCTTTTCTTCATCTCCTGTGTCCCCAGACTTCTCTCCTGAGAGATCAAGGGGACAGCCGCAGACGAGTGGGTTCTTGATTGATTGAATAAAAAGACTCTTTTTTTAAAATTGAATTTCAGCCCAGGAGCAGCCTCCAGGAAGCCCAAAACTCAGAATTATCAACATTCAAGAGGACCAGAGGCAATGTGTACGTTGTTTTAAAACCGGGTTGTTTATTGTTACATACACACCCCTGCCACACACACACATACACACACACATACACACAGAGGGGCGTTGCACACCCATTCCTGATGCAGTGATCTGATACAGTACTGAGGAAGAAGGACCTGACGAGACAGAGGAGGCTGGTGAGGGGGGCTGGGGTCACTAGTGACTCTCCAAATAAAAAAACATATTGAGTCTTAGGCAAGGAACATACTGAGACAACACCCCACTACCACAGTGACACAGATCCCCCTGCTTCCCAACAGCCCTTGGAAGGATGTATTTTCTCTCTCTAGCTTCTGCCCTGTAATCTGGCCAGCCAGGGCAGGTCAACATTAAGGTCCTAGAGAGCTAGAGCTGGAGATGCAGCTGTTGGCTTGGTCTCTCACTCAGCACAGCCCATTTAGCGTGGGATGTTTACAAAAGAAAAATAATTAAGTCCTTTAAAGGATTCAAATGGCACTATAATCCCCACGATCCTAGATGCGCAATTCCAGGATCTTAACATTCAATATTCTATAACCCAAAAGTCTAGTCTTGGAACAGAATTTCTTCTCTCAGCCTAGTCTCCTTCCAACTCATTTCCTGATTAAAAATTCCAGCTCCACCATCTCCATCAGCCTGGTGGGAAGGGAGCAGGCAGCGCATGAGCCCAGAAGTCCCAAACGGCAGGTGAGAGCCTTTCAGGAGAATGGGCATCACAAGATTGTTTCCCACTTGCCTCAACCTCTGAAGGAACCAGTTCATCAATTCCTCAGACTGAAGGAAGCAGCGTCGGTGCAGGCAGACAGAGGTTTAGCATTCCTCTTCCTTCCGTTACAAAGCAAACAAAGGACCAGGTTAGAGCTAGCACCACTTGGGGCCCCTCCTGGCACATCATCCCTCCAGGTAGGCAGGCAACTGCTGCCTCAGTCAGCCTGATTGCTAAGCCCAGCTCAAAAGCTAAGCAGACAAACCAGCACACCAGCTCTTCCGATAGGGAGGCCTACCTGAAGAACGATAAAACCTTAGCCCTCTTCCAGAGACAGAACCAAGAAGGAGAGTGGGTTGTAGAGGTCCCAGGAAACCAGTCATTATCTCTGACTTCTTACTCTAAAACTCGGTCCTGAACCCCTCTCCCTCCCCAGACACTCACCACAGACACTAGGCACCTGCAATACTTCTTGGTGGGGAAAGGATACGAGGAGGAGGAGGATTTCCTGGGACACTCCCAGGATAGAGAGAGCAGGCTCAGGGCAGAGGGAAAGAGGAATCTATGGCAAAAGTCAGAGGATTGGAAATTCGGGGTCCATAAGATTCTGAGCCAAAAAGGATACATGTGCAGTCACTCTCCAGAGAAGTTCATTTCCTCTCCCTTCTCTTTCTATCTCCTACTTCCCACTTCCATCCCTTGGGGAGAGTTTAGGGGAAGTAGAGGGGAATCCTTGCCCACTCCTCTCTCCAACCCAATGTTTTGAGTCAGTGTGAATTTATGACATTCTTCTAGAATCCACCAACCCAGTAGTCCCGCCAGGGTCTAGGGAGCAAGCAGAGAAAGAAGAGCTCCCATGGCCACATGTGACTTATTGCTAACAGAAGAGTCTGCTCTCCCCTCCCCCCTGCCCAAATATCTGACTGAAGAAAGGGGCTTTCCTGTTCATGGACACTTGGCCTACAGTTCTATATTCTATTTCTTCTCACCTCTTCTCCCACATCAACCCCATCCTTCCTAACTGTCATTGGCCAGGGCTGGGGCTTGGATCCCAGAGAGACTAAGCTGGAACCTATTCTGGTGGTGGAAATATTCCTGCTATTTTACTCTCCCCATGCCCCAAGCCTAGGTGAAGAAGCCCTTTGCTCTGTTCTCCTGCCTTCCTAGAAGGTTTCAAGGTCCCTTTAAACCCCCAGGAAGTCCTGAGAGCTGTTTCTGTGGCTATTGCTAATATAGAAGTTGTCACAGGGTGTCAAAATCAATTGTTAGGTAGAAACACTCTCAAGGCCTAGGAGACCCTCTCTAGAAGGAAGGAAACAGCCCAGAGCCAGAGCACACAGTTGTCTTTCCCCTGGGAGCCATAGTTCACACTACTCTATCCATACCACATGGCCTGACCCTTGCTCCAAAGCCAGGAGAACAGGTCAGTTATTCAGAAGATGAAGGGGAAGGAGCTGTTTCTGCCCCCTGGGTTTGCTGCCTTCTCTCCCCTGCAGTCTGAGAATGACCAGTCCATGGGGCCAAGCATGGCACATAGAGGCCCCAACCAAAGCCTCATGAAACACATGGACAAAGTGGATGGGGGTCAGAGCTCAAGGATGAGTATATGCTGAGATCCAGGGCAACTGGAAAGTCACAGACAAGACTGGGAGCTACTGGAAAGGGAACAAGCAGGAGGGGATCGAGCCGGCCAGGCCGGTGAGGCCAAGGAGGAAGCCAGGTGGGGCTGTGGCTAGTCCCGGAAGGCGGAGAGCATGTGTCCGTAGAGATAGTGGGAATGAACTAGGAAAGATAGACACAAAGAAAGAGAGAGAGAATGGGGTTAGGAAGAACCAGGATGACTCCAGGGAGGTAGGGGGCTGCAAATCTTCCCCACCCATTCCACCTCTGAGGGTCAGCTCCCACCTCCCTTAATCCCTGGAGCAAAGCAAGGCAGAAAAGGCAAGAGGATGGCCAGGCAGGGCAGTGTGCATGGACCAGTGCTAGAGAGAAAGGGCCAGGCCTGGAGGGCACAAAGCAGTTGTGTGAGGAAGCCAAAACCCAAGATGGAGCATCTCGGCTCCTTGGTATAGTTAGGAGAAGCTCCCGTGGAAGGGTGTGGAAGGGGCAAACAAGAAGAGAACAAGTTGTCTGGGGAAGTGTCAGGGGAGGAGTTTGTGTGGGCAGAAGTAGGGATGGCCCCACATGCCCATTCCCAGCCTGGCATAGGGCCTACCCCCACTTACCCCGAGCCACGGGCACACCCCCCCGTCAGACCCGGGGTAGGGAAGGTAGGGGGGATTTCAGCAGGAGTAGGTCCGAACCGTAGAGGTCTCCAGTCTCTGTGACCCTGATGTCCCAGCTGGGAGGAGTCAGAAGCAGCAAGAACACACAGAGCAGGGGTTAGTGCGCAAGGTGGGGCATGGGGAGGAAGCACTGGGTAGAGGGGTAGAGGGCCAGACCATTAGTTTAGCATTAGCAGGGGGAACTGGGAAGCCAGGGATTGGCAACCAGCCTTCTGAAATGAATGGCAGGACTGGGGCTCAGATACTGCCACCACATTCATCTCTGGTCCCCCCTATAGCTGGGCTTCTGAATGCCAGGAGGGAGAGGGGGCGTCAGGGGGAGATCCTGTGCCCACTGGACACTGACTATGCCCCAGCAGCCAGCTCACCTTCTGGCAGCATCTTCTTTGGCGGAGCCGGTGGGGGCTGCAATGGCCCCAGGGTAGAGACTCGGAAGCTGGTGGGGAGGGTCTCAGCTGAGGTGCTGAGCATCCCTCCATGGGGGTCCCGTGGACGGAAGCGTTTCCTCCAGGATGGGGCACGGCGGAACACCTTGTCCTCACCCTGCAAGTTAGACACATGCATGTACACACACATACACACAAAGAACATGAGGCATCACTACCCTCAGCAAACTGGGACTCACGCCTCATCTACTCTTGTCTGGATCTGCCTTCGAACCCTATGGGAACCTTTCGGGGACCTTTGGTTGGGCCACTTCCTGTCATCTGGGCCTCAATTTCCTCATCTGTATAATGAGTAGGTTCAATTCCATGATCTCAAAGGCAAGATGTCTTAGACCTATGACTCCAAGGAAGTGTCTCAGGCCAATTCTGTGAGGATCCTGCTGCCCTGGTCCAACCATCCCAGTCCAGGCTTGGCATCTCCACTCTCCTTACGCCTTCCCACCCAGCCACATGTCTTCCATCCCTTCCCCCAGGGGAAAAGTGAAGAGCTGGCCCTCCCAGACGCACTATCCTGGCCTTCATTAACCTTAGTGAATGTCCAATCCTTCCCAGACCCAGCTAAGTGGAGATAGTGCTGGGCATCTGGTTCCCTATGCATCTCCTCTCAGCCAAATCCCCTTGGCTTCCAGCTACCAGTGCCACAAGCTAGCCATATTCTTCTATGTGCAAGGCCAAAGTTGCACCTCCCATGCCGCAAGAAAACAGAAGGGGGGAACCATCCACTTCCACCACCTCTCTTTTCTGGACAGTCTTTCAGCAGGCCTCTTTCTTCCTTCCTTCTCTCTTTCTCTCTCTCTCTTTGGAGTAATGCTGGGGACTGGACTGGTCAATGGAGTTCTGACAGTGATAGGTGGTCTTGGCCAAAATCGGCCATTAGTCAGCTAGCCAGAGACATCACAGTGGGCAAAGCACTGGTCCTAGAGTCAGGAACACCTGAGTTCAAATCTTTCTCCAGATATTCACAAGCTATGTGACCCTGGGCTAGTCACTTAAACCCCATGCACCAGATTTCCTCCTCTGTAAAGTGGGGATAACAACAGCACCTATCTCCCAAGGCTGCCGTGAGGATCCAGTGAGAGAATATTTGTAAAGCACGTTTCAAACCTCAAAGCACTCTGTCATTATTATCATTATTATTGTGGTGTTGTTAGTCTCCCCACTGCCTGCCCAGCCATCCTTTCAAAGGATTGTCAGTGTTGGCCATCAGAAACAAACACACACTCTTCTTGTGCTCATCATGGCCTTCTCAGGCTATAAATATCCTTCAGTGGTCATTTTTAGTCCATGCCCTGACTCTAGATGGGCCTACCAATCACCTGTCCCAGACTAAGAGTCACCCCGCCCCACTCACACTCAGGCTCAAGAAAAGTTTCCAAAGCTTGTGCCATTTCTATGCCTTTGCTCTTGGGAGGACTAAACACCCTCCCAACTCCAGCGTTCTCCATCTTCTGAAGGCCCTTCCTCCCTTAAGGCCCAACTCAGGTGCAGCATCCTTGGAGCCTTTCCAGACCCCCTCCCCCCAACACACACACTGCCTGGGTGAAGTGATCTCTCCCTCCAACTTCTCAGAAGTCCTCTGCCTGGATCTCTCCTTTTGCATCACATTTATTTGTGTACATTTTCCCTCCCTTATTAGATTATAAGTTCATTTAGGACAGGATCTTTGTTGCACCTCTCTATGTTCAAAGTTTAGAACAGTACCTTGATGTCTGTTAGGTACTTTAAAAATATTTGTTAAACTGAATTCTTGTGTTCTCTAACAATCCTACCCTGGTGGTCTGAGGGATTTCTTGCTATAAACCGGCATTTATCACAGTGCTTGGCACATTGTGTTTGTTGAATGACTGACTATACTTTAAGCAACACTCCCTCATGGATAGTCAGATTCCCTCTGCAGGCTGGGAAGTAAGTCTTGGAAAAATTCTACACAGAAGGAACTTGATCCTTTAGCAGACAGTAGGTAGGTCAGTAGGTGACAGCCTCCCCCTTTTTCAGGTCACCTCTGAATCACAAAGTCTCAGCCTAGACCCTGGGTCTCTGTCTTCTCCTCCACAAAGCTTTTGTCCAGAATCTTTGCATTTCCCAGCCTTCCCATGTCCCCTGCCAGATAACATCACCAACATCTCCACCCTGGTGCATGGAACCTAGAAAGTCAGCTCCACTTTCCCCCTGAGCTGACATTCCAGACAGAGACCAGGAAGACTTAAGGGCCAAGAGAGATCTACAACACAGAGGGCATAAGGAGAACTACAGCCATATTTCTGAAGGTGAAAACAGAGGGAGGCAAGTTATCTGATACCCACTTGACTGGAAAGGTCAACTTTCCTAAATCAGAAACCCACTCCAAGCCCCAAGGCACTGCTATGCAAAAAAAAACCTCTCCTCCCACAAATAGAGGAGAATCTCCAAGCACTGAGGCAAAAACAACCACAAAGGCAGCATGGTGCTGTGGAAGGAATGTGCACCGAATATGGAGTTAAAAGAGCTGGGTTCAGATTCTGGCTTTCTGCTAATACTACTTACATGACCTTGGGCACATTATATAATCTCTCTGAGCCTCAGTCTCCCCTTCTGTAAAACGAAAGGGTTAGATGAGGTGACCCTGAAAGTCCATCTCACCACTTAGATTCTGTGATTACAGAAATGTCAGGTGATGAGCTTCTTTAGGCAGGGAGAGGTTGAGCTGATACTTATGTGGATGGAGTCATGGACCCTCCCTCTACACACAGTAACCACCCTAGGGCAGGGCTGGGGAACCTGCAGCCTTGAGGCCATATGTGGCCTTCTAGGTCCTCGGGTAAGGCCGCTTGACTGAGTCCAAGTTTAACAGAACAAATCCTTTTATTCAGGAGATTTGTTCTGTGAAGTTTGAATTCAGTCGAAAGGCCGCACTTGAGGACCTAGAGGGACACATGTGACCACAGGTTCCCACCCACCTGCCCTAGTAATTTAACTGAACTATTGTAGGAGCTTCCTAACTGTAAACAGCCTCCCTGCCTCGAATGTCTCCCCCTCCCACTCATGGCTCCCTGTGGCTGCCAAAGGGATTTTCCTAATATCGCTCCTTTCCCTAAACTTTAGCCAGCTCCGGTTACCACCAGGATCAAATAGAAACCTTTCTGTTGGGTGTTTAATCCTATCTTTCCAGCTGACTGTACTTCATTCAATTATTAGATTTATTATATAATTATATTATAATTATGTTACTTATTAGATTATTAGAATACATTATTAGATGCATTCCCTCAAGGACAGTCACATTCCTATCCATCCTGTCTTTCTAGCTACTTCAGCCTTTTCCCCATTCCTCACACATGATGAACCATGCCCTGACTCTGCACCTTGGTGATCCTTAGGCCTGAAATGTTCTGCCTCCTCAACTCTGACCTGTGGAATCTCAGAATTCCATTAAACTCAACTCAAGTCAGATCTTTCGCATGAGGCCTTTCTTTGTTTCCCAGGGGCTAGAGCCTTCTGCCCGCTGAGACTGACTGAGAGCGGCTTTGTATGTGTTTTGCATATACACATGTATGTAAAGAGAGAGCTGTGGATGGATGGATGGATGGATGGACAGATGGACGGTAAGCATGGATAGATGTGGTCTCCCCTGCTGCCATGTCAGCTCCTCAAAAACAGGCAATGTTTCACTTGGCCATGGTCTCCCAACACCTAGCAAGTACTTAAGAAATGCCTGTTGGTTGACCAATTGATCTTTGAAGTATACCGTTAAAGCAGACAAGAACCATTCACCAGGCAGTCTGACAGATTCTACCACAGAGAGGCTAAAGAAGAGAAAATGAAGCCGGTATGAGAAAATGGGAATCAGAGAGCAGGGTGCTTTATGAGGGATGGAGAAGTTGGAGTGAGCAGAGAAAAAATAACAATGAATTAACTGAAGGGAGGTGAGCATATTAGTCAAGGGACAAATCAAAGGAACTGGCAGGTGATGGGGTGGGATGTCAGGTGGGAGGTGCAGGGAGACAGCAGGACAGGCACCATGTCAAGTACACAGAGAAGTTCAAGGGGATTTTTGTCAGTTGGTACGTACTACCATTGGGGGGATGAGGGCGGGCTGCCTGGCATATACTCTAGAAGAAAGCCTGCAGAATGCAAGTGGGAAGGAGATCAGGAATGCTGAGACAGGAAAGCACTGGCTTAGACTAGGGACAGGAGCAAGACTGGAAGCTAGAAAGTGAAACTGGAGATGACTGATGAGTTAAGCTGTATCAAACTGAACTGAGTAACAGGTTGGTTACCTGAACTATTGTAATTGTCTCTTAATTGGTCTTCCTGCCTCAAATTTCTTCCCTAAAATTTAGCAACCTAATCTCAAATATTTAGCCATCCACTTAGAGTTTGTACCCTGAGATCCTCACATATTTTAGCAAAATAGTTTTTGGACCCAAAGTACATAACTGAGCATATGCCATGCTGAAGTTACCATAAAGAGAGGGAGAATCTGAGAGAGATATACGAAAGAAAAACTATAATTTCAATGGCATGATCTTTGGAGGAAAAAACTCTGATCCTTTAGGGAGCTATGGTCAAATTTGCCATACATTATAACCTCTCCCAAATGCCCATATACCACAACCTACAGAGACCAAAAAGCTGTCCATAAGCAAAATAGGGTATAAGCATCGATGCAGAGTTCAACGGTTTCTTATCCAGGCCTTGGTGCCTCTCCCACAGAACTCTAGAATGTCAAGAGCTGGAAGAGGCCTCAGTGACCATCTGGCCCAACCCATAACTAAACAAGAATCCCTTCTACAGGATACCCATCACACAATCATGGAGGCTTTGCTTAGGAGACCTTCACTGAGGGAGAAGCTAATTCCCCAAGGAGGCTTTGGGGACACTTTGGGACAGTTCCGATTGTAGGCACTTCTTTGCTGGCATTGAGCCTAAGTTTCTCTCTTTGCAGCTTTGACCCAGTGTCCCTAGATCTGCCTTCTGGGCCCAAACAAAACAAGCCTCTTATCTTTTAAGACACCTCACTTCGAATCCTTAGTATCAGAAGGGTCTGTGAAGGCAAAATCAGAACAACGACCAGAACTCCCCAAATGAATTCCAATTAAGGTTAAGTACTCACATCATCCAGCTTCCGATCCGTGCCCAAGGCCAAGAGGTTGTTAAATTCCCTTTCCATCACTTGGCGGGCCTGGGAATAACAGGAGGAAGCGAGGAGAACAGGAGTTACAGTCTTGAGCCCTGTTCAAGGCCCCTCCCCAGACTCCCTCGGACACCCACAAGAGAAGCACGCATTAGATGAGAAAGCACAAGCCTTCATGTCCTCATCCATAAAAGGAGGACCTCACACTTTTACCACCAACCTCACAGGGTCGTTGTGATGAAAGCACTTTGTAAAACTTTTAGGGTTATAAATTTAGTTATATTAATGTTCTTGGTAAAGATATATATGTGTGTGTATATACATATATACACATACACATACACACATATGTATATGTAATACATAAAGTTATATAAAAGTACTTTGTAAAACTTTTAGGGTTATAAGTTTAGAGTTATATAAATGTACTTTGTTAAGATATATATGTGTGTGTATGTATATATGTATACATACATATATACACACATACATATATGTAATATATAAAGTTATATAAAAGTACTTTGTAAAACTTTTAGGATTATAACTTTAGGATTATACAAATGGGAAAGAGCTATTATAATTGTGTAAAGTGTATTCCTGGGAAGTGTTGCCAGTCATCATTGAGACTG